>JAJSOF020000019.1:95892332-96342332 GCA_025594305.2 Periplaneta americana
TTTGACAACCAGTAGAGTATTGTAATATGAAGTTACGATAGATATATCGTAAAACATTTTATCCACTTTGATAAAAAAAAGTAGGCCTACACTACACAAACACACCCCCACAGGAAAAACAAACAAATGGCGCCAAAACCAGCAATAATCAGTCCTGAAGATGGGCGATAGCAGGCTGAAACATGTTAACGAGGTAATATAAAAATTTAACTCAAGAAAGATAAATAATACGTTTTCCGAAGTGATATTCCTAGTGTTAAAAGTTGTGTAATCAAGATGTATAAAAAAGTATCATAAGACAAATAGTAACATCGTTCGGGACTGAAAAGGAAATTGTAAAACATGAGCGAATTAAAGAGCTTTGGCAAACTCTAATAATTTTAAGATTATTTCTGACATAGAGCGTAATAAATACATACATTATTATCCTTTTATTTAGCATTTGTTTACCGATTGTGAAAAGGAGAAAATCTGTTTATAAATATGGAGATTTCAAATAAGCAAATACTTCATTTTACTTGTAGACTATATTTAACGACGCTGTATAAACTACTGGGTTGTTTAGCGTCTGTGGAATTGCTGAGAACGAGATGGTATTTTGCTACCCGAGTCGAGGTTTCGCCATAGATTACCTGAAATTTGTCTTACGGTTGGGGAAAACCTCGAAAAAAAATCCAACCGGGTAATCAGCCCAAGCGGGAATCGAACCCAGGCTCGAGTGCAACTCCAGATCATCAGACAAACGCGCTACCGCGGATAATAAACAAATAATAATGCATATTAAGATATTTATTGTACACCACGAGTTTCTCATAAACTGAAATAAGTAGTTAAGACAGGCAGATCAATATAACCATTTTAATTTTATAATTAACTTTAAGTTTGAACCAGAAACTGAATAGAATAATATAAAACAAGATGATCGAAATAACAATTTTTCTTCTGTAATGATTGAGTTTGAATATGAGCCACAAACAGAACAGAAGAAACTGAGACAGATATTTATTTCATTTTCATTTATTTTATTCCATAGATCTTACATTAGCAATGAAGCTTTAAGATGTGAAACAAGTCAAAATTTTACAAGATTACAATTGCAATTTTTACAATTTTTTTACAATTTCAATTTCAATGTTTTACAATTTTTTGGCGAGATGTAGTGAGATGAGGTGAGGCCGAGAATTAGCCAACAGATTACCTGGCATTTGTCAGATAATAGACAATACAACTTTAAAAATTGAATTAGAGTATGGGCCACAAAAAGAAAAGAAGAATCGAAGACCAGAAGCTCGATATAACCATTTTCAACATTTGAGGAGAAAACTTTCAAAACCTGACATGTCCATTTTCAGAAAATAGACTTCAGATGCCAAAAACTCACATCTCTGCTATGAACAAAATATGTTCTATGGTGAAATATTGAAGATTATTTTTGTTTCTATAGGTTCATATAAAATTTCACCATAGACAAATTTTCCTTTATTACAGAAACACATATTTGAAGAATTTTCTGAAAATGGACATGTCAGGTTTTGAAAATTTGCTTCTCATTTATTTTGAGTCTGAGTAAAATGTGGAATACATAGAGTATAGAAGAAGAAAGTGAGATGAAACGATCTATATAATTTTATAATTTCAAGATTTACTGTGAGGTTTATGAAATGAAGAGCAGAAATAAGTAAAACACAAATTTCATCAGAATTATTTTAGATAGGTACTTTCCTGAGATCGGGTTGTAAAGAGAACAGACCATATTAAGAGGAGGGTGAACACTGATTTTGATTGAAAACCAAAAATTCTGCTTTCCACTTCTTTAATACATTAACATGCTCAACTAGAATAGCATATGTCATGGATATCCAAACGCCTATAGAACCAGGAGATATTACACGTCAAGCATGCTCTGTTAAGATCAATAACTTTCCATATAAAATAGGAAAAACGACCTTAAAGAATATGCGCTGCGGATTGCTTATTCCAGGAGTGACTTCGTACGAGTTACAATAATTTGACATCTATGGTATATATGATTCTTGTTTTGTTTTTAATTTTAACACATAAAGTCTTCGTGCATAAAATTCTACTCATTATTTTCCGTAGAAGTAGAATCGGATTTGTGATCGCTTACTTATTCGTTTAGAGATATTTAATTTATTCCTCTGTAACTTTTCAATATATATATATATACTTCCTGAGCTGGAACTAATATCCTGTTTACACCACCCCGTTGTTAATTTTGATTTTTCAAGTGAATTACACATGTTTCTGTAATGGGGTCTTACAAAATACTTTCAAAGAAGAAGGTTTCTGGCAGTCAGTACCTTAATAATGAAACTTATACGAAAAGTAATAAAATCAGTGACAAGTTTCAATAATAGTGTTGGTAGTGTAACTGTGCCAAGCACTGTTTACGCGAAGCTGATTCTACGACCAAACTTTTAGATATCCAGACCAGGAAAATAAAAAGGGAACACGAAGAGAAAGACAAATGATGTTGAAAACTTAGAACTTATAATGTAAGAGCGGAATATTTTAAGCTATTTCTTTCTTATTTTGAGAGAAAACAGAGACGTTAAAATTAAATATATAAGCATTTTTGTAAACGAAGAAGGTGCACTTTTATAAACAGGATAAGTTCACGAAGATAACATATACTTTCTCGTCAAATTTTTTTAACGTTTCGCAAACATTCAGTTCCTTCAACATGTTGCGAATAATAGCACATTTTATAGTTTAATTACTTGTGCTGTTATTTAGGAGACATACATCAATTAAATAATTTAATACACACCCAATCAAGAGAATGGACTTCAGTTGCCTGGCTTCAGGATTCTTCGCTGAAAGAGAACATTGTTATTATTACTGTTATAGGCCGGAGAAAGTTATGATGAGATACAGAAATTATTTTGTAGATTACTTTAATGAGCGTAAATTTAGAAGTTAATAACCGAAATAACAGTTGTAACAAGATAAATTATAGCTTGTTACAGTTTCTACGCAATTACATCTTAAGGAGACATACTGGTAACTTTCAAAACTGTTTTGTATTTCACAGATTTCGGCAAAATTTTCATAGAATGTACCCATTGACGTTGTATTGAAATATTGAATCTTGAATGTAATGGATTTCCTCTTCTCTTAATAAAAATTTAAGTTATTATTCCTTAGTATTTTTGTAAATTCTATATTTTTAGTCAAATTTAATTGTAAGTTTATCAAATTTTGACATGTGGTGCAAAATAGTTAGAGAAATAGCTTGTAGTATAATTTGTCATATATGTACTTTAGTTTTGTAATATTGCCTTCAAAATGTGCAGTTAAATTTTATTTTAATTTGGCAACAAAAATTATTATTCTGTGCACAAACAAACTTATACAAAATAAATATTTGGAACTGATGTAGGGCTTGATATCTATGTGTCTGCAAAATTTCATAAATGTTTAACAGTATTTAGAATAAAATATAGGGTCAGAAATACTAAAAAAGTTATGGTAAATGACAATTTAAAAGTAGGTTCTAATATTTTCATTCTATTATCCACACAGACATTATAATCATATTTTTTATCACACCAACTTACAAGCGAAATTTAACAAATTCTTTTGGCAGAATGAAAGTACAGTACACATATTAATTGTGTTTCAAATGAAAAAAAAAAATATATATATAATTTTCGTACTTTTCAATGACAATTTAAGAGTTCTGTTTTTATTCTATTACCTACACAGAAGTTATAAAACAATAATTTTAAAACCAACTTAGAAGCGGAATTAAACAAATTCATTTGACGGGATGAAAGTACACATAGTAATGCTGTTGTAAATGGAAAAGAAATTTCTAAAATTGTCACATTTTTCACCAATATTCCCTTAACTTGAGTTATTTTGTGTTTTCACTATTGGCTGTTGAATCCTTTGTTAAGACTGAAAGTTGGACATAGTCCTATATCAACTAGGTATTTACTAACAAAATACAGTCACTGTCGGTGTTCACATAATATAGTTTCATAGCTGTTCAATAATCCGATAATAATTATCGTGGTTTTAATTAATTATGTCCTGTATTATCTTGTACGTCCGTGTGGTGTGGGAGTGGTTAAACTAAGATAAAGAAAGAAAGAAATTATCCTGTACAGTATCCTAAAACAGTAATATAAAATACTTCTAAACTTTGTCATCTATCCCATCTCCAAACTTAAAATATTTATATACGAGTTAGGTATATTTATAATAATGAAGTAGAACTTGTACGGTTGGTATTGTGCATATTGTAAATTGTTTAATTATTATCTAAATGAAAATTTTAACGTTTCACAAAATCCAGACCATTTCCATGTTTTCAACATCACTGATATTGGCAGAATTGGTATTGAACATTTGTCTGCATGACTGTCCATAATTTTTAAAAGTTTTGTTTTCAACTGTTTGGCGTATTATGTGCAGGTTCCGTTCTATGAATTAATTAATACAGTAATTACACACAAGTAGGACTTTATTCAGAGGCAGGCTTCATTTATTATCCTGGCGTGAGGTATACTCTGGACAAGATTTCACCACCTCATTCTATATATTTAAATTGTAACTGTAGTTTATTTTTGCCTGATGTCGATACTTCCTTGGCGATGTAATAATGTGTAATTATCCTGCTACAAAACGGATTTAATGTATCTTATTTCGACCGATTTAATTCGACTTAGTTGCTCTAAAAGTCCAGCTATGCATCCATATAATAATAATAATAATAATAATAATAATAATAATAATAATAATAATAATAATGATAATGATGATAATAATAATAATAATAATAATAATGTTTCGAGATGGCAGCCCCATCACTGCCTTTACCTTGCGCAGCGGTTGTAGCGGGGCCAGGGATAATTTATGCTACTAAACTTCTCAAAGATGTTACTTATTCTTGGCTAGAAATACTACACATTATACTCTCTTTTTGCACCGATAATAAAGATGAAAGTGAATTCTGAAAAGAAATTATACGAATATAATTATTGTCGATAAATAGACTAGTGTTCCTTATGAGGAGGTGAAAGCAATTGTGAATTTCATGAAGACTCTTAGGATTGAACTTTATCTAATGATGGAAGGATAAAAATAAGACTTTTCGAAGCTTGCAACTCTCTTTGTTTTCAGACGAACACAAACGTAAAGATGATTTTTCTACGTAAATATTAATTTTTTGGTCTTACAGAATTTATCTGTTATTCTATTTAGCAATAGAAGTCATGTTGATGTAGTTATTTTAATGAATCTGGAGTATAGAATCCTCTGCTCTCCTTATTTCATTTTTTTTATTATCCAACTTAATAAACCCTATTTTACCCTGAGGTATATTAGGGTTATAGTTGGCATCAAAATACATATTTTATAACCAATAAACAATAGTAAAGTGATAACATAAAATAGTGGTCACAGTTACAATTCACATGAATTATGTAGAAGCATGCACATTAGTGAAAGAATGGCTCCTGTTAAAGATTAATGAGATGGTTGAGGAATAATAAATAAATAAAGAAATAAATATAATATTAAATTTTCAAATTTGTCAACATTTATTATTTAGTTTATATTTATTTATTTGTTTTTGTTTGTTTGTTTGTTTTTGTTTTATTTATTTATTTATTTATTTATTTATTTATTTATTTATTTATTTATTTATTTATTTATTTATTTATTTCATTTTCTTCTGATGAGGATAGACCCAACTATCTGAACATCAGAGTTCAAATTATGAAAGAGCCCGATATAATTTTTTTCTGAAAGGAGAATATGTTGACAAATTCGAAAATTTAATATTATATTTATTTATTTATTTATTTATTTATTTATTTATTTATTTATTTATTTATTTATTTATTTATTTATTTATTTATTTATTTATTTCTTCATTTTCTTCTGATGAAGATAGACCCAACTATCTGAACATCAGAGTGTATTATATCTTCAAATTATGAAAGAGCCCGATATAATTTTTTCTGAAAGGAGAATATGTTGACAAATTCGAAAATTTAATATTATATTTATTTATTTATTTATTTCATTTTCTTCTGATGAAGATAGACCCAATTATCTGAACATCAGAGTGTATTATATCTTCAAATTATGAAAGAGCCCGATATAATTTTTTCTGAAAGGAGAATATGTTGACAAATTCGAAAATTTAATATTATATTTATTTATTTATTTATTTATTTATTTATTTATTTATTTATTTATTTATTTAACCTGGTAGAGATAAGGCCATCAGGCCTTCTCTTCCCCTCTACAAGAGGTTTACAACTATAATATTAAGAATACAATTACAATTTTTGTTAAATTTACAAATAAAAATCAAAGTACTGAAAGATCGACTGATTAATAAAGGCTTGACTGTTTATTGTAGAAGTTAAGAAGAAAGATTTTTTTTTATTTATTAAGTAACCATGTGAACAATTCTAATCTTAATTCGACACATATTACAACGATTACTGAAGTGCGAGCATCAGATTATAGTACGGCGATGATACCTTAAGAGGTGCAAGAAACAAGACGAGAAGGACAAGCAGCTCAGATGATGCTCGAGAGATCGATAAAGAGCTGTAAAAAACGAGGGAGGAACAAGTGAAAGCGTAAGGACAGAATTAGAGATCATCTCTCTGGGACAGAAAATGGAACATCTTACAGGAGAAAGGAGAGAACATATTCAAAGAATGGGTAAAATTCCCACTTCCACACAAAAACTGAAAGACTGTGCAAATCATTAAGTTGAACAGAGCTGAGAAGACCAATCAAGGGATTGAAGGAAGCCTAAATGAGGCCGGAGCAGGCAACTTGCCTTAGCCACCTTGAGGAAAATATTACGGCGGGAAGCGGACGAAAAAACAACGATGAAGTGATTATTATGTAGGGACAGACATGCATACATACATGCATTCATAACTTGCCTATATACTATATTAATTAATACTATTAATATGAACACCCTTCAGCCTGTCTCTCTCAACAACAAAATAATTCCTTTCAGTGCTACTGTAAAAAACCTCGGCATCTATTTCGACTCTAATATGAACTGGAATACGCAAACCAGGTATATCTGTAGAAAAGTTTTCTCTATCATGCATTCTTTGAAACGCCTGAAAAATTTCCTTCCTACTAATCTAAACAAATTCTAGCACAGACCCCTGTAATGCCTCACTTTGACTACTGTGATGTTTTATATAGCGACCTAAGTGCTGAACTTTCTCAAAAACGTCAACGTGTACATAATGTCTGCGTCCGATTTATTTTCAATATCCGCCGACATGATTATATATCGGAATATTTTCTACGACTCTCCTGGCTCCACTTGCAAGAACGACGATTAGTTACATTCTCTTTGCCTGCTATATCGAATTATACATGATTCCACACCCAACTACCTTGCCTCTCGATTTACTTTCCTAGCTTCACATCATAATCTTAATACATGTTATTTTCCTAGAACGTTCACAGCACAATCTGTTGCTATGTAACATTTTACTACGTCATCAGAAATCTCTGTACTCAAGTTCTTTCTCAATAGCCATGGCCAGCTCATGGAATTCGCTGCCGCTGGAAATAAGGAGTAGTCTTAGTCCTCAGTTGTTTAAAATTAGGTTGTTTAGAAATATTTTAAACGCACAAACTACTTTTTAGGTATAATTTTTATTTATTATTATTATTATTATTATTATTATTATTATTATTATTATTATTTTATACAGTCATTACTTTATTTTTCCATTAACACTAATATCTAGGTAATTGTCATTGTCTCAATGTAACACGTGCTGTGCTGATCATACTAATTCTACTATTCCTTTAGTTGTGAGATTATATTAATATGTATTAATTCTTTTTTTTTAAGTTAATACTTGTATACTAGAATGTATTTTCCTGTTTGTGATTATGTATTCAGTCTCTTTTTTTATTACATATATTTTTTTTATTATTGTTATTTTAAAGTTAATACTGAGTGTGTATATGTATTCAATCTCTCTTTTTTACTTAATTATGTTTATTATTATTTTTAAGTTCATATTTGTAAACCGGTATGTATTTTTCTGTATGTGATTTGATACTGGTTGAGTGGAAGAGAAGGCTGATGGCCTTAACTCTGCCAGTGAAAATAAAACTATTACTAGGCCTATACACCAAAAACACACACATTTATATGGTCAACCGAAAGTAATGTCATTAATTTCAGGGGGTTATTCTTTGAGATATTTCAAACAAGAGAGTTTAATACAATTTTGCTTGTTTTTGCTTCATTTTCGAGATACACATGGTTTTATATGAAACATTTCATAGAGTGTTTTGGAACAACCATTGATTTAATTCACAATATGTGTCAGTCAATTTAAGAGACCAAGGTATTATGATAATAAGGCTTAGGACCCAAGATACTTTAGCAACAAATGTACGCACAACTTGACTATAGAGGTCCTTGAATTAGTAGATAGACATGCTGTGAATGTAAACAACGACGCCAATTTAAGAGAATGTTTTCTTTGTTGGTCCTATATTTATAATTTATAATGGATGTCCTATTAATTGCTGGTAATTCGATTGCTGCTGCATTATATTCTGCTGTTAATAGTACAATCTATTGACGGTGGAAAATGAAGTAGGATACATACATCACAAGTTTTCATGTCCCTCCGCGACGTTGAAGGCGTTAGCGTTACAATAAGCAACCATGTAGCACATACTTGCAACTAGTTCGAAAAAAAAACTGTTCACTATATATTGAAAATGTACTGTGGTGGCCTGAGTTCGTTTCGTAGGGAGAGACTTAAGAATACTGTACCTCTGATCACGAACCGGATTGTACACTAACGTACAGGTAAACAAAATTCAACGCTTCACCTCACTCCATCTATACTCAGTTGCACTGTTAATTTCACTTCATTCTTAAGTTGTCTCGGATCCTGAGCCTGATGATAATAATGATTGAAAGAATTTTAGTTTCGTGTTTTAAATGTGTAGGAATTTGATGCAAAGAAATGTAACATTTTAAAATTTATTTCCAGAATGAAAACTTGCATTTGTTCAGATAAAAATGTCTCCACATTTAAAGGACAAAACTAAAATTCTTTCAGTTATTTATTATGATAATACACTACTCACTTAAATTGACTGAGCATATTGGGAATTAATTCAGTAGCTTTCCCAAAATACGTTATGAAATATTTCATATAATACCGTTTTTTTTTCTCGAAAAGGAAGCAACAACGAGAAAAATTATATTAAACTTTTTTGTTTGAAATATCTTAAAGAACAATCCACTGAAATTAATGACAATATATATATGTATATATATATATATATATATATATATATATATATATATACGGCATATATATGTACAAATTGTAATCACGAAATTATAGAAACTCATTTGTGATGGACATCTAGTTGCTACATTCATACCTCACCACGAGGACTGTCTTCATGGAATGACAGCGCCTTCAACCTAAGATGCAACCCAGGCAGTACTCTCAAGCGGTAACACCCAGCGGCGTTGTGCTGTAATTGTACTAAGTGGCCCGGCATGCATTCTTTCTACTCGTATTTAGTGTTAGTTTATATTCCGTAAAATTAATTTAATGGTGTTTATTTCCTTACCTTAAACATCGTGACAAATTTAAACTTAAACAGAGCACAGTTCATCAAACACGTTAAATGAAAACTAAAACCGACCAAACACGTACACACTTACAGAAGACAAACTAACATTAATTGTATGCTGGGTCGCACAACATCGCTGGGTTTTCCCGCTTTACCGGCCTATCCGCACTCCCGCCTGCGTGCCGCCGCACAACACCGCTTGGTTTTCCCGCTATTGAGAACGGTCTATCACCCGCCCGACTGCCATGACCAGGGTTGCGTCTTAAGTTGAAGGCGCTGTATATATATATATATATATATATATATATATATATATGCATATATGCTGACACATTTTGAAAATTTGTGTATTTTTCAATTATTTTATTATATAATTTTGCACAAAAATAGGTACCATAATTAAGAACTGTTCTAGTGAAACATTTTGGTTCCACCAGTTGTATAAAATCGGATCTTTCAGTTCTCTATTTTTAATAAATTTCTTAAATTTCATAATTTCATATATTATATTGGCAAAATATTCTTCACATTGTCCCAACCTTTATTTACTACATAATAATGCAATATGTTTATCCCATCTAAGGTCATCTAATTAATTAGTATTTCCAGATACTGAACTCTAGTATTATTATCAGTTAAACATGTACAATCACAATTTAGAGAACATGTACAATTGGACGGAGTTACGCAATAATAGACCAAGCGCCAAAAATCTGTTTCGAGATATTGGCCATTGAAAGAAATCTGTTTTTTTTTATAAAACATTTTTTTCAAGAAGTATTATAACATTCATATTATTACAAAAAATAGCATAAATAATACCAAAAAAAGGCTAACCGATTTTTAATAAGAGACCAGCAGTTGAATTAATATTTCAAAGCAAAATAAATAAATGAATTTTATGCAGTAAACGATAAAAATAAATAGCAGCATAATTCAGATATCGCATCCTTGATTTTTTTCCGAGTTACATTAATAACATGTATCAAAATATAATTAATTATTTATTCCGTCTTATGGCTTAAGCATTGATTATATATGAAAGAAAAACACTGATGCATTACATTTTATTTAGTTTTAATACTAACGTTTTCGTCCTTTGTAGGGCATTTTCAGGTACGAGATATAACAGATATCATCTAAAATCAATTACAAAAACTTTGCTTTACATAACTAGAGTCAAAATATGACATAATGACAATATTAATCATCCAAAACAATATTAAAAGGTCATGTCAAATATTGTTTTTAATATTTGACATGATCTTTTGATATTGTTTTGGATGATTAATATTGTCACTATGTCAATTTTTACTCTAGTTATGTCATTTCCAAATGTAAAGCAAAGTTTTTGTAATTGATTTTAGATGATATCTGTTATATCTCGTACCTGAAGATGCCCTACAAAGGCCGAAAACGTTAGTATTAAGACTAAATAAGATGTAACACATCAGTGCTTTTCTTTCATATGTAATCAATGATTAAGCCATAAGACGGAATAGGCCTAAATAATTAATTATATTTTGATACATGTTATTAACAAGAGGTTTAGCTGACTATTTCTCAACATGAATTGTAAATTACGAGTTAAATTAGCCTGCCATCAACAAATTTGTGCAAATATCTAATTTTTTTTCAAATTGTCGGTTGGTCTATTATTGCGAAACTCCGTCCAATTAAGTTTCATGAAAGTGAAGTTTTTTTATGAAATTGTAATCATCTGAGTATTAGGCTAATAACTAGCAGGCCTTCATTTAATTTTCGTTGAAGATGTCAGATATTCCAATGAATCGGCGCGACACAAGTGGTAGACTCCGTGCAGGAATGTCTTCGTGTGTGAGTAAGGTTTATGTGGGAATGCTTTCACTCGGTCCCCCTTGCATTATTTAACGAACTGAGTTATGCTAGCCCGTGTATAATGGAGACTGGGACTGAGTGGTAATTTGCGAATGCCTAGTTTGAATTCATGTTAAAACTCTGGAGTTTGGTACAGTTTCTAACCGTTTCGCCTAACATAATGGCGTACCTCTGTTTCTCTGCTTTTCGATAGTGTTTAATTAAACTGCATTCCTATTTGCTTCGAGGGAAACATACCTGCACAAGTAAAACGGTTAGGAAATTAGTCCTGTTTTTAAATGCGAGAATGTGGGTGGATTTAGCTGGTTGAATTCTATGTAACTGTTATCAAACTGGATGGGATTGCTTTATTTACAAACATGCAACAGTTAATGCAGAGATGGGACGCTGCGCAGACACTAGAATATGTACTTCAAATGAATTCCATCTGCATGATGGACATTAATTTGTTGGTAGTGTTTTTATTTCCTTATTATCGCAAATATAGCCTAAATACAAATTATTTCGAAACTACAAACACATTTATAGAATTCACGAAAATATAGGCCTACTTTTCGACTATTCGACATAGAATACAAATTGTTGGCATACATCTGTATTAAGGCCCCCTATTCAGGACATTGTCAGTCATTGTCTCCAACTACTTCTTCTATGTAGATAAAAATATCTGATTTTGAGAGCGAAATAACAATGAACTTTAGCTCAAATGCACACATTAAAAAATGAAACACATAATAAACATTCGTGAAAGAGAGATTTGCTTCTGTTTTAGTCTTTTTTTACACTTTGTATTTGCGTGGATTTATGAATATTACAGGCTACTTTTTAATTTATTTGATTCTGTCTAATATAGAGTCAATATAATATAATATAATATAATATAATATAATATAATATAATATAATATAATATAATAATATAATATAATATAATATAATATAATATAATATAATATAATATAATATATAAAATAATATAATATAATATAATATAATATAATATAATATAATATATATAATAATATAATATAATATAATACAATACAAGATAATATATAATATAATATAATGGTGTAATTGATATTTTGTTATTGAAGTGTCGTACCAGTGATGAATTGTCGTATCAGTGAAGAGTGAAGTGTGTTCTGTCAGTGGAGTGTATTTCTGTCAGTGAAGCTTTATAGTTAATAGTGGCAGTGCAAAGTAATTTGAATAGTGAAATGTTTTTGAAGTAGTAGGAGTATTTAGTAGTAGTATTTATTTATTTAACCTGGTAGAGTTAAGGCCGTCAGGCCTTCTCTGCCCCTAGTGAAATCAGGATAGAATCAGTGAAATGTGTCGTAGTTCCAGTGCAGTGAGTGAGTTGTCAGCGAAATGAGTGTAGTGCTGAAAGGTACTTGTGCAGGTATGAACATATCATACTCGTGGGTTTTAGTTCGAACTTAGTGTTAAGATACAAATTAGATTTACTTTAAATGTTATTTTAAGTGATCGTGCTACATTTAATTTAGGATGCTCCCTATTATTATTATTATTATTATTATTATTATTATTATTATTATTATTAATATTATCGTCAATTGTATTTTTTATTAATAGTGTTTGTTATTAATTGTCATTATTGAGTGTAATTAGTTACCAATGCCACCGAGTATATACCCATTTGCAGTGTGAATAAATACATACACATACAATATATTATAATGTAATGTAATATAATATAATATAATTTTGACGGTGATGATTGACATAAGCCCTAAGTCCATACTATTGCAGATATATTAATAATTTTTGTAGGGTATGTTTTAGTATCTATTAGCAGTAAGTGGCTAAAATTTCAATTCAATGTGTGCTATAATAAGTGAATAGAGTGTACCTAATCACAGTCATGTAGTGAATTGATAAGAAAATTATGTTCACATTCAGAAAATATTTTAAGGTGAAAGATTTACTATAGAGTAACAATTCTTTTCTTATTTTAAAGTGTAATGTGTATACTCGTACACACATCACTAAAAATGAAAGAGGTCTGATAAATAGTATTATAGTTATGACTACTTGAAGATAGGCTATTATTAGTATTATTTTGCATGCTATAACAAGAAACTTCCCTTAAGGGTTAGGTACAGCTTACAGCAATAAAAGTTTCGGAAATATTCTCCTTTTTTCACCCTCCATTACTATATCTTGTACAATAATGAAAATTGGTATGTGTGGTTGGTATAAAAAATATTTTTACGATTTAAAAAATTATATATATATATATATATATATATATAGTATTTTTTTCAAAATAATTCATAATGGTGGTAGTTCACTGTGCAGTGATGAAGCGTTTCTCTCATAACTCATAAACTTGTTAACTTTTTCATGTTCTCTCTTTTATTTTATTGCTGAAACTCATGTTTACAATATCATGCTCTTTCAACTACATTCCTTAATAAATTATGTTTTTTTGTTTTGTGTTAAAAGAAAATACTGATATTTGACCATTTCTTTAATGAATATATTTTTATCAGACAATCTATCAAAGACAGAGAAGTATTTTGCTTCATATTGTAAATATGGCATGCATAAATACACACAAAAATTTAATCACAGAATGTTGGATAGTTTTGAGTTATGTGGAAAACGCTTCATCACTGCACAGTGAACTGAATTTAAAAAAAATGCAAATATTTTTAAATCGTAAAAATTAAAAATATATTTTTTTTTTTCATATAGCAGGACAGTGTTTTACACATACTAATTTTCATTGTTGTAGAAGATACAGTAATGAAGGAAAAATAAAGTTGAATATTTCCAAAATTTTACTGTGTAAGCTGTACCTAACCCCTTAAACGTTTCTGTTCAGTTCGTATCCATGTAATAATTTTGAAGGGATATCTTGACCTAAAGATTACAGTTGGTTACTTGTAACGCAAATGACCGTCAACGCACACGTTTAGAACGCAGGACTGTAAATACGGGATCGAAGCCACGTTCTTCCACTGGGTAGCCAACAGTTCAACCGACTGAGCTTTCCCGGGATTAAACTTGCTCCCCCAGTGCCAAACTTGTGGGCCACGGCTTGCGGACCGCTTCCGTTCCTCTCCAGTGCCCAGACACAAACAGGCGCTGTTTCGGCTACAGTAACTCGAGAAAGTCACGTACCAGCACTTTCGGCGCCACTAATCCGAACCCAACTTTGTAAAACTTGAAATCAAAACGTTTGCCATGGAGTTACGAGCTCTAGGCAGTCTCTTCGCTTCGAGTGATAAAGCGTGTAGCGTTTTATGGGTTATTTCCTCCAGCTTAATTCATTACTCTCCAGATTAGTGTTGAAATAATAAACTTGTCATCTGATTAAACAGGCAATCATATTATCAAGTTTACTGCCTTCTGCAGCTATTATTCTTTCCTTCAGTTCAAAGTTTCCATGGAAATGGCGATAAAGTTTTATAGTTTCGAACTACTTTCACTGTGATGTTATAAAATAAAAATGTATGATAGCGTTGATGATTTTCTGATGTGTATTCATACTTATATGAAGAATGCTTAAAAAGATGAAATTTTGATGTTAAAAATGTTTTGTCTCACAAAAATGGATATGAACTGCCATGATAGATAAAATAAGTCTTAATTTAGCCACCGGTGTAACTCAGACGGTAGCGAGTTATTCATTCATTCATTCATTCATTCATTCATTCATTCATTCATTCATTCATTCATTCATTCATTCATTCATTCATTCATTCATTATCTTACATAGATCTTACATGAGCAATGAAGCTTTAATATGTGGAACAAGTCAAAATTTTACAATATTACAATTACAATTATTACACATTTTTTATAATATTTTACAATTTTTACAGTTTTACAATGTAGTAATTTTCTACAATGATGAGGTGAGGTCCGAGGATTCGCCAAAAGATTACCCGGCATTTGCCTTTTGGTTGGGGAAAACCTCGTAAAAACCCAATCAAATCAAAGGGGGAAATGAAGTGATACCGAGGATTCGCCGTAGAGTCAGGATCTGAAGTTTGCCTTCGAGTGTTTGGTTGAGATCTACCTGGGTTGATTACCTGTCTGGTTCTTCATTCTTCATTACATACTATTCACCTTCCATTGTATTCTGACTCATATTACATTGAATGCATATACAATAACGGTTTGAATTAATATAAATAATCATATTTCTGGATCATCATTTGAGTAGTCTAGTTACAAAGATAGTCATGTCCACTTGTCAAAAAATTTCAGTAGAGGCCGAAAACTGTTTTAGTTAGTTTAAGCCAACTTAGGAAGTTGAATTTTTTTCTACAGTATTTTGGCAACTTAGAATAAGTGATTTGTTTAATTTAAATATTTCATCTTCCATATATGAGGGGCTCACAACCAGAGTGGACCAAGTCCACCAGTGATCAGTTTGTGGATTAATACAATCTCGGATGAAGAAAACTTAGATTTATTCATTGCCATAACAAACAAAGTCCGTAACTCATTTGTTACTCCACAGAGGGCAGCATTTCCTATGGAAGGTGAATGTTGCTAAGCGTGAGCCAGGAACTTTAAGACTCAATATCTCAGAACTATTCCAGATGGACTTGGTTCACTCTGGTTGTGAACCCCTCATATAATGAAATAATTGAAAAATAAAAACGCACTTGGCCAGCTTTGCAACAGAGGATGGGAGGTGGCCGTTTTTGTAACACAAATGACAGCACACCTCATGTGTTTGAATAGGAAAACAGAGTTATTTAAAAATTGCAATATCTTTTATCTCTTGAACAGTAAACTGAAACATATTTATTTTTAGAGAAGTACGTTATATTAGTGCAAGCACATGAAATTAATTTGGAAAACTTCCAACATAATAAATAGAAAACACTACAGGAATTCGCTGACTCTTTGGAAGTAAAGTTATTGCTTTACAACATTGTTACACAGAATAAAAAGAAATCAATGATATAAAGATACTTTTAATAGAAAATAATTTCGCATTACAATTTATAGAAAACAGTGCAGAAATTGACTGACACTTTGAAAGCAAAGCTTATTGCTTTTCAATATTGTTGTACAGAACAAAAATTTTTATATTTCCATTTCGTACAATATTCTCGTCACGAGACATTATAATATACATTGTCTTTTCGGGATTTACTTCCAAACCTGTCTCTTTACTTGCTTCAAGTAAAATTCCCGTGTTTTCCCTAATCGTTTGTGGATTTTCTCCTAATATATTCACGTCATCCGCATAGACAAGCAGCTGATGTAACCCGTTCAATCCCAAACCCTCTCTGTTATCCTGGACTTTCCTAATGGCATATTCTAGAGCGAAGTTAAAAAGTAAAGATGACAGTGCATCTCCTTGCTTTAGCCCACAGTGAATTGGAAACGCATCTGACAGAAACTGACCTATACGGATTCTGCTGTACGTTTCACTGAGACACATTTTAATTAATCGAACTAGTTCCTTGGGAATGCCGAATTCAATAAGAATATCATATAAAACTTCTCTCTTAACCGAGTCATATGCCTTTTTGAAGAGTGTTACCTATTACTTCCACAATTACTTTGGTTGAATTTTTTTATTGAGAAAGAATATATTTTTTCTGATAAATTAAGTTCTTCCTATAATTAATAACTTTAGTATTTTAATTTATCTCCCTCAGTTGGCACATAAACAGTTTTTCTTCTCTCCTGAAAAAATTACATCAGTGGACTTAATATGGTTTGAAACAGACCTTCTCATTTGTTCTAATTCTATTTAATATATCCTGTTATCCGTTTATTTCTCAATCTTCCTTCCGTCTTTTATCCTATTTTACCTGCATTTTACTCTGCAGTAGTCATAGTTTCTAGGCTAGCCGACTCTACTTTCATTCTGTTCTACTGTGCATCTTAATTCTTATTCTGCCGTACAGTATTCTGTTCTGCCTCATTGGACTTGAACTTCGATCTACTGTCCTATTCAGGTCAAGTATCGTATTACATGTGAGTTTCCCGCTGCCTTCTTTCTCGTGTGGCGTTGTGTAAACCGAAACATCCTGTAAACTTTAATCATCGATCCCAACCCGAATGAAATATATTACGGACAACGACAGTTGCATACATTGATGCAGACGTGACACACGGCCGCTGTCGCGAAGTCACAGAGAGGAAGATTGAATACCTACAGCAATTAATTATTCAGCACTCCATAAATGCGGAATAATGAATTTTAATTCACATTAGAGCAGGGCTGCCCAAGTTGTCAATATAGAACCTAATTTTTATGTTTAATACATGTGAAGCAACCGATCTTTATTTGTCTAACATTTCATGTGCAATTTTGATATTTATTTTATTTATTTATTTTGCTAATAATTGTAACATAAAATACGTATAATATTGTAACTTTAAAATGAAAAACAATAATGTAGTTTTATTCTTACAACAATAACTCTTCACTTTCTACAATTTAATTCTACTCCCGTCAACAATGGGATTTCCATTCCACACAGTAACACAGTATTCGTTATTGCACCCCACTGACGACAATGACAATTTACTTGGATTATTGAGAACAACAATGAACTGTTAATTTTAACTAATGTTCACAAAGCACTATTTACAAATCAGAACTGTCAGTTCTCAGTTCGTTTGCCTTGGCTAGTTCTTCTAGCTCAGTCACTCAAGTTCACAGTATCTCTTCAGAGACAGTCCAATGAACCTCGAACTCAGGTCCCCCAACTGCGGTCCACTGCACTCGAACTCAGGACTTCGGACGCTCGCACAGCTGCGGACACACTCAAGTCGGACTCCGGTCTCGAAGCTGGCTTCACTGCTACACAAGACTGGCTGGCTTGCTGTTCACCGACTACAACAACACTGCAACTAACTAAACTGCTCCTCAAGTTCACTCGCGTGTCGTATTTATAAGTAAACCATAGTTACGAGAAATTTCTACATCCTCTCCTCTCCTCTCCACGCCACAGCACATGCCACAGGAAGCAGATGCGCGCGCACTTGCGCCGAACCACGGCCGACCTTGTAATCCTTCTGCCGGTCGTGAGATCGTATCCCAGCTCTGTCACAATATATACAGAAAAAACTTTAGCTATGAATTATGAAGATAAGTCGTGGGTTCTATTCTCTGTCAAGAGGGCCATTTCTATAACTCAGCCGTGGCGAAAATGTTACTTGGGAGCACATTGTGGCTCGCAATATGCATTTCTCTTGCTTCCTACTCCCCAACCCCCACCCTCTCACTCACCGGAGTTAAACTCCGTTCCATTTGTATTTGTCTCTGACCTGCGAGTGGCGTATCATGGCAATGACTCTCTCGAAACTATGTACCTCTACAAAAACAGGATGGGAGGACGCATTTTTTTGCTGCCAATATGATGAGAATATTAACTGTATAATTTGTTCACAAGTATTACGAGGAAATGTTTGTATAACATAAAACGGCTTTATACAACATGTCACTCATGAAACATTAAAATGTTAAGTGTTATTATTATTATTATTATTATTATTATTATTATTATTATTATTATCTCTGTACGTCGATCCTTTTTCAACAGGTGTACGAAAATACCGTTAGATCTTCAATTTAAATTCACAGATTTACAATGTGATGTTAAACGAAAGCTGGATGTAAGGACTTGACAAATGTTGAACTTTTCAAATCGTTGCCAAAAAATAAATATCCGAAGCTTCGTTCTTTAGCTTGCTCCGTTGAAGTCATGTTCGCTACAACTTACGTTTGTGAAAAATTATTTTCAACATTGAAAATAGTAAAACTAAATTTAGTTCACGACTGACAGACATATACCTTCATGATCAACTACGACTGGCAGTAAGTGACATTATTCCTGATTTTGAAACTCTGTCGCAGAGACATTCTGAAGAGAGTTTATTTTAGGTTGTAATAATATGTCCTATGTTTTATTCTAACTTTTTTTCTTCGTTATACGTACTAAACATTAGTCTGTAGCCTTGTACTGTATAAAATTATATTTAAGTGCTTGACGTAAGGAAAATGAAAATACGTTAATAAGTCAGACAGTTGCTTCACTTCCCCTTGTCAGCCTCCCTCCATGGTGCTATACACGTTGCAGGTTACACAGTGGCTCGGCGCACGATTACGTTTTCGCCACGGCTGCTATAACTGAACGCTAGAACATTGTTTTACTTTTTCAAGGTATTGATACATATACTGCATGCTTCATATCCCCAAAGAAAGAAGTCGACATGGTGTCAAATCTGGTGATCTGAGAGTCCATTGGCTATAGGCCAGATCAGCAATGGTAGCAGTTTCAGTCCAAGGCTGTAGTAGATGGTCAATTCGGAAATGTCTACAAAACAACTTTCATACAATAATTCTGTGATGTTTGGGTAAAAGGGGATGTCATTTTTTTTTTTTTTTGTGGAGTTTTGATCCCCAGGGGAATACACAAGTTAAGTTCTGCAAGTGGGTTTACAAAAAATAAAAGAATGCTAGTATTGATGTGTTTTATTTGTGTAGAAAATTATTTGCAATAAGGGTTCGATGTTTGATTTTCATTTATCTGAACACTCATTTTTACGACTTATCTTCCTTTATCCAAACAGCACTGAATTGTTACTGGATTTGTTTTCGAAAGTTGCATAGTTCCATTTGCATCATTCCCAGGTAAATTATTTATCCATAGGTACTGATTAGGCCTAAAAGCAAAATCTGTTGAACACTGTATGTACTGTAGTTTAAGAGAAATCGATGTATACAGACAGACAGACAGACAGACAGCATATCCCAACCACATTTTGAATATCAATGATGCTGAAAACTATGTTCGGGATGTACAGTCGTTTACCAATGTTATGGATTCATTGAAGGTTCAAACAAATTTTATTCTACATGAATTTATTTAGAAATCATGTAATTTCAATTTTTTAGGGAATTTTCAAATTACGCTTTATGGAAATGTTATGTAAATGGCCAAAGTGTATTGCCGCGAAAATATGGAAACCCTTCTCTTCTCTTATTCTTTCTTTTTTTCTCTCTCTCTTTGTACCTTTATTAAATTGAGCATTAAGATATTATAATGAGTAGTTGAAAATGTTTTGCTTTTCTTGCATAAATGGTACTAATTAGCAGAAAAGCTAAACTTCATTTAAAAATTTATTCAAAATATGATCAGCAGTGTTCCAATGCAGCGATTTTCCCGCTAGATCTAGCGCTTTGCAACTTGGTTTAGCGGGTAAAATTTATTAAATTTGTATTGCTGATATAGGGATTTAGCGGGTATTTTTAGCACTCACAGCGGCAAAATAATATACAGTAATTTTACATTGACAATATAGCAATTTAGCGGTTTCTGCACGGCTTCACAGCGGATTTTTAAGAATCGAGTTGGCAACACTGATGATCAGTGATCACTTACATTTTGCGCGAACCGTGTATATAATTGTCTTTTTCTTACCGAGTGAATTGGCGCGTTTGTGATTCGTATTCGGGAGGTCCCGGGTTCAAACCCCGTGGCCGGCCAATCTGACAGATTTTTTCATGGTTTCTCTCAATGACAAAGACAAATGCCGGATTAGAAATTTACTTTCCATAAACATCACTTCCTCAGTCACCGATATCATAAACATTAATCAAAATCTAAAATCAGTTACATGAACACAAAGCCATCTAGAACAGGAACTCAACAATAGTAACAACGGTCTACTGGTATAACAACAGATCATAACATGCGATATGACCACAGATGTTAAATCGTATATAAGTAAACTTAACAAAAAGAAATTGTCGTTTATTGTAAACAACAAAATAACGTCCACACCTGTGGAGTAACGGTTAGCGCGTCTAGCCGCAAAACCAAGTGGTCCGGGTTCGAATTCTGGTCGGGGTAAGTTATCTGGTTGAGGTTTTCCGGGGTTTTCCCTCAACCCAATATTAGCTGGGTAACTATCGGTGCTGGACCCCGGACTCATTTCACCGGCATTATCATCTTCATCTCATTCAGACGCTAAATAACCTGAGATGTTGTATAACGTCGTAAAATAACCTACTAAAAAAACAAAATAACCTCCACTGTGACGAAAGTTCAACAAAATTGCTAGATTTCATATCGGACTCTGCTTCAAGCTATTATATACAGGGACATCATTTTATTTTTACTAACATTTCTGATATTAACCTGGCTATACCTTTGGGTTAACGGTTGCTACCCTCTTCCACAACTGACGTTCGATGGCGTAATATACAAACAAATCACTTTACTAGGTATAGGAGGGAAGAAAAGTAGTTCATCCATTTACGTAAACTAGGAAGTATCACGCTTTTGAGTTTGGTAATTTTCATTATGTTTTTGTTTAATCAGAATACAGTACAGTATTAACAATGAGTGTTTTTACTCACGAACTGAGCTGTCCATACGGACGTATTCATTATGCAGTGTACATTATACACTCTATAGCACATTAGCGTACACTATAGAGAATGAAGTTAAATTGAAAAATAATCATAATATAGATATTTAAACACATTTTTGAAAATGGTGGCGGTTCATTTCGATACAGGCTTGAGTTCTAATGTGTGTAATTCCAATTACTAGTTTCATCCTTCGTACTAATAACTCATATTGAAATAATCCTGTACCTACTCTGTAAAAGAGTACTTTACGTACTGTAAATTCAATCTTCACTTCTGCCCGATCCGAAGAGAGAAAATTACTCAGACATGCTATCTACTGTCCGTCCAAGTGGTTATGTCGCAGGATCGTAGAAAGAAGGGAAATCACGTGACATTTAATTATTTAAGGAGGCCCTTTTATTTAAGTTATTTTAAACAGTTGTATGGGTATAATATTACGTAGATGTTCAATTCCTAACAGAAATTAATGTTCTCAGAAAAGATCTAAGACAGCCCAGCCACTAACCTTTACAGAGAGGCGAATAGAAGCTGGTGGGGAAAACCGGAATGCGACGTAGGCAAATGGAAGACAGTACCTGTGCGAAAATGATGCAATATTGAAAGCTCTTTCGTCATTGGAAAACGCTAACATATTTTTGGAACGTACTGTGACCATAAAGCTACTGTGACTGCGGTCTTGGATTTGTATGGAGGACGATTTAACTTCAATAGTAGGAGGGGCGGGAGTACTCAGGTACAATAAAAATTGAAGTAAAAATAAAATGATGTCCCTGTAGAAACAAACGAAAGGAGGCTAAATTTGTTACGACGTAGTAATTATTATTAGAGAACATGAAAGAAAATAGTGAATGAAGACGATCTGATGAATTGAATAGTATTTTTTATAGAGAGTCTGAGGAAGGCTTCAACAATACTAGAGGCACAATACTGACTCGAATTTCCTCTATTCAGATTTCTTTTCCACTTTGCTGGGTATATCAATCAGACTTTTCGGATAACACGCAGTCTTGTTCCCAGTAGGAGTTTCTTCTTATTCTCTCATACAAGTATACAATGTCCCCGTAGTCGGTGGGAGATGTTCCTCTCTTCGCATTCTGTCTCGTAAATAGAGGCATTACAATGTTCGGTTGAATGTTCCACCCTCGCAGTCCATCACGGAAAGAGCGACGCCGCAATATCCCGTTACTCGGCGAGTCGTCCCAGTCCATGCCATGCGGTAACAATGCCCCTCGCGTGCTCTTTATGCTCCACAATGCTGTGTCCTTGCTTGCTATTACTCTGCTAGGATGTTCGCTCCCTCGCAGTCGATAATGGAAACAGTGGGAAATAGTATCCACTAATATGTGATGCAGTCCGTTAAAGACCTCTAGGAGAAGCTGCGGTCTGTTTGGGTGCTAACATAAACGGTGTATTATAACGTTAGGTAATACAGTAGAACCTCTATTATCTGCGGTAATGAAGGGGATGAAGTGAACGGTTGATCGAAAAAATCGGATAATCCGTATCTTGAAAGATTTTGTAATTTCCTCCATGGTCTTGTATTTAACTCGCTAGGTAGTGGATCAGAAGTTCACTAATTTAAGTCCGGTTGTCAACGACGGGTTTTTAAGGGGCAAGAAAGCCCTTTGTAGCGACTGTCTGAGGAAAGATAGGAATAAAGGAGGTCTCATGTTGTAGATTTACATACTTTTTTACACTTTATTATTGTTTTTTTTATTAAATCCTGCAGTTGTAACTCCAATCTTGTATTCTGATGCGAGATGAGCCACAGTTTCTCTTTCTCAAACCATTGAATTATTTCCATTTTTTTTTTCGATACTTAGGATAATATTAAAATGGATTTGAGGGAGGTGGGATATGATGCTAGGAACTGAATTAATCTTGCTTAGGATAGGGACCGATGGCGGGCTTATGTGAGGGCGACAATGAACCGCCGGGTTCCTTAAAAGCCATAAGTAAATAAGCACAACACATTTTCTGTTAACTTCCGTGGAAGACATTTTATATACAATTTATATTACAGAACAGCAATTCGAACAGTAGACAATGCTGTGCAACTATAAAGACTTGTAATAACACACTCTAGCAAAAACATATGTAGAACCTACTAATATGATGTACAAAACAGTACTTCATATAAGTTATTTATTTCTGAAGAAAAAAAAAGAGCGAGAAATAAACAGTCAATCGGTTAATAGGGTGACGGATAGTCGGGGTTCTACTGTACAGTGAAACTTCCCTTAACGGACACTTCCCAATAGCGGACTCCTCTCAGTAGCGGACATTTTAAAATTCCCCTGCAAAATAACATTGGCCCTTATGATAAAATTCTTCCAAATAGCGGACATTCTCAATAACGGACGCGAACACTGAAATGTATCTCCCAACAACAATTAAAACTTTCAAATAACGGACAGCGTGAAAGAAAAAAAAACCGGTTGTAAATTAAACGAAATTCTAACGGAATTCTTTGCAACAATCATTATCGTGCATTTCAACGTTCTTTTCCTGCCTCATCCATTGTTGTTGTATACAAATAAGGTATTCAGCATTCGTTAAACTCTTATCTAATGTATGCATTGTTTCTGTAAATGAATTGATGTATTTAATCATAAAGAATAGTTAATGACCAAATTATTATTTTTATTTATGATATATGATATATTAATTAATGTATCGTTCCCCATTAGAGTTCATGTAACATATACTTAAAACTTAAAACCAGACTAATTGTTGACAGGACGTCTCCAGCTCAGTGTGAAATCAGATTTCGAACCGACTGGTGTGATTGTGAATGTGATTATTTCCAAAGTTCCAATATAATAATATTCTTGATCTACTTCATTCAGTTTTGAAGAAATATGCCACTTAAACTCTGTACGAATATGAAGACGATTTTGCATAGAACATAGAGCCTACAAAGTGACACACACGTTCCATATATTTCTATAAAATTTTTCAGTTCCTAAAATTTCATAGTTTGTATTTCAAATTTGGAAGTGATGTGTTAAGGAGTTCTTTTTACTACAGTTTAGCAGTCCGTAAATACTGAGTTCAACACTGGTTTGTTTGACAAGTTGAGTGTTCGGAAGTACACTCACATTAAAAATGTCACAAAAACGTAAACATTTGTCACTAAAAGAGAAAGTGGATATTGTAAAGCATAGTGAGAAGGAGAAATTAAGTGTTCGTGAGCTGGCCACAAAGTTTAATGTGGGAAAACTCAGGCTAGTGAAATTTTGAAAAATAAGGATGTTATTTTAAAATCATACACTGAGAATGCAAATGAGAACACAAAAAGAGCTTTTCCTAAAACTGAGGGGCTTGCCATTGACAATTTAACATATGATGATTCTGCCGTGCTAGAGCAAATAAGATGCCTTTATCTGGGACCTTGATTAAAGAGAAAGCCTTAGAAATTGCAAAAGAGTTGAGTTATTCTGTCTACTGTACTGTAAAATATAGTGTTGAATATGTATGAGAAATTTTAATATACTGTATACATACTAATGATTTTCTAAATAGCGGACACTTCTCAGTAGCGGACATTTAATTTTTCCCTGGCGGTGTCCGCTATTGGGAAGTTTCACTGTATATAGGCTTCGTATTCCAGCTACCTAAACATTGAAGTTAAAGACACGTTGGGTATATAGTACGGCGAACACAAATACTGCAATGGATAAGGATATAAACATACAGGTCGTCGCTGCGTGTTCGTGGAGTACAGTCAACTCCCGACATTCTGAAGCTATACTAGTAAATACATGCTTGAGCCGTGATGTTCATTTACGTCGTGATCTTTGCAGTGAATAATAACGTGCATTCATATGTTACGGAACTTGAACATACGCGGATGTCATTTGAAATGATTTTTTATTGCGAGAAATTCTTTCAATAGCACATGACGTTATTGGTGTATGATGTAGTACAAGATATTCATAATGTCTGATATTTTTTCGTGTTTCATTAGGATATTGCATGTCGCTGATCACTGAAAACCCACTATTTTTCTATGTAGATATTCTCTAGAAATTCCTTAAAATGTAGATTATTCAATTTATTAATTGAGATGTTGCACTGAACATCATGGTTGGCTACACAAATCCATGCTAAACGTAGATTTAATATCTTCATAATTTTCAGATTTTTATAGTACTGGTTTTTTAGATTACGTTCAACACACTTTCTGTGCCTTTTGGTATTGCAGTGTCTTTCAGTGCACTGTTTTTGTCACTTTTACGTTTATTTATTTTATTTTGTTTTATTTTATCAACAATTTATTTAGCGTCGATGAGATTAATGATAGCGAGATGATATTTACGAAATGAAAACCTTGTATTTATTACGGTTCGGAAAAAATAGGTTCTCAATAATGCGCCCGAACGCAATCAGATTAGGCAAGCGCCTTGACTGAGCCACGCCGGTGGCTTTTTACGTTTATTTTACACAATTTATATGTAAGTTAAGTCTATATTGCATGAAAATTTAGTTCAAATATTCTCAATGAACCTGCAATCAGCGTCTTACAAAGGCATTTTACCTCTGTTGAATTTAAATAAAAAGATTAGTTATTTAAGAGCAGTGGTCGATAAGAGTACTCACTATGACTGCGTCCCTTTTTTGAATTTCTAGAGGAAGAGGGCAAAGGATGCATAACTATTTTGTATACGAACTTACTTGTACCAGCTCTGTGACGTCACATATATTTCGAATCAGACTTCATTCCAGTTTATAGGTAGCTGAAATACGGAGCCTAGTAATATACCTAGCGGTCTATATCGTCTTACGCTTAGACTACGTATACTTAACAAAATAACATACACTTGAAGTGTCGGGTTATTCAGAAGACAAGAAAGATTTGAAGTCTAGTAATTTTTGTCATAAAAGATTGAGTTTTATTTAGGTTAAAACATATTTCATAACATTTATATAGACATCGGTATAGCTTTGTCGGCTGAGGTACTTGCCTGCCGAATCGGAGCTGCGCTTGGGCGTGGGTTCGATTTTCGTTTCGGCTCATTACCTGATTGCTTTTTTCTCGAGGATTTCTTCAACTGTAAGACGAATGTCAGGTAATCTATGGCGAATCCTCGACCTCATCTCGCCAAATACCATCTCGCTAACACCAATCGCATCGAAGATAAATAATCCAGTAGTTGCTACATTGTAACGTCGATAAATAGCCAACTGGAAAAAAATGTATTCGCACACCCAGTAAAATACTGTCGTAAAGTTCGAAAATCACATATTACTATCGTAAATTATTTCTAACGTTGGTTTACTACTTTGAGGTATGAAATTTTAATAATATAATAGCAAATTATCCCAGGTTTTGATACCTATTTATTAAAATATTTTTACAGTAGCATTTTACTAGGGAATACCATATTTTTCCAAATCACAATTTTCGAGTTACAACACTATTTTACTGGGAGTGCGATATGTTAGCTATTTTTCTCCTTAACTCCTACCACAACATGTCAGAGACTGTCGGACATTGTCTAGTTTCAAAAACAAATTAAAATTGCACTTTTTCAATTCAGATTCCTTTCATTTATAAGCCCTTTTCTCTGCGATAGTTTTGTAAGAATATAACTATATATTTCTTTTCCTTCCTTTCCCCTTTTTGTTCTCTTGACCAGTCGATAAATTTATTACCATACCCTTTTTATTGTGAAGTTTATTTAATTTTCGTATTTCTCTTCTTTTTTATTATTATTTTATTACATTCCATTTTGTTATATTCTTCCTTACGTTTTCCATATTAACCATTTGTACTAAATGAGTTGCTTTTACTATATTCCAATGTATTTTACTTTCTTTTTTTCTATTATGGTACTATTTTCATGTTGTTTAGTGTCGATTTTTTATGCTATTATTATTTATTTTTTTTTGTAATAATGTTATGTTAGTATTCTGTCTTTTAATTTTTTGTTAAATTGTAACTGCTTGTATACTTTGTGACCTGGTAGAGTGTAAGAGAAGGCCTTATGGCCTTAACTCTGCCAGTATAAATAAAGAATTATTATTATTAATATTATTATTATTAGTCTATTGTTATTATTGTTATTATTATTATTATTATTATTATTATCAGCCTCTCTCGTAGGGATTTATACTTGTATAAACAGGAAGATTTAAATAGATTAAAATGGTGTAAACAAAAATGAAATTTCCAAATCAGTCTTATATTTCGACTATTTCTTCTTCGAAGCTTCTGATACATTAAGAAAAAGAGAAATTGAATATCCAAAGATTCGGCGGACTGACTCCGAAACAGGAATAGACCTCATAATGTAAAATGAAAGAAGATGAAGCAGAAGAAGAAGAAGAAAATGTTAAAATGTTATGTTTCATTTAACGACGCTCGCAACTGCCAAGGTTATATCAGCGTCGCCGGTGTGCCGGAATTTTGTTCCGCAGGAATTCTTTTACATGCCAGTAAATCTACAGACATGAGCCTGTCGCATTTAAGCACACTTAAATGCCATCGACCTGGCCCGGATCGAACACACAAACTCGGGCATAGAAGGAGAGCGCTATACCAACTGCGCCAACCAGGTCGACAAGAAGAAGAAGAAGAAGAAGAAAATGATCGTTTATATTTGTAAAATATTTCCTCTTTTTCTGCTAATATTTATCATTTCAGTCATTAATAACTTTCAGTAAATATCTTTATTCCTGAACCATTAAATTTGCGCTCTTCGAGATGCCGGCCTATTAAAATTAGACCTGTCTAATTTCTCTATCACTGTGTAACAGAATAGAGTAACTTTACAACTAGCAGTAAAGCGGTTCGGTGACAGCTGTAAGGCGTACTACAGAAATCAGGCATATCTCAGCTTAATTCACGCGTAATCCCTTTCAAGAACCCATCTAAGTTTCCTCGTTTCTCAACAAGCCTTCAAATCCTGTTCTTAAGGTACTACAATAGTACTGACGGAAACTTGGGTAAATCGTGATGCCCTATCCTCATTATTTTTCTATACTTTGACCCTATGCTATGTTTTACATGGCATTTAACATGATGCAGACATAAAAAAAATATAGGGCTACCTTTTATTTTTATACCTGATTCGAGTCACTGCTGACATACTACATAGTTTCGTTTTTCTTAGATAAAAATAAAGCCTAAGTAACGGTATTGCATTATTTTCACTACAACTATCGGTTAGAGGTCCTTATTAATTGTACACTTTGATTTGGTAACTACGTACTGGAAAAGGGAAATAACATGGCAGGTGTTAGTACACTTATCAGGATTGTTTTAAAATTTCATACAAAAGTAGAACATTTTTAGAGATCACAGACTACAACTACGACGCTTTTTTATATTTTTCAAGACAATTACTAAACTTGTGGTAACAATATTAATACTTACTTACTTACTGGCTTTTAAGGAAGCCGGAGATTCATTGCCCCCTCACATAAGCCCGCCATTAGTCCCTATCCTGAGCAAGATTAATCCAGTCTCTACCATCATATCCCACCTCCCTCAATTCCATTTTAATATTATCTTCCCATCTACGTCTCGGTCTCCCTAAAAGTCTCTTCTCCTCCGGCCTCCCTAACACTCTGCATGAATTTCTGGATTCGCCCATACGTTCAACATGCCCTGCCCATCTCAAACGTCTGAATTTAACGCTCCTAATTATGTCAGGTGAAGAATACAATGCGTGCAGTTCTGTGTTGTGTAACTTTCTCCATTCTCCTGTAACTTCATCCCTCTTAGCCCCAAATATTTTCCTAAGCTCCTTATTCTAAAATATTCTTAACCTCTCAAAGTTTCACAACCATACAGAACAACCTAATTAACTTTAAGATTTTTTGACAGTAGACTGGATGATAAAAGCTTCTCAACTGAATAATAACACGCATTTCCCATATTTATTCTGTGTTTAATTCCCTCCCGAGTATCATTTATATTTGTTACTGTTGCTCCCACGTATTTGAATTTTTCCACCTCTTCAAAGGATAAATTTCCAATTTTTATATTTCCATTTCGTACAACATTTTCGTCACGAGACATAATCATATACTTTGTCTTTTCGGGATTTACTTCCAAACCTATCTCTTTACTTGCTTCAAGTAAAATTCCCGCATTTTCCCTAATCGTTTGTCGATTTTCTCCTAACATATTCACGTCATCCGCATAGACAAGCAGCTGATGTAACCCGTTCAGTTTCAAATATAGTATTATAACATTAATAGTTTCAGGATAACAGAGAGGGTTTGGAATTGAATGGGTTACATCAGCTGCTTGTCTATGCGGATGACGTGAATATGTTAGGAGAAAATCCACAAATCATTAGGGAAAATACGGGAATTTTACTGGAAGCAAGTAAAGAGATAGGTTTGGAAGTAAATCCCGAAAAGACAATGTATATGATTATGTCTCGTGACCAGAATATTGTACGAAATGGAAATGTAAGAATTGGAAATTTATCTTTTGAAGAGGTGGAGAAGTTCAAATATTTTGGAGCAACAATAACAAATATAAATGATACTCGGGAGGAAATTAAACACATAATAAATATGGGAAATGCCTGTTATTATTCGGTTGAAAAGCTTTTATCATCCAGTCTGCTGTCAAAAAAAGGTGAAAGTTAGAATTTATAAAACAGTTACATTACCGGTTGTTCTGTATGGTTGTGAAACTTGGACTCTCACTTTGAGAGAGGAACATAGGTTAAGGGTGTTTGAGAATAAGGTGCTTAGGAAAATATTTGGGGCTAAGAGGGATGAAGTTACAGGAGAATGGAGAAAGTTACAGAACACAGAACTGCACGCATTGTATTCTTCACCTGACATAATTAGGAACATTAAATCCAGACGTTTGAGATGGGCAGGGCATGTAGCATGTATGGGCGAATCCAGAAATGCATATAGAATGTTAGTTGGGAGGCCGGAGGGAAAAAGACCTTTAGGGATGCTGAGACGTAGGTGGGAAGATAATATTAAAATTGATTTGAGGGAGGTGGGATATGATGATAGAGAATGGATTAATCTTGCTCAGGATAGGGACCAATGGAGGGCTTATGTGAGGGCGGCAATGAACCTCCGGGTTCCTTAAAACCCAGTAAGTAAGTAAGCATTAATAGCATCTTTAAAGGAAATATATAATTAATTTTAATATAATTGAGGTTGCGGCTGATGACATCCAAGGCATGACTATATGTCAAAGAACCTATACGTACGAATGATCACAGTACCAGATATGTAGCTGCAAGTAGATGTGACCTTTGTGCGTACCATCAGCCTTCGGATGAGGTGATTGCAGAACACCGCAAAGACTGGAGTCTCTGCGCTCTTCAAAGGAAACTGATTGGCGATGTAATTTCATCTTTGTGAAAGAAGGCTCGGAGGAATGAGTTGGGTTATTGGATTGCGACGGGGAGGGGGTTTAATATCGCGTATACCCTAATAACCTTATCTCTCTCTCTCATGTTAGTGGGCCCGATAATATAAAACAACAAAAAGAGACTCGCGTCTTCCAAGTTACACAGGAAGTTACAAAGATGACGTCATGAGATATGATCTATTTTCTTCTTAAACTTTGGAACACTAATTTCATCAGCGGAAACCGGCAGAAGTATTTTATGGTTCTTCTTTGGTTGGTTATGTTCACATTGGAGCAGGCAGTATTTCATTGAGGTTGGGAGCACACGTGGAGAATTCTTTAGATCTCTATTGCAATTAAAACAGATTGGAGAAAAGTCATTTGTAGCTTATTCTCTTAATAGATGATTTGTCACCAAAGGGACAGGTACACGTGTAGTTTGTATCTTGTAAGTGCCATGATATTCCTTTACCAAATATACTGGATAATAATATGTCAATTATTTTCATGTTAATATTTGATCTGGCCACAATACCTCTCACAATATGATGAATATGGAACAATAAGCAGTAAGATGTACATTATGAGCTTATGTAGCTATATAGGTCTACATAACTTATAATGTTAAAAATGTTGGTCGAAACTTTCGGAATGTATTCCATGTACGTAAAACATGGGAAATTGTTACATTTTCGTGGTTAGGAAATGGTTGAATTTTAGCTATGAAGATTTAATATCACTATAGATGTCATAGCTGTATTAACAATATGTGAGGCCTACACTATATATTCGAAATGTTTATCATCGAACCTGAGATAAGACTCTGATTTTCGAAGATGTCAGAATACTCTCGAAATATTGCATATTGTTCCACAAATTTCCAGAGTCCGATCATGGAGATTCTCTTTATTTTTCACCTCAATGAATAAACATCTTTTTTCATATTATCTCCAAAACAGAAATCTAGGGTAATTAAAGCAGGTGACCGTGGAGGCCACGCAATTGGTCCACCCATACCTATCAAGCGACAAGGAAAAATATCATTAGTTTTGTTCGATCAAACTCAGAAACTAGTAACATTGAAACAAGTAGCCTACTTCTCTATAGAGAAATGAATGTGTAAATATTTTAGGGTTGTTTTTCTTTGCTAAGGCTAAAACTCCTTTCACACAACCTGACATAGAGGTCGTGCCATCCGTGAAAATACTGAAAGATTTCCGTGATTAATCTCTAGCATCAAAATATGAATTTACTAAATAGTAATAGTAATAATAATAATAATAATAATAATAATAATATAATAATGTATTGCTAGAAAAAAGATGTATATTATTTGTTATATAAAGATCACTATAGAACCTCCAGAAAGAATGCATACTCGTGGTTAGGGGCATATGGAAGCTATCTTATCTTTCTGTTGTTTGGGAAAGTTTTTATAATTAAAATCGCTCTTTGATGCTTTCGTCAAGAATTAATCTGACAACTGCTTCATCTTTGTCGTCAGTTCACTCATGAAGCTGCATACAAAACTATTCAGCCTAATGGAGTGCTTAGATAACTTGAGACTAGATATTTTTGACATATCTTGAATGCGCATAGGATTAGTGTTATGTGATACGGAAATTTTCATTACTTGTTTTTCAAAATCTTCACCAAACATTATTTTTCCAATTTGGGAGCATGTAGGTAAAATTACAGATTCAGAAGCTGTACCATGATTTAATATTTTACAAAGGGTCGTACTGAAAGTCATGAGCAACACATTGCTATAATTTCAATTTCAACAATGCAACAAAAACGATTGTATGGTCATAATCTACAGACTTTACACTATGTAGTGACATATTGTGACTTCATTAACTTCTATCATGTGACCACAGGCAATGTTTGCAGTATGGTCAACAACGATGGTTCGTTTCGACTGCGTGCTGTCATTAAATTTCTTGTAAAAGAAAAAAAATCTGCTGCTGAAATTCACCTCAGACTTCAGCGTTCATAAGGAGATGTGTGCATGGGCGCCAGCAGTGTTAGAGATGGGTGAAACATTTCGAAGATGGGAACAAGAGCATCCAAGATGAGCCTCGTAGCGATCGCCCTCGAACTGCCTCTACCGAACGCAACAAGAAAAGAGTTGATGAGTTCTGGGATGCATTTTTGTTGAATTTCTTGAACTTGGACAGACCATAAATGTTGTCCGCTATATTCAGACAGTTTTGAAGCTCCATCGTGCATTGCGCGAGAAACGCCGTGGAAAGAAGATCATCCTGCTACACGATAACGCGTGGCCTCACACTAATCGTGTCACCTTGGAGAAAATTAGAACATTTCGGGTGGGAAACTCTTGCGCAACCTCCCTACAGTCCCGACTTGGCACCCTCCGCCTACCATCTTTTCGGTTCTGTGAAGGAGCAGCTGCGAGGCCAACGCTACGAGACGCTGGAGGACATCCGGAAAGCAGTGCGTCAGTGTCTTCGGGAAGATGAAACGGACTTCTACAGCAAGGGAATTTTAAAACTTACAGAAAGACGGGAAAATGTGTGCAAAGAAATGGAGACTATGTTGAAAAGTGACAGAAAAGTCTGAAGATTAAGATGATGTAGCTGGTTTGTTTAAAAAATAAAAAATAAAGATTTATAACAATGGGTTCCTTATGAATAGACTTCGTGGAATTGCCACGAGAATCGTAAGGTTTACTGCGCACGCGGTATATACTGTATGAGAAGGGGTCTTGCAAAGGATGGAGTATGCCTCTGATGTAAACACTGAGCAGTATACTGCGGTTACAATAAAACTTGTATCCTGCATTCAAGAAATATAATGAATTATTATTGAAGTAGGAAATGTCTAAACATGTAAATACACAATCATTTTGTAGTGAGATATATTAGCGCTTAAAATTTAATGTAAGATACTCACATCATCCTTGAATATGTGCATTGCAGTGAAGATTTACGTACATTTTGAGCGATTGCAAAGTAACCTCCTCCGATGGTCACTTAAACAGTTTTTATTTTGGAAAAATGTACGTTCAACATCACACGATGTAATAGATGCATATTTGAAGAACGGAAAGTCACTACTTTTTAGTGTACCAACTTCAGACGTCTTGTCGTGAACTGATAGTACATCATTTATAATACGAAGTTGTGAATAGGCAGAATTTTTAGCAATAATGTTTCTCAACTTACATTTCATTTTTTTAAAACTAGTGAATTCTTATTTGGGATAACGGTTTGTGATACTTTATCCACTATATTAAATGGCTTCTGAGAGTTGTAGTTTAGACGATTCTAACAGGATGATGCTTTTGGACACGATTTTAAAATTAGAATCAATGAACAGAATATCTGGCAATAGCTGTTCAGAAGGTAATGATTTTACAGCTGCAAGAGCGGAGCTGTCTGTGCTATCCAATGCATCAATTATCTCCATTATCTTACCGTAATATTCTGCATAATAATTAACAGTATCCAACCACGTTTTCCAACGGGTCAAGACTGGCTGCGGCGGTAAGTGTATTCCAGGGGCAATTATTTGGAACAGCAACACTCTCATTGTAGTATGTTTGGTTGAATTCTTGTCTGCACTGAACAAATGTTAAGCTTTTCCTATTCCAACCACAGTAATGCAAAAACAAGTGCTTACATAGGTATACTTTAGCTGTAGCTGCTCTATCTATTTGAACGGTCACAACTCTTAACATGAACTGCTTATACTACGAGACCGGGCGGCCGCTCACCTCCTCTATTCTACCGTACATCGGCAACCTGATTGCATGCTGCGTGTGGCAATTCAACAAAGTCTACTTATGAATTTCAGTATGACCCTCGTAGCTAATGTTTCAGTCAAAGCATAGCTCGTTTCTTGTGCTTATTAGTCCTAAACAGAAGTATGAGGCATGACGAACTATTTTAGAATTTCAATAGACTATAATTATACACAGACATACAATAAATGTTATATCTTTTATGTGTGATGATTGTGTCGGTGATCACTGAATATTGTATTGTGCTGTGTTCGCTGGAAGTTAGCTCTTGTGGACTCACTTTTTAACTACTCTTTTTACTTTTACTTTTCCAATTTTTGCTACGACATCCTTCACTATTTTATTTCCTCGCGGCACACCGGTTGAGAATAGCTTCCCTAAGACATCACGGTTTTTCCGATGCCTTATTATCCACATTGTCGTTGAATAAACATTCATGGATTAGGTACAATTCGAATGCATGTAGTGATTTCCATGCAGAGTCAAAGGTTCTCAACATTTGCTATACCACGGCGGCATATTTCAATATTGACTTTGTATAATTGACGGCCAACGGCATGTTCAGAGAGTGGAACAGAGACGCCATGTGATTACACATCTAGCAATTGCGAGTTCGATTACCGGAAAGGCAAGTATAAATTGGAACTGTGTTTCTATATCTTACGTTACCTCAGATACGTATATTGAAACTATCTCTTGTAACAATAATAGGTCTACTACACCTGCAGTGCCCGCTTATGTTATTCAGCGTTAGAACTATTTTATGAAATGAAAAACATAAATGAATTAACAAAGCTAACAAACAGGTTTCCGTTTCTCTGCGTTTCTTGATGGTGAAACTAGCTAATTCCATTAATTTTAAGGTGTTTTCTTTGAGATATTTTAAACAAAGAAGATTAATACAATTTTGCTAGTTTTTTCTTCCTTTTCGATATAAAAAATTGTTTTATATAAACAACAGGTGGAAAAATTCAAATATCTTGGAGCAACAGTAACAAATATAAATGACACTCGGGAGGAAATTAAACGCAGAATAAATATGGGAAATGCCTGTTATTATTCGGTTGAGAAGCTTTTGTCATCTAGTCTGCTGTCAAAAAATCTGAAAGTTAGAATTTATAAAACAGTTATATTACCGGTTGTTCTGTATGGCTGTGAAACTTGGACTCTCACTTTGAGAGACAAACAGAGATTAAGGGTTTTTGAGAATAGGGTTCTTAGGAAAATATTTGGGGCTAAGAGGGATGAAGTTACAGGAGAATGGAGAAAGTTACACAATGCAGAACTGCACGCATTGCATCCTTCACCTGACATAATTAGGAACATTAAATCCAGACGTTTGAGATGGGCAGGGCATGTAGCACGTATGGGCGAATCCAGAAATGCATATAGAGTGTTAGTTGGGAGGCCAGAGGGGAAAAAACTTTTGGGGAGGCCGAGACGTAGATGGGAGGATAATATTAAAATGGATCTGAGGAAGGTGTGATATGATGGTAGAGACTGGATTAATCTTGCTCAGGATAGGGACCAATGGCGGGCTTATGTGAGGGCGGCAATGAACCTCCGGGTTCCTTAAAAGCCAGTAAGTAAGTAAGTAAGCAGCAGTCAATTTGTCATCTCGTTTTCCAATTCTAAATCAATTTCCAGGTTATATCAAGGCTAATGTTCATCTTATTCTCTACGTTATATCAAGGTCAATGACATTCGGCCTCGGAAAAAATCAATACTTTCGCGTCTGCGCACATCTCACAATTCAGGTCAGTTCGCTACTCACATAACCATAACATGACCTACTTTTGAATAATTTCAAGTTATAAATATGGTCGAGCATAAAAAGTTGTATGGAACTTGCCTATAATGGTAATTAAGACGCTCGTATGAAAATTATGAATCTCGCTTGCGCTTGTTTCATAAACAAACATACTTGCGTCTTAATTACTACCATTATAGGGTCGTTACATAATGTACTATTAACGGTGCTTTATCGAAAGAAAAATGTAATAAAAGTTTTGTTATATTTAACATGTAGAATCGGCTCTTAAATTTTGGTGTAGAGGTTACCATCCACCCTGTATAGCTTCCATAAAATGTGTTCCATGTAAGAAAAACATGGGAAAGTGTTACATCTACATGAGTTCGGAAATGCTTGTTTTTTTTTAACTGTGGTTATAATATTCGCCTTTAAATTTTGATGATTCTGATGATAAACGAAGATAACCTTCGGTAATAAGAATGTCTACAGCGAAGATAGTGACGACTTTCTAGTCTTCATATGTTGTAGTGATACTAAATATGCACATACAAGCTCTTGAGTTCTCATTTGATACTTTCCTGCATGTAACTGGTCTGTTTGATGGGACGTAAAAGGCAGAGTTAATGACCGCCACGCTCGTATGAAAAGCATGTGAATAATAAGTGAGCATACTAGTTACAAGCGATGAAATCAATAATCCGCCATTTCAGCAAATAAAAGGTACTTAACCGGCATGACGGTGCTCTTAAGTTCCAATGCTGAGTGGGAGGTGAGTTCCCGGAATGATCGATAGTGTGTATTGCATGTTGTCCTCCGGAGGAATTCACATGCGTGTCTGGGAGGAGCGGCGTGAGCAGTTGTTGTGTTGAGTAAACTCCTGAATAGTCCATAACCTCATTATCGCCTTCCTAACGTCGTGTAATAGTGTTGTTAATCATTTTAGCATCTGCAGACGCTTGTTGTAGCTTTCTTGTCGTCTAAAATGTTCACTTAAGGGTCGGCTTCAAGGATGTTACAGAGCATGAAATTATTAACATTTTCTACGAAGACAGGGAGTAAGTTACAGAAGCTTTAATGGAAAAATATATTTTGACACTTACAATGCATACATACAGTTCTCTAATATTTAACATGCGTATATACATGTCTATCCTAAATGATTTTCAGGATTTTAAAAAATCACTACACGTAGTACAATTGAAATAAGAATATGTATGTATTTTTTTTTATTTTAGTAGGTTATTTTACAGCTTTGGTTATTTAGCGTCTGAATGAGATGAAGGTGATAATGCCGGTGAAATGAGTCCGGGGTTCAACACTGTAAGTTACCCAGCATTTACTTATATTGGGTTGAGGGAAAACCCCGGAAAAAACCTCAACCAGGTAACTTGTCCCGACATGAATCGAACTCTGTTGCCACCTGGTTTGCCATCGACGTGCTAACCGTTACTCCACAGGCGTGGACCGTATATATGTATGTATGTATGTATGTATGTATGTATGTATGTATGTATGGTAATGTAATGTATGTACAATATGTATTAGTGTGTGTATTGTATTGTATTGTAATATATTGTATGTATGTATGTATGTATGTATGTATGTATGTATGTATGTATGTATGTATGTATGGTTGTATGGTAATGTAATGTATGTACAATATGTATTAGTGTGTGTATTGTATTGTATTGTAATATATTGTATGTATGCTTGTATGCAATGTTTACCCACTTCACTTTATGTGATTCGGGTTGCACATATTGCGGATAGATGGCAGGGCTGTGACCCATTTTCGAGTTGCACACCACTTCGGCGAGCCATGCTGTACATGTGTAGTATCTGTGTAGAGTTATGTTGTGTACTAGGGTGAGTATATGTGTAAGTGTTCGTGTAATTGTAGTGTATGGAATGGGTAATGATGATGATGATGATGAGGAAGGGAGAAAGGAAAACTCGGTGCCGGCACGTAGCCTACTCCTGTCGAATAGCACCAAGGGGGCCGCCAGACTTTACGTTCCCGTCCGACGGACGGATCGCTATCAACAGTGACATATTATGCTTTATCTTCATATGCACTGCGGAGAGATTTGGGATTTAACCCAGGCATATTGGTGCAGAGTTTAGTGACTAGAAGTTGTGCACCGCTATCTCTCCTAGTCCCGAAGTAGAAAGTTTACATGAAAATTTCTGACCCCGCCGGGGATGGGACCCAGGCCGGCTAGTCTGGAGGCAGACACGCTACGACAGAGATAACTCGAGGTATGAGTATGAAGCTTGTTTTATTTTGTAGGAAAACTCTCAAAGTTACTTACATAAAATTATAGAAGCTCAATATGTGCGCCATTGGTCACTCTACAGGCATCTTCACGATACTCAATTTCCTTCCATACACGTCGCAGCGAGTCAGTGTTTATGTTTGAAATGGCGACTCTGTTCAGCTCCTTCAGTTCCGTGATAGTCGCAGCTAATGGAGGGACATACACTTGATCTATCACATACCTCCATAGATAAATATCTCACGGTTTCAAGTCCGGTGAACGTGGTCGCCAGGACATGATCCTCTGATCCTTATCGGTCCCTCGTCCGATCCATCGCTGTGGTAAGTGTTGCTTTAAAAATGACCTGAAATCGCAATAAATGAGGTTGGGCGCAATCTTGTTACAGTATGTGATCAGGCCTGCCCTCGTTCAGCTGGGATAGCAGCCATTTAGTGACCACGTCGAAATAAGTTAGATCTAATACTGTATTCTCGGCGAAGAAGAACGGGCCGTAAACGCACCAAAAATAGATTTTTGAGTGTTTTAGAACAAATACACTGAATTCTATGGCAATAATTAACATTTACACAACATTTAGCGATAAAGAATAGAACTTTGAAAGTTTTTCTATACAATAAAACAAGTTTCATATTTCTATCTCTAGTATAGTAAGTCTAATGATTTTCTAAAACCCCGACAATCATTTAGAATAGTCCTGCATTTAAAATGTTTCCGAAAAAAAAAAAACAGAGTGCGCTTTAGCCGTTTCCGTCCGGCTTCTGCCTTGTGGATGTTGTGTCAAAATCCCAAGGGAACTAATAATCTACCCATGAGGATTTACCTTTGATTATTTTCTTTGTTCTTTTCAAGAACTGGTATAAGATGTTTAAAATTTATAAAGAGATTTCATAGATTTTTATGGCTCATTCTATCATTCTATTTCAGTCGGAAATTTTGTAGTAATAACGGGTGTCCTTCAGTTAGGTTGATCCGGCAGTATTTTGCCGTTCGCAAAGCTCTGTGTCGCTGGGATGTTATTGTCTTAATAGCTCATTTTTCTGACGTTTTTAAGTTAATTACATATTATAAATAGTTAGACTATCGAATTGTTCACCTTCTACTCTAAAACGTGTGTCAACCCTGGTGAAAATACTGCGGGAATCTGTGTGAAGTTCATTTTTAATCGGTACTCTGTGTCGTCAAGTTTTCCCTCTGTTAAAAGAGGATTGGGCTTATGCTTTGTATACTTTTTGTCTGCAGGAATACCATGTGTTCGACTTTTTTTTTGTATAACTTAAATATTGTTTGTGATGATGGACGTCTATCCCGGACTAGTTCTTTTTTTTTCGTGATACTCATTTATATATTTCAGTGAAGTGAATTTGTCAATTACTATTTCAATGAATAAAATATATGAATGGACGGACGGACGGACAGATAAAACATAATATGAATAACATGACATGAATATAATTTTGTAAGCCTTACCTGCTTTTGAGAGTTTATACTAGAGTCGGCGGCAATTCGGAAGGCGGTAGTCTGCTAGCGTTAACGTCGAGTGAGACAGATGAGAGAGCAAGGCAGCGTACACCATTGCCACATCGTACTTCACGCGCACGTGCAATACAAATAGCGCAGGAGAGAATTTAAATTATCAAAATACAATAATGACCTTAGCCGTTGATTACTGTAAGCATGACACCAAACAAACACTCTTCCTACTAACAATATGCTTTGCACGGTTCTCAATCCCACACCACATGCTTCTGCAGTCGTTTCTTGCGCGTTGGCAACGTTGCAGCCAGCATCAAGATGGCCGACAGCGTTCTGCTTGTCAACGTTTACGTTTTTAGTAAAATAAGCATCGCCTCAAACACTATTTTCCGCGCCTGCATGTGCAATACTTGTCTTTTTTACAGCCTCTTTTTCTATTTATTTATCTTACGCATACACAGTAAATGTTAGTTTTACTTATTCAATGTATTGAAACACTCACACGTGAACAAACGAATTCGGGAAGTACTTCTTACAGACTGATTCCGATTGGTTCTACTGTAAAAGCTTGTGACGTCACATACCAGAAACGCTACGGCGCATATAGCAGTTGACTGCTTTCCGAAATGCCGTCTAGTCTAGTGATATTTACGTTTGTATGTTTGGTTAAATAAAACTAGAAGAGGTGAAAACTTCTTCAAAATAATGTGCATTAATTAAGATACATTCTGTATCAATGTATTTCCGAATTTGCTATGTATTCTCTCTCATCTTTCAGTATATTTCATTGTAAAGACGCTTTGTCCCAGGCTCTTTTCTTTCCGAGCTTTCTTGTCAACCCTTGACCTCATTCTACATTCCCTTCTCGCTAATTGAATTTCATATTCCATGTATCTAAGTAGTACATGACCTTCCACTTGACATTATCTCTTTTCGAGTTTCTTTTAACATCTCGAGAAGCTAACATTATGCAATTACCAGCCTTACTATATGCAGCCGGTAAGCCTCACATCTTCAATGTTGTATGGAAGCCAAAGTTTTGAGTACGGTTGTCTGTTCGATGTCAATGTGATGTACTCAACTTGATGGAACAGAGTTGATTCGCCTAGCAACACTCACACCACAGTGCGTCTGAAAATGGTCAGGTGTCGTAAAATTCAGGGATAGATTTAATTCAGAATTCTGCGAGGAATACAAAAAGAGCGGAAATTAAGAACACAGGATTGGGTGAAAAATAAATGAGGAAGAAAAGAAAATAGAAAAGAACTGGAGATGTAGAGAAGAAAATGAAGACTGAGGAAGATAGGAAAAGAAGGAAATAATGAAAGGACTTAGAAAGGAAGCAAGAATGAGAAAGAAAGAGAAAGATATATCGAAAGAAAAATGGAAGAAAGGAAGAAATGAAGGATAAAGGAAGGATTAAAATCACAGTCTAGTATATACAGTCACGAAGCTCAATACGTAGTAAATATGCATCCATAGATAGTTGCTCACCACTAGGATCGCTAATATCGCCTCATTACAGATAATGCGAAATAGTACCGACACAATCTATTGTTCCTAGCACCCTCACAACTCAGGCTTCGTGACTGTTTATACTAGACTGTGATACAATATTAATAAAGAAATAAAAGGAAAAGGAAAGGAATAGACGATACAAAAAAGGCAGAAGAAATAAAGGAAAGCAGAAATGAAGATTAAATAGGAAAAAAGTAAGACAAGGCAAGAGAAATGAACAAGAAATACCGAATAACTAAGAAATAAGATAACGAAAGAAAGAAGCAAAAAAAAAAGACGAAAGAACCAGATGAAGGAAAAAAGAAGAATAAAAAATGAAGGATGATATGGAGAATAAATAAAGTAATAACATAAGACAGAAATAAAGGAAAAAAGACGAGATAAAAGCAATAATGAGGGACTGAAGTGAATGATAAAGGAAGAAATAAAGCAAGAAAGAAGTAAAATGCGAACGAAATATATGAAGAAGTGAATAATAAGGGAAGAAACAAAGCAGCAAAGAAATAAAGGTATGAATTAAGAATTAAGGAAGAAATATAGTAAGGGAAAAAGGAGAAATGAAGAATTAAGGAAGGATTAAAGTAAGAATGAAATGAAAGGGGAAATGTCGTATAGAGTAAGAAATAAGGTGCAAGAGAATTATAGAAAGAAGAAAAAGCCGAAACAACTAAATAGATAAACAAAAGGTGGAGAGAAATAAATGAAGAATAAATTAACAAATAAAGTAAGAATCAAATGAAGCAGAAACGGACATGCAAAAGAAACAAAAGATAGAAGAAATAAATTAAATGACGAAAAGTAAATGAAGAAAGAGCAAAGATAATGAAGGAAGAAATGAATAATTAAGAAGGAATAAAGGAAAGGAGAAATAAAGTAAAATTCAAGGAAATAGAGGAAGCGGTTAAGAATGAAACAGAGGATAAGGTAATAAAAACAAAGGAAGATAAGACACGCGAAATAAACAAAGGAAGAAAGAAATTAAGAATAAAGCAAGGAATAATGTAAGAAGGAAACAAAGGAAGAAAGGAAGAGGTCAATAAGTAGAGAAAGAAGTGAAGAATAAAGTGAGGAATAAAGTGAGAAAGAAACAGAGAAGAAAAAGGGAAATAAATAAAGGAAAGAAGATTAAAGCAAGGAATAAAGAAAGAAAACAAATGTACAAGGGAAAGGGGAAAGAAATAAAGTAAGAAAGTAATGAAGAATAAGATAAGGAATATAAAGTACGAAATAAATAATGGAAGAAATGAACAGGTTAAGAAATAAAAGAAGAAAGGAAATCTGAAAGAAATAAGTGCAGAAAGAAATTCAGAATATAACAGTAAACTAAGAAAGAAATGAATGGAAAAATAAAACAAGAGAGAAATGAGGAATAAATAAAGTAAGAAATAAAATAAGAAAAAATTAGGGAGAAATGAAAAATTAGGTAAAAAATAAAGTAAGACATATTTGGAGAAATTCAGTACAAAATAAAAAGGAAGTAAAGGGAGAAATAAAGACTACTGCAAGACTAAAGTAAAAAGAAAGGAAAGGTGAAAAGATTAAAGGAAAGAATATATGAATATAGGAAAGAATGAAGTGAGAAAGATCGAAGGTTTAAAGATGAAATAAATAAAAAATGTTGTAATGTTATATCCCATATTGGCATGGCGGTTTGAAAGATAGCACAAAATCATACAGTTTTAACATTACCGTTAGGCACTTTCTGGAAAAATTTATGTAATTTGAACATACAAGAAGTATGAATCCATCAAGAATGATAGAACAACATTGTTTTGCAATAGAAACCATGTTGACGACGTTATATTGGAAGACCCCTACGTTATGTTGGGACGATTATCTCTAAGACAGAAACAATGTACTGCAAGTAAATGTAATAGCCTTTCCTTTGCCTATACTCAAACTAATCTACGTGTGTATTTCCAGAGGTGTAATTGTTTTTGCAATGAATATGATATATTTTGCCGTCGTTAATATCATACCTAATAGAACCGTATAAGTAACTGGGAATGCTACGATTTTTTTCGGATATTTATTAGTAGTATTTATTTATTTAACCTGGTAGAGATAAGGCCGTCAGGCCTTCTCTGCCCCTCTACCAGGGGATTACAACTATAATATGAAGAGTAAAATTACAATTAATATTAAGTTTATAATTACAATAAAAATTAAAGTACGACATGATTACCTAATTAATGAAAGCTAGACATTTTATCATAGAAGTTAAGAACAAATTTACTGAATTACAAATTAAACCTAGAATAACAAAATTCTATAGTGATAAAATTACCAGATACTAAAATATTTTGTGATATGTTAAGAGAACTATTTACAAGAAACCATGTCTGAACGAGTCTCAATTACTGACCAAGTTCCTAGTAATTTTGCGTTTGAATTGAGTTTTATTTCGACAGTCCCTGATGCTAGCAGGTAACGAATTCTAGAGTCTTGGCAGGGCTATTGTGAAAGAGGATGAGTATGAGGAGGTGCGATGGGATGGTTGTTAGTATTGTTTCATGGCGAGAGCGTGTGTTCAGATTGTGGTGGGAAGAAAGGTAAGTGAAGCGAGAAGACAGGTACGAAGGAATAGAAGAGTTAAAGATTTCGAAGAGAAGGAGAAGTGAATGCAAATTTGTTTTCTTATCTAGTTTAAGCCAACCTATTGTTTCCAGAGATGGAGTAATATGATCATATTTACGAACATTGCTTACAAAACGTACACACAAATTATGAGCACGTTGAAGTTTCGTTTTGTTGTCGCTGGAGAGGTCAGTCAGTAAAATGTCAGCAAAATATGTCAAAATAGGGAAATACAAGCGTCTGCACAAGGGACTTTTTTTAAGCAAGAGGGAAGATGAATATTTATCCTTTTTAGTACATGGATATCGGAGACAAGTTTTCAAATTTTATTTCCATTATAAAGCACGCGTCAGACGAGATCAAAACGGCGGAACACATGGCTTTGTTTGGCTTTAAACATCGTACTTCAGCTTTGTGACGTCACTCTTCTGATATTACAAACCTCGCCACTTAAACAGGTTCAACGCCACTGTCAAGGTAGATGCCATTTCGATATAATATATTGTTTGTGCCGAGCAACTAAACCCGATGCTAGGGCACAGAACATGTGTTTCAGTCTCACGCAGAGCCTGTCATCCCATCCCAGTTGTTCTGGATTAATTCCAGATCAGAACCAATACCCTTCTCTTACTGGTTCTTCCCAATACATCGTAGATAATACGATTGCTTCTCAGATATATTAGGCTAGTTTCAGGAAAGAAAATCTTTGGATGTCCATTTGTGTTCTAGGTGAGTCGACTGGTTTTGACAAAATAAAGTTAAATTTAAAAATAAGATTTTAAATTACAGTACTCCTTGCAACGATATATTTTGTTTTGTTGCTTATCGCTTTAGCATGACGACATTTGTAATACAGGACGATTCAAAAGATTTTTGTGAAATTATAGGTAATGAAAGATACCGTACCTATTTGGAACACAAAATATAAAAAACGTTTTTTTTTTAATGTGGCATCGTTTCAGAAATGCAATTTGAAGTAAATTAAAAAAAAAAGCTATATGATTAGGCTATGTCTCGTGACCAGAACATAGTACGAAATGGAAATATGAAAATTGGAAATTTATTCTTTTGAAAGGTGGAAAAAATCAAATACCTTGGAGCAACAATAACTAATATAAACGATACTCGAGAGAGATTTAGACACAGAATAAATATGGGAAATGCCTGTTATTATTCGGTTGAGAAGGTTTTGCCATCCAGTCTGCTTTAAAAAAAATGAAAGTCAGAATTTATAAAAGAGTTATATTACCGGTTGTTCTGTATGGCTTTTTTTGCCAGAAATAAGGAAATAAAATCCACATTAGTGTGAAATATGCATTTTACAACTGCGAATAGAATCATTTATCAATATTATCTTCTAAATATTTAATGCACTTTGCGGCACTTGGAATGAATTTGAAAGTATATTTGCATAAAAAAAACATTTATTGATAATATATTTAAGTCAAATGTCGTTTCAATCAAATTGGATGTAAAATTATTTCATTGGAAAGGAATAAACACTAAATTTAGACAAGGTTGCAGATTATCGTCAGAACTAGTCATCATATGCAAGGGTAGAATTAGAAAAGATTGGGGGCAAGCACGACAAGATTATATACCAATAGGGTGAAATATAAATCTGAAATTGGATTCATTTCTTTTGCCGATGACTTACGTCTATTCGCGCTGTCAGAAAATAGCCTATAAAGATCCATTTATAATTTACAGTAAGTATAGTATGGAAATATCACCAGATAAGACGAATTATGTCATTCTGTGGGAAAGAATAAATAGAAAATTTTATCTCAGTAAGATACTCGACGCAAAAAGAAAAACATTTTTGTTACCTTGGCTATTATCTCCCTATCCTTGAAAGAAAATACCCAGCAGAAAAATTAAAGATATACCAGAACTACACATATATAATTGTGCAGATTAAAGGGACAGTAGAATACACTGAAATAAATAATAAACCTATTGTGGGTTTTGTAATTCATTGCGTAGCTTGTTAGCAACGTGTAGTCTGCTCATTTACGCAAACACAAGCACTCGGTCTAAACAGCAGATTTCCGTCCTTCAGTCACTCCATTAGGGTTGCCAGACTTTATAATGGCGGGAAATAACTATGCATGTTAATGTTTTTATTTAATTTGCAACAAAACCATCCATTTTATTAAGAAAAACTGCGAAGGGATAAATAATTTCTTCCTAGTTTCTCCAATGATAAAAGTCATCATCATCATCATCATCATCATCATCATCATCATCATCATCATCATCATCATCATCATCTTCCTAACAAGTATTAGGCCAAGTGGCCTGTTACGGTCTCAAAAGAATTTTCAGTCCATCTCTTCTTTGGACGGCCAAGATCTTTTGCCATATGGATGGTAATGAAAGTGCTTTTGGAATCTGCATCGATTCATTCGTTCGAGATGACCCTTCCACTGAAGTTGATATTTGCTGATGAACTGCATAATGGGTTCTATTTGAAGTTCTTGCATTAGGTCCGCAGTTTTTTTATGTTCCCAGCGAGTATATCCAGCTGTTGCTCTCATAAACCTCATCTCACTTGCTGTTATTCTACTGACATCTTTATTCTTCACAGTCCACGCTTCGCTACTATAGCTTAATACTGGCTGTGCTAAGGTTTTAAAATATACTAGTGGTTTCATGATTTTATTAATGATCCCCATTGTTTTATTATAGACATATTTTTTCAGCAATATCTACTTCATCATAAGGTGATAGTGAGCCAAGATAATGAAGGTATTTAATTATTTTATTATTCAAACAGATTTTGCTTGGTAAGAATTTACAAAATGACATGATTTTCGATTTTTCAATATTAACCATGTTATTTTTTCACTGACCTTATTTAAATTGTGTACTGAATATTCTAAATCATCTTCAGTTGATGCCATGAGAAAAATCATCAGCGAAAAGTAAAGCATCAAGCTGCAAATTTCGATTAATTGGAATAAATCCATGTCGTGTCTGTCGCCAATCTTGAATGATTCTATTTATATATATAATAAACAGAAGTGGTGAAAGGCCACAGCCTTGAATACTCCACTATAAATGGGTAAATGAAAAAATTGCTATGATGGTTGTTTTATATATGTTGTAAATATTTTGTATAATCTGTTGAGGTACTTGATCATCTGCCAAAATCTGAAGTAATTTATTCCGATTGACTTTATCAAAAGCCTTTTTAAAGTCAATGAATGCATATGCGTTTCTAAATTAAATTCTCTATGTTTTCAACCAGTAATTTCAGTCGAAATATCCATCACAACAGGATCTTCCTCGACGAAAACCATTTTGTAATGGCGGGAAATAACGTAATGCTTATTGAGTTTGTTTTTCAAAATATTTTTATTTAATTTGCGTTCAATAAACTTATCCATTTATTAATTTTCAAACTGCAATAGGATAAATTTAGTCCAGCTTTCGGGAAATCCTTGTCCCTCCAAATCAAATTTAAAAATCTCAAAAATGAAATAAAATTTAAAAAAATCTGAATATTACGGATTGTACTTATCGAGTGAAAGAGTGTTAGCATTTAGTGGGCAAGTACTTTTTCTGAGAAAAGTATTTATTTGTACTGATACGATTTTAGAACTTTTCGTTGTATAATCTGTTAAAATCTGTACAATTATATTATTTACACCCTGTATAATTATATTGTAGTAGTTAAGCCTGGATATTGAGGAACGAGAACAGCAGCTTGTGAAATTTGATTCAAGCGCAAAACATCGGGATGTACTGAATGAGATCTAAAAGAGAACACTTATATTTGCAAGAGTGGTCCTCGGTAGCGTAGATGGTATAGCGCTGGCCTTCTATGCTCGAGGTTGCGGTTTCGATCCCGGTCGAGGTCGATGGGATTTAAGTGTGTTTAAATGCGACAGGCTAATGTCAGTAGATTTACTGGCATGTGAAAGAATTCCTTCGGGACAAAATTTCGGCACACCGGCAACGCTGATATAACCTCTGTAGTTGCGAGCGCCGTTAAATAAACCATAATTTAATTTAATTTTCATTTGCAAGAACTGAAAATGAAGCCATTTTTGGAATGCATCCATCACTATCAAATAAATGGGAAACACCATCATGCAAGAATGAACTCAAATATGATCTCCAAAGATATTTATAACTACACACAAAGAGGCAAAGGTCTGGGATCTGTGACCTGCAAAACGATGACATGAACACTAAGATCGTAACAGGCCTTATATACTTGTCTGGAAGAAGAAGAAGAAGAAGAAGAAGAAGAAAGATGATGATGATGATGATGATGATGATACTTGCGCGCGCACACACGCACGCGCACACGCACACGAAGAAGACACAGACACAGACAGACACACACAGACACACACACACACAGACACACACACACACACACATACAAACACTGGAGAGTATATTGGATTTAAGACATATACGCTGCGCGAAGTTTTCAAGATATCATAGCGTCTTTAACGTTAGCTAACATGAATGAAAGAATTGAGAGATATAATTTTACCAAGAAGTATAGATGTTGTGTTAGTGAAAAATGGTAGAGCTTAGTAGCCTCAATTAAGAGGGAACGAGCAACGGAAAATAGACAGCGAAGATTACTCCATCCGTCGCTAATTGGATCACTCGCGAGACAGCCGGGCTTCCACCCCCAACCCTCGGCTGTTAGGTCACTCAGACAATGGCTGCACGGGGTGCTGTACTATTCATGAAGTCTCCGGAACAACAGTATTATTTTATTGCCATTATCCACATTATTTGCTTCTAAGACTACAGTGTCAGTTCCATGCACACAGAGTAGAGTACAGTCGTTCATTTTTCTTAACAAAACATTTGGTGCTGTAATTAGAATTTTAAATAAGTAACAGAAGAATGTAATACCGTTTGGTATTTTGAAGGTAGGGTTTAGATTCCCGAAGTACATAATAATAGTAATAATAATAATAATAATAATAATAATAATAATAATAATAATAATAATAATAATAATAATAATAAAATAACAATATAATAATAGTAGTTCTTCATTGCTAGAACAAAAATATATATTGATTTTTTAATATAAAAACATTCTAGCACCCCCAGAAAGAGTAAGTTACGTATTCGTGCTCAGGGGGCATTCCACATAACGTTAAGACATTTTATTAGAAAACAGAGTAAACCAGAGTTCTGCAGCGGACGTTTTCGCTCGAGCGCCAAGTAGTTCATAGCATAATCCGATAGGTAGCGCACATGCATGATGGGTAAAATTGTCGCGAGCGATAAATCCTCGAACGGTATAAGCCGAGCGTTAGACATTCGTTCTTGTTAAAGTGATGAATACTGTGTAGTAACATCATAGATGTTTATCATTTCAAAATTTTGCAGTGTTTAACTAACCTCTCCATAGTACAACTACAAAACTTGCTTTAAAGTGTAATATAAATGTTGTAGGTAAATATTCTCCTCCCCCTCCACACAGGAGTGATTTTGTTTTTGCCATATCTGATAGATGTTATTGGATGTAAATGTAATTATTATAAACGGAGAACACAATCACGATAATGCAAGAAATGTATCAAGTTTTCTAGTAGTAATAATAATAATAATAATAATAATAATAATAATAATAATAATAATAATAATAATAATAATCTCTAATAATTAGTGTATCAATCTTTGCGTCTGTAACAGTTGTGCAGCATGATTATTCGTTTTATTATATTTTCTGTGACGTTATCTCTGTACTAATATTGTTATTAATTTACTGCTATATAATAATATTTTGTAAAACATTTCTACATTGTCACAGTATATAGGCGGAACACTATGTATGGACCTTTCATATTGTATATGTGGTAAATGAAATATTGAATAATCATTAATTAGGAATAATAACTGTATATCGAAGTTTTTCACACTATTTTATTTATAACTTCATATTACTGTTTGGGACGTTCCATTAGACGTTTGTCATAAACGCAGAAAATAAAGCCTTATTTTTACAGTGTGAGCAAAACATATGTGTATCTCTTCTGTCGCCTTCCATACAAGATAAGACTGTCGGTGAGATGACCTTGTACTGTGCTTCTATTTATTACGAGCGTATCACGACCGATCTTATCTCGCTCGAGCGTGCAACATTCGACCGAGTTCAAGCGAGCGATTTATCTCCAATGCAGCACTCTGGAGTAAACAGTAAATAAAAAAATAAAAAGAAGAAAAAAAACATATCACAATAATTGAACTTCAAATTTTCTCTGTTAACAGCAATTTTTAATTGATTTCTTAAGATAAGGAGCATTAACAAATTGTATGTTTGGGAATTGAGCTATTATCAAGTTATAAAAGCTTGGACCGAAGTTGCTTCTGTGATTATATACTGCAGTTGTAGTACATTTACGCACTTTCAAGCATATATTGTCTAATCTTTTGGTTTTGTATTTATGTGAATACAAATTAAATATGTTTCGGTTTTCATGCACGAAATTCAATAACAGTCAACTCCGGTTATAGTGAACGTCTGCGGACCAGCATATTTCGTTCACTATATCCGAGGTTCACTAAAACGAAGTGTCTGTTTTTATACTACTGACGTTGCTATAGGCTACATATGAAGAGTCCACTGCAAGGATGATGGATATCACTTTCTTGTCGAAAATGAGCCAAGAGTGTCAATGCATAGCTTAAGACATGTAGAATGTACATACAGAGTTATACGGCATTAACACTGATAGTCATTGTCCAGTAATGATCGGAAAATCACAGTTAAGCTTTGAGCGCTAAGCATTTAAAACTTTCAATCGCTTCTCCTGCAAAATGTATTCCAAATGATATCCATCATTCTTGAAGTGGACTCTTCATATAGTGTTAGTGCCCGTTTGAGACAGACGACTTTCAGTATCAGTACTAATGTTCGCTGTATCTTCCAACTTAAACACTTTATGCTTTGACGTCCTGATGTTCACAGTTCGAAACTTGAAACTAATATGGCCATGTAGGTAGTAGGCACTGACCGATTTCGCACCTCTTCCCACTAGAGGTATGCTACTGTGTCCTCGGCCTTGGAATTTCCCCGGGTTTACTTTTACAAAGATGCGGGAGGAAGGGTTGAGGACCATTATACTGTAATCCTTCTTGTATTTACCCTTTGGTGTTTTCTCGTTCGAGAAACATACTAGTTCGATTTGCTGATAAATACTAAAAGAACATGGAAAAAATTGCAGAGATAAAATTTGTGATGATTTTGTCTATTATCAGAGTATTTGCACTTATTTAATACTCTGTATACCTATAGCTTGTTTTATATTTCTATCAATTTCTACCGAGTCAGCGCACACGCAGGCCTAAGCATGAACATGGAAAAAACCCAAGTCATGACGAACAGCCAACCACAACCAATCCAAGTCAACGCAACCAGATTACAGTACGTGGAGGAATACATCTATCTGGGCCAATTGGTCGGATTCAAAAAGCTGCATGACGAGAGAACTAAAAAGAAGAATTGCATCAGCATGGAGAGCTTTCTGGTCACTGCAATTCATACTCCTTGACAAGAAACTGAACCGCAAACTAAAGCTGGAGGTGCAATCCTGTATCTTCCCAACCTTACTTTACGGCTGTCAGACCTGAAACTGACCGTGAACCAGAAGACGCAGATTCAGAGCTGCCAGCGCAAAATGGAGAGGAAAAGAGGACTCTCCCTCAGAGACAAGATTTCCAACACCAGACTAAAGCAGATGACAAACACCAGAGACATGGCACACCAAGGGGAACGCCTGAAATGGAAATGGGGAGGCCACGTGTCGAGACTCCAAGGCTGCAGATGGGCGCATATTTCCACCACGTGGGACCCACGCATCGGGAGGCGAAACCGAGGAAGACCTGGGACCAGATGGGCGGACTTCTTCAAGAGCCTAGCTGGACCCTGTGGTCCAGAACAGCCAAGAACCGAGAAGAATGGATTGCTACAGTTTGCCAATCGAGTGAGAGTGCAAGTGTACATAAGAACGATGAACAAAACTTATATAGAACTGAATCTACCGTCATGCGGATTAGCTCACCGCATGATCTCTAAAGAGCTCCCCTTTAGGAGGCCATAGCCCTTCACGGGAAATCCAAAGGCTATTTCATTCATTCATTCATTCATTCATTATTCATTCATTCATTCATTCATTCATTCATTCATTCATTCATTCATTCATTCATTCATTCATTCATTCATTCATCTTTTTATGCTCTATTTATTTGTATTTTACTGTCTATTTCAGTCTCATTACTAACTCTCTTACTTCTACTACTCTTATACGCTCTCTCACTCTCTGTCACACAGACACATTATATTCACAAGAAGCATATCTTCAGCAACATAAGATTAATCACATTGGATGAATAATGAAGACGACAGATAAGTATTACTTTTAATATAATCTTGTGCCTGTCACACGTTGTAATATAACTTTCGTGGAAATTATCCCGACTTCTGTCATCAAAGCAATCCGTCTTACGCTTAATAAAGAATCGGACCGTCTCTTTCAAAGAGTCGGTACCTCTCCCTATACATAGTAGTTCGCTTCGACCGTACTCTTTGTTGAGCTCCTCGTTCCATCTTAGCGAAGCTTCTACTTCTATGGCGGTTTGCAAACTTTCCCTATATTGAACAATTTCATCGATGAGGATAACAAAGCCAAGGCGCGCCCTTTCAGTTTATTACTACTTTCGAGAAGTAGGACATGGAATCGTATTATTTATGGAATGCAGACATAGATCAATAATAATAATAATAATAATAATAATAATAATAATAATAATAATAAAATTATTATATACAGAATTCCTATAGTCTACAGTAGAACCCTGATTATCCGTCACCCTATTAACCGATTGGCGGATTATCCGACTTTCTATTTCTCGTTCATTTATTTATTTTTTGCTTCAGAAATAACTTATATGAAGTACTGTTTTGTAGGCCTACATCATATCCGTAGGTTCTACATATATTTTTTTTTCTAGAGGATGTTATTACAAGGTTTTATCGTTACACAACAAATTCTACTGGTCGAACTGTCGTTATATAATATAACTTGTATATAAAATGTCTTCCACGGGTGTTAACAGAAAACGTGTTGTGCTAAGTATAAAAAAATGGAAATAATTGAATAGCTTGAGAAACGGAAACTGTGGCCCATCTTGCATCAGAATACGAGATACGAGTTACAACTGTGCGATTTAATAATAAAAAAAAAGTAAAAAGGTACATAAATCTACAACATGAGACCTCCTTTATTCTTATCTTTCCTGAGACAGTCATTACAAAGGGTTTCCTTGCCCCTTAAAAACCCGTTGTTGACAACCAGACCTAAATTAGTGAACTTCTGATCCACTACATAGCAAGTTAAATACAAGATCACCGAGAAAATTACAAAATATTCCATGGTACGGATTATCCGATTTTTTCGATTAACCATTCAGTCCATGCCCTTCATTAGCACGGATAATAGGGGTTCTGCTGTATATGTACACAATCCTTCTTTTTTCTAGAACTGCTCTGTGGCTCTTCTTGATTGAACCCATTTAGACTAACATTTAGGCCGTAAAATTTTGCGGAGAGATTCCCAATGTTATGTAATATTTTTTACACTAGTTTTTAGAAAATTTGATTTATGATCATTTCGGCCCTACATTTCCCCTTAATCTCTTACATTTTATGAATGGCGACTGGGGAAAATAGAATGCCTCGAGGCTCCCTACACCAACTATCGTCTTTGTTAATCACAAACTCTACTTGAACTCTGCAGGATTTTAATTTTTCACACAGATACATTAGCTAATTGAAGGTGAAGCACTGATGATATTCAAATACAATTAAATTATATTTAGTTAAAGGATAAATAGTAGTATTCCGGGATTTAATCGATTAATCTGATCAATTAGTCGATCAATTTCTATTGCAAGATTAATCGATCAAACATATTTAATCGAATAATCGAGTCGATTAAAATTAATCAGTTGTACTTGATATTATTATTTTGTCAATGCAAACTCAGAGTAAAAATTCTGACAATTTTGGACTGTCAGAAATTGCTTACTTCAGATACGATAGTATCGTTATTTTGTAACTGCAAAGCAGGTAGCATAGGACAAATCTTTGCACAAACCCTTCAAAAAGGGATTAAGACGTGAGGACAGTGACCTGTTCTATCTTTATTGAAAGTTGAAACACAATGCGAAACTCTTATTAAGTCTGTCATCTCGTCTTCCTAGCGTATGAAATACATACTTTTCTGGAATTCGCCCCCTTCATCCCTTAGCCATGGCTACACTGTGTGCAAGTAAGGGAGTAACTATCTTCTTCTCTTTTTAAAATTTTGTAACCCGATTACAATAGGGGCCAATCTGCTGTTCAGCTACAGTTTCTTTACTGAGTTTCTAGATGAAGCTTGTGTGTTTAGTTTGTTAAAGAAAAAAAATCATATTTCTGTTGACTGGGGGAAAAAAAGTGAAACTCCATTATGTCATATGAGAATCTGAGAGGTAAACGTTTGGATTTAAATTGAATGATCGTGGAGAAGTGCATGACAGAAAACAATCGTGTTTAGTGATGCAGGAAACATTGCTACTAAACGTAGAACGGCATTCGAAACATATGAATGCACTCAATGTTTATAATTATGGTTGAAGCAGTGTTATCCAAGTGAATCTTCATACTTCTTTTTATCTGTGTTTGTCTCAAAAATCCCCGAAGAAATTAACACAGTAAATTATAAGCCTACATAATAAACGTTACTAAATAACTCAACTAGCATTGTTTTGTAATACAACGATACAGTATATACACATATACTACATTTTATACTCATGCTTATCACCGAACACAAATTATGTTTAACAATAATTGTGTATTATAGTATATTAAAACTTTTATCAAATCGATCAAATAGATTAAATATTTTGATCGTGCGACAGCACTAATAAATAAATATATTCGTTTCGCTTTCCGCTTTTGTGGCTGTCCATCTCAGAGGCCTTTGCATGTAAAATGACTATGCATATCTTTCCCTAAGTAAGACCGTTTCAATTATTTAGCAGAAAATAAAAATTCTCATTTTGACTCGATCGCTGAAATCTCTACAGCACTGTAGCATTAATTTGTTTAAATTATCACTCCATCGCTCGCAAAACGTAGGGCAATTTACAAGTTTTTTTCCTTTCTACTTTTTACTTCACTTGTTCTCGTTTTAACCGCAAAATTGTGGGAAGTAAGTTTGTAGTTTTTGTTCCCGACTCCACGTTGGTGCTTCAAACTTTAGAATTTTAATTGCCTATACTTGCCTTCGTCGTTTTTATTTTCAAGAATTTATAATTTGTGTGAAACAGAAACAGCTGCTCGCAACTTTTAAATTTGATAGTAGTTAAGTACAACTTGAAATAGTGGAAGACGTTCACAGTGCACGGCAGTCTTATAAGCACTCTTGATAAGCGTGAATGTGACATAACTCACATCTTCCACTGTGGTTTATACGGTAGTGTACTTTCTAAGTCAGAAAAATTACTTCAATTTTCGGCCTGACTGTTTATGTCTCATGTCATTCTTTACAATGACACTGTATTATTCTGATAAGATTCTAAAGATTTCTGGTTCTTGTGAAGGGCTGAAGCACGTTCACTGCTTACAATTATGAGGATGGAACGAGTCTAAAGTCTAATTATATAAGATATTCTGTATGTATTTATTTGCACTGGAAGTGGGCAAGCACCTGGTGGCAGTGGTACAAACAATATAAACAATACACAATAAAGTTACAATACACAATGCAATTAGATACACGATACAATTATATACACAATACAGTTATACATTATAATTAGGATTAATAGTAATACATAAAATAACCTAATTAATAAGTGAACCTAATTTTACATTACAACCTACATATGTATAGGCCCTATATAAGTTTCACATTTTAATAATAATCTTTCACTTTACTCTCATCTCACTCACTGTGCTGGAACTGAGACGTTTCACTGACACTATAGAACACATTTCATTGACACTATAAATTGTCACTGATCGTAACTATTCAGTGCACTGTAAAACCATAACTTCACTGACTCACCAAGCTTCATTGATGCCCACCACGCTTCACTGATACTAAATAAATGTGAAATAATTTAAGTTGCCAAATTTCTACAGGTGTGTGGCAAAGTATAATATTTATCAGTTTCATTAAGTATTAATAGCTAGAACTGGGATGTATATGCAGAAACAAATATTGAGTTATGCGTCCAAGTGTGCCTCATTATTTTACTAAAATATACGCTATAAATTTAGTGTAATGGCTGGGCCCTTAAATTGTTATTTCTCGCCCCGATTTTGCGAGCATGGCTTATAGTGATATCGCTAGTGCCGAGAAGTGTCGACCACTTAGTTCCGCAGAGGCTATCCAGAGTGCACCACAGGTGGTTAGACTACATTACATCGTAATGATTGATTGATTGAAAATTGTTGACATGTCCTAGAGGAACCGTAGCTTTCAGTGAGAAAACTCTTATGTTGCTTGGACCACTGGCTTAACCAACATAAGTTATGGGTGAACAGTGATTTGAACCCGATCCCTCTGGCGACTATCCTACCTGGGCTACTGCTGTTTTGTCGTACTTTCGATATCGCCCCCTCACGTGGTAGTTCTTGAGTTACGTCCATTTCGTGGCTTTGCGCTTTCAAAATATTCTAATGTTCATTCGAATAAAATGGAGAAATGGGAGAGAGACAAGTGACCAATAGGGTTGGAGCTCACATAAACACTTCTCTCAGGCGCTTAGCTTATTTCTCTTTCAAGAACGCATTTTCGCGTATCTTTTAAATGTTTCTCTTGCCGTTTCCTCAGTCATTCATTCTTGACACATAGCTTGTGTGCGTATGTTGTTTGAATCTTGTTTTTGCTTCTGCAGTATCATTTGTAAATGTCGTGGGGAAGTGTTGTATACTTCGTTCCATAATGTCTGACAGGGGAAGTAAACATTGCCGGCAGAAAGAGAGAGAAAGATAATTGCTATTGAATCAATGCCAGAGCTCTCATTCCACGCTTATCTTGAAGTTGGACTGTCTGGAGCTTTCTACCCCCGCCCATCTTCAAGACAAGCGTGGAATGAAACCTCTGCCATTGGTTGAATAACAATTATACTTCTCTCCTTCTCTGCTGGCAATAATTGCATCGCCTATCAGACATTATGAAATGAAGTATAGGTCCAGTGGCCTGCCTGTTCCGCTCTCATGTCATCTTCTTTCTCTTTCCTGTCTTCTTCTCCCATATGCTTGTTAAATTAGAATTTGTTTCTGTACTGATAACGTTGAATTTTCCATTCTATTAATATAATATTTAATCCATCTTTTGTAATTCTTAAGTAACTTTCAAATTTTTAAATTTCTATATTATTATAATTAATAATAATAATAATAATAATAATAATAATAATAATAAACTTTATTTAACCTGGCAGAGTTAAGGCCTTAAGGCCTTCTCTTACACTCAACCAGGATTAAAACTTCCTACACATTTGAACATCAAACTTGACAGAATTAAGTAATTACATACTGATTATATAATGAGATCAAGAGGTAGTTACATAAAATTTACCTCATAAAATAAAAATAAACATAGTGAAATACATATTAATTTGTTAGAATCAAATGCGAATCACATAAAAACAGAAGCCGATAATTCAATAAAAAAGAAAAATGTAAACAGTAAAAATAAAAATAAACACATTAGTATACATATTAATATTAGATTACAATTAAGTAGGACTTACATAATTAAATCAGAAGCGGACAATTGAATAAAATGTACACAAAAAATAGATCAATAATAAAGAACAACAACACAGTGGGATACATATTGGCATTAAGTGATAAATAAACACGATTTAGATAATAAAAATAAGAAAAAATAATAATAATAGCCCTAAATACAGTGGAACACATTTGCAACACGTTAGGTCTGGCAACTCATCATAAGATACTTTTCTAATTTACATTTAAAGGAAATTAAAGTTCGGCAGCCCTTGACTTCAGGCGGCAGAGAATTCCAGTGACGAGAAGTAGCAACAGTGAAAGATGAAGAATAAAGAGATGATGTGTGCAGTGGTATTTCTAGCGTGCTGTCATATTGTGACCGAGTATTTAAGTTATGATACCGAGAAAGACTGTGGAATCGGACAGATAAGTAAGAGGGAGTAGAGGTGCAAAATTCGGTATAAGAGAGAAAGGGAATGTAACTATTATTATTATTATTATTATTATTATTATTATTATTATTATTATTATTATTATTATTAACATCGCCAACTACTAACGCAAATAGGTCTACTACCACTTTTGTCTTCAGTTTTGTGATGATCCTTGACCAAAATCAATCATAAAGAATGGGACTCGCTTATAATGCTGTCAGCTTTGCACAAAACTGAAAAAAAAACACAGAGATTTTCTGACAAAAAAAAGAGATTAATAAATAAATTCCTCCCGGAAATCGAATCTAGATCCACTGAACTGTATTTCGTATCCTACCACTAGTACCACTAGGAAGTCTCTTACATTTGATTAAAGATCTTAAGGAAATCTCGGAACATATTGAAATATTCATGTATATAATTTCTTTGAATTTACACTAAAAATCACATGCTACAGTGCATAACATGAGATGACGGTATCGTGAGAAATAATTAAATGAAATATAACGTAGTTTTCCCTATACATCGACCTTATTGTATAAATTCGTAATAAATAATTTGTATTCATAAATTTCTGAGTACTGTCTAGATACTCTGCGATACAATATCTATTCTTCGATATTTTACAGGTAGCTCTTATCTATTTCTCCATTTCAATTCGCTACAAGAGAGAACTTACTTTTATTACTAAAGTTTTCAGAACCCAGAGCGTACAAAACTATATCAGACAGAGAGATAGTGTTCGTGAAAGTAAAGAGAACTTCGCTTAAATAAAGCTACTAAATAAATTGTCGGTATATTATAAATTTATGTACTTATATGATATATTACCTTAATTGCTAAACGGACGACCGTAAGTCACTATTAGGAAAGGTCAGAACAGTTTCACTTTGAGAAAGGTCATATCATTTTCAGTTCTCACAATCAGCCTATGTTAAGCTAGAATCACCGTCCTTAATTTCTATTCTCTCATCCTATTTAAGTATTTCCTTCCCATTAATTATTTTAAATTATAACATACATTTACAATAAAATTGAAAATATTACTTTAATTTTAATTCATCTTACAATAGATCTAAAATAGGAAAATGCCATAATAGTTGCTGACCAATTGCCGTGCATTTTTGTAGTTGCAATGAAGTGATTATAATTTCCAAATCTTTGATTCTGCTTCAAATTTGAAATAAATTTCATTTCATCTACACTAAAAATTAAAATGCATAATTTGGACTGTTCCTATATGAATTGCAATTGTTCAGTTATTAATGAAGTTAATGAGGTTAAATACTTAGGTATAATTATTGATAATATTTAAAATGAAATAATCATATTCATTATATTTGTAATAAATTACGTAAAACATTATATTACTTTGTTGTTCTAAGAAATATTTTGTCAATTAACTGCTTACGTATAATTTATTTAGCATTATTTCAATCTATATTTATGTGGTTGGGGTGGAACTTATAAATCCACCTTTATCCGTTAATTTTACTACAGAAAAAAAGTGTTAACATTTTGTTAAAAAAGCAGAAAGATTACTCAACTGAATTGTTCTATAAACATTTCAAAGTTTTCAACATTAAACAAATTTATTATTTTATTTTGTTAAAATACTTCACAAAAATTTGAATAACTTTGAAATGTATATACATAAATATAGAACTAAAAATATGAATTCTCTGCGTTTGTTTGAACCAAAATGTAAAACCAATGCACTTTTTATCATAGCATGAGTCAAGGACCCAGATTATTAAACAAATTTTATTCCAATATAATTTTAACAACGAATTCTCTCCAGATTAATAAAAAAAATTGTATTTGATTTATAGTTTGGTTTTAAACATATTAAACACTTTTTAATCTGTATTCACTCTCAATTTTAATTTTATTTTTGTCTGATTGGAATCCCCTCCTGAGCACGAGTCTTACTCATTCAGGAGTGGGCTAGTTTATCGTACATTGCATTAACTTGTATTCATTTAAAAATTACTACAATACTAAATAAATAAATATTTAGAAAACTTGATAATTTTACATATTTTTATAAATAGCATATCTGGATACATCTTTAATAGTAAAGCAGCTACCCGCTCGTAATGGAGATTTGACGTATACTAGGGCATTCGCTAAGTAATGGCAACAATGCTGTAAATCACTGTTCCTAGCGGTGACCATTGAAATTTTGTACTGCGCAATAGAGCAGCGATTGTTTGATAAATTTGTAATATTGAAAATATCGAAATAGCCATATTTTGTAAATACAGTGGCTGTTTCTGATTTGTAGTAAACAATACAGCCCTAAAGGTACGAACAAAAGTGCTTCATAAAATTTCAAGCTGCAAGAGAATAACATACAACTCAGTGCTTTAGGGCATTACAAGAAGCCTGTGGGAGAGAATTCTAACATACTGAACTAGTGCAAGTTGGGTGGAAGCGAGACATTCGCTTTCAATCAGAAGTTGACATCCGAAGAGCTTTGGATTGATCAGTGAGAGATATATCCAGAAATGCTGCTGCAGATAGAGTCCACCGTCTTCCAAGAATTTGGCAACGTATTGTTGATATGGTACGAGACTATATTTTGAAGTATGTAATATCAAAAGTTACCTAAATAAATTTAACGTGAAACAGTAACTATGTTGCCATTACTTTTCGAATGCTCTAATATTTTCTATACCAAGTAATAAACAGTGCTACTTAAGATTTAATTACAGAAAAAAACTTTTTAGTGTTCAATTGAAACTAAGTTCGTAAATTACCTTCGTTGACTAGTTTTTATATCACCGTTAGTCATCTAGTTCTAGCTCTAGTTCTAAATATGACTAACACTGCAGTCGAAACTAGTTAACTAAGGTAATTTACCACTTAGCTTGAATTTAACAATAGAAAGTTATTACTGTACTGATTAAATCCTAAGTGATATAAAGTATTAAAAGCGTGTAATCTAGAAGTACAAACAATGATAATAATATTGTAAATGTAAATATACTGTATATAGTATAACATCATAAAGCTCTTAATGTTCTTATAATTTTGTGATACGGTTCAATTTTTTTAGTACGTTATTTTACGACGCTTTATCAACAGCTGAGGTTATTTAGCGTCTGAATGAGATGATGATAATGCCAGTGAAATGAGTCCGGGATCCAACACCGAAAGTTACCCAGCATTTGTTCGATACGGTTCAATGTCATAATTTATTTTTTTATTTTTATTTATTTATTTAAATTTAAATATACAGAATAAAGAATATAATTGCAAAACAAACAAGAGAAATAGAAATAAAATAATACAAGCAATATAAAAGAAGATACAGTAGTATTAACAAAATTTGAGACCGAATGAGCAGCGCTCGTGCTGCTTTTTAGTTTCTGAGTTATCATAAGTTTAAGTAATCATACACCTTTTTGTTCCCTGATACAGTTTTCCTGTTCCGACATCCGGATTTCTGTAGTGTTTCTTCAATATAGGCTAGACGTAATTACGTAAAAATATTTGATGTCCCCTTTTCTCAGCAATACTAAACGGCTTAAAGTCAAACTTTTGTGCATTTATTTATTTATTTATTTATTTGTTTGTTTATTTATTTGTTTGTGTATTTATTTGTTTGTTTGTTTATTTGTTTGTTTATTTATTTATTTGTGTATTTATTTATTTGTTTATTTGTTTATTTGTTTGTTTGTTTGTTTGTCTGTCTCTCTGTCTGTCTGTCTCTCTCTGTCTGTCTGTCTCTCTGTCTGTCTGTCTCTCTGTCTGTCTGTCTATCTGTCTGTCTATCTGTCTGTCTATCTATCTATCTATCTATCTATCTATCTATCTATCTATCTATCTATCTATCTATCTATCTATCTATCTATCTATCTATCTATCTATCTATCTATCTATCTATCTATCTGTCTGTCTGTCTGTCTGTCTGTCTGTCTGTCTGTCTGTCTGTCTGTCTGTCTGTCTGTCTGTCTGTCTATCCTATCTATCCTATCTATCCTATCTATCAAATCTGTCTGTCTGTCTGTCCATCCATCCATCCATCTATCCATCTATCTATAAAAATCAAAATACAAACCACTACAGCATACCGACAGCATGTGAAAGTCTATCAAAATTTGAGCATCACGATGCAATGTGGTCAAAGAGGATATCTTCATTGTTCCTGCAATAACTCCTGTGTGACATAAGTATCGATTTTCAGATTTTTGCTCTATTAAATAACTTAAATAGTGATACAGTATATAATAAAATTTCCTATATGTAATTATATTTCTTTGTTTCGAAAATGTAAGAATTCACAATCGTCTATGTGCGACTGCCATAGGGTGAATAAATGTGTTTTTTCTTCCTACTGAAAAATTTTATATTTTGCATATAGAAGTTATTGCAGGAACAACGACTATATATGACACGAGTGTAGCCTATACTAACTTTTAAATGATCAAGAAGGCTGTTGAGATGAGTATATATTCGCGTTAGGTAGAATGTTTTTATTCTTATGAGTATATTCTCACAGGAAGTGCTCATACTCATAACTACAAATCTTGGGAAAGTACTTCAGTTTTATTCTTACTACCCATTGTACTATATAGTAGATATACAAATATAGTAATTGAATTGTGGCTTAGATGTCTCTTACATTGTTTAAAAAATATTAATTCTTCTGCGATTCTTATGTCGTTACGGCCTCCCTTTTAAAATAGAGATCCTATGTGTATTCTTCTTGTTCCGGTATGTGAAAAGTTTGTCAACATAGATTTATTAAACGTGTTAACTCTAATGTAGAAACATGTCATCATATTTAATTAATGTCATATTGATTACATTATTGCTTGTTGCTTTTTAAGAAAAATTTGCTGCCTTATTAAATTCTATTGATTTTTCTATCATCTGACGTGCTATCATAAATATTTCGTCCACAGTAATTACATTTTTACCCTGAAACCTCGGTGTTCCTTTTGTGTTATTGATGACTTTCGCAACTGATTAATTACACTATAAGGTTGTTATAAAGTAACTAATATAGTTGAAATTATTATAACTATCAAGCAACTTGAGCAATCAAGACGAGCTGAGAAGCTATGGAATGTGCTGAGAATGGAATTCAGTCTGAGCACGTGGATGTCAGTTGTCCATATTCAACAACAAATTGTTTTGACTACACCACTGAGAATAAAGTGCGTCCAATTTGTCAACAATATTATAGTAACCATTTTTATTTAATTTTTATCCACTCGTAATAAAAATTGTATTTCTTTTCGTAATCAACTTCCTTCAATTCTTTTACTAATCAACTTCCTTCAATTCTTTTACTAATCAACTTCCTTCAATTCAAACAACATTTTAAGTTTATAAGGATACATTTTCAGACGTTTTGCGTAGAAATTTTCCAAACTGTGTTGTATGGCATTTGTTCAAGACATTAAGGATCTGGTAATGATGAAGGATTACTGTTGGTTTCTTGTGAGGGAGAGCAGGCAGGAGTACAAGAGAAAGTTACATAGGATAAAGTTACCTAATTCCGTGATACTCCTAATTCCGTGATACGTTTTTTCTCTGAATGTCACGGGGTTGGGTATGTTGCTAGGAAGTTCATCGATGTCTCAAAAGTAGGCGAAAGATGTAATCTTTCGAGAAATATCTGGCGCTATGGTCGAACGGCAAAGCTTTGACTGACATTCAATTTTAAAAAAAGTATCACGGGATTAGGGGTATCACGGAAATAGGCAACTTTACCCTACTACCAAACACTTTTAAGCAAAGTTGCATTTATGTTCCCTTAAAAAGTACAGTATTTCCCAAATATTATTGCTTAGTTACTTACAAATGGCTTTTAAGGAACCCCCAGGTTCATTGCCACCCTCACATAAGCCCGTCACCGGTCCCTATTGCGAGCAAGATTAATCCAGTCTCTATCATTATATCCCACCTCCCTCAAATCCATTTTAATATTGCATGCATGTAAACCTACATTTTTGAATTAATCTTAACCTAGCATGAATACACCATAATAATAGGAGAGGAGAATATCATCGAAATGATAGCCGTCCAAATCTTGGATTTAAAATATCGGCATCCTAATCAATTGAAATAAACAAAAAGAAAATGTAAATTAATGTAAAAAAATACATAATGAAATTTTAAAAAGAATATTCTGCGACAAGATTTGGTAGCTGTCAAAACGATAAAAATTTATTGAAAATAAATAATATACATTGAATATTATAAAGATGAATAGAGATGATGATTGATGATGTTCAATGACGATTTTAAAATGGTTGATGCAATTGTCTGAAGAGTCTTATCAGGAACCTTCAATTGTCTGAGAATCTCCAATGTAAATTTGGGAATTGTTTCTCGCGCTCCAAACATAAGTCCAATGACATTCCAATCTTGAATATTATTTTATGACTGAGATCATCACAGCATGGAAGGTAAATAGCGCGTTTCTCTTCATGTACATAATATTTTACCTGAAATCATGTATGAGAGATTCTAAATGCTTTTATATCTTTTTAATCTGACGTGATAGGAGATTTCTATGACGATTTTAAAAATCAGTGAACATTTTCGTTATTATTATTATCACTGAATTATTATTATTATTATTATTATTATTATTATTATTATTATTATTATTATTATTATTATTATTACTGCTGCTGGACTTGTGAAAAGTCAACGAAAGCCAAACGTGAGGTATGCGACCACCAGTTTGTTTCAGATCCGTTGTTAAGTTATCGCGACATATCTCTGTTGCATCATTCGTGTTAAATTTTAAATATACACGGAGACAGTTCACGTACGCTGCGAAGCGTATTGACAACTTACGGGGGCAGCGAGTACAATGCTAATCTCTATTACGTTATCCATTATACATGTACGTCATGAAGACGGACAATTGCAGCCAGTTTTCGTGTGCTGATACGTGTGTCTACTTATGTCTGTAATTTTACGAGAGAACGTGTGTTCGATTGAACCCATTGTTTTGCGAGATGGCTAGGAAGAACGGGACGGCACACGATGACGCCTGTACTCGCCCGGGCTTTATTTGTGACGTCACCGATTGAGGAGCGCGTGCGCCTCCTCGGTCGTCTCTGTGGTGTTCCGGGAGGACATGTAGCTCAGTGCAAGAGACCCCTGGCCCATGCAGACCGCTGCTCAAGTTGTGGCGATCAGTAATGGCTCCATGTAGTATTTCTGTGATCTCCGGTGTGTCGTAGTGTTCTGCCACCCTATCCGTCTGCCCTGCCAGCCGCTTCTGTCCCACACGCATCGATGTTCTCCGAAATGTGAATCTCAAAGCGATTTTTGTTGCCCTCTATGATACGACTCTGTCTTGTCATCTGGCTGTGAACAAAGGTATACTACCTCGTCACCTGGGAGAAAGTTGACTTGTGCGAGTTGGCCCCTGTAAGTAAGAAATATCTTTGTCTATCTTATTGAGTTTCATCGTGAAGGATTTTTTTTGTAGGTAGAATTTCGTTTGTTATTGTAGCCACGTTAGAGATTTGTGTAATAGCAATCCACATCCAGGCCCTTTGCCCATAAATATTGACTTCAGTCCACGTTAATGATAATTATCTTAGGCTGATACTTCGTAATGTTGTTTACTTTTCCCGTGCTACGAATTAGCACCTAATTACCTCAACAATTGAAATATATACACGAAGTTGTAACGTACTATTGACCTAAAAATTATACGCAGACAACCGTAGCACGAAACTAAGGTATCATAACAGATAAAGTTGAATGTGAGGAACATTGATGACGGAACAAGATCTGTCTCTTTGGTACTACAGGATGTGAAACAAATTTTATACCAAATAAGTGACAACAAAATATGTTAAATATTTCACGATGTTCCTCGCATAGTTTATGTATAAAATACAGAATTATTTGAAGAATATGAACCTTTTAAAATAAATTTGTATAAGTTTTAAAAAGATTCTATACGTATAATTCTCAAAAATATATATAATAGACTGTCTGAGATTTACTGAAAATTTCTTGGTTCTAATATCTTATATTTTATCGTGATATCTACTTTTTCTTGTATACAGGATCCTTTTAGGTCAACAAAACATTGTGGACATTAGTTGTCTGTAATAATAAACAGATTTTCCTCCTGTAACATTCTAAATGTTTGAAATTTTAAAGAAATCTGCTATTTCGTCCATAACATATTTCTGTATGCGTAGTAAAATATTCGATTTTGATTTCACATATTAATGTTAGTGTAGGCTACTTTACAATAGTTCGCGATCATTAGAATATTTTAATTTTACATTCGTCTAATACTTTGTAGTTTGACCCGATGGAAAAATATTTAATCACTATTAGATCAGTAGTTACATATTATTGCATATTGCATTTACTCTTATTTCACACTAATCTCAGGATAATGTACGAATACATTTCTGACTAGATCTTAAATACTGTGAATAATTTAGTTGAAACAAAATATTACTTCTCTGATCTATTTGCAGAAGTAGGCCCTAATGTAAATGTGTTAGTATCCAGTAAAAGTGTGAAAATGTATAAATATTTAACGAAAGCAACGTCGTATGATCCAGAAATGTTAAATTTGTTCAGCTTTGAAATTCATATATATTTTCCTATACATAGAAGACATTTATACACCTACATTTTAAACCATGCTCGATAAATTAACCTAAGCAAGATGGCAGCTGTGTTGTGCATTATGAAGTGTGTTAAATTTTACTGACTCTAGATAATCCTATGTTTAATTGAACATGGAAAAAAGCTGCAAAAATTCTGTGCTAATTTGATTATTTCTATTGGCTGTGTACTTTTTATGTTAGAAGAAATGTCCAAACTCAAGGAGTTCATTGAAACCTACTTATCAGGGAAATCGAATTAAAAGTTCCGACTGCAAACGTGTTGAGTCGCGTTTTCTTTATAACGTCCACATTATGTATAATTGTGACATAACTAGTGAATTATAAACGTTGATAGATTAATGAAGATTGATACAAAATTGGAAAGCAAGAAATACCGGTAACTACCGATACATTGAAACATGTGACCTGCAAGTCCAGGAGTCATTTTTTAACGATTCGAGGTGGCTTACGAGTAAAATCAAGTATAAGAATATTTTTTTCAATTTATTTAAATAAATAACTGGTCGTAAAATAATCGGTAAATATTAAACTTATTTAATGTCTCAGTCTTAATTATCAGTAGGTGAATGCTTTTTGTTGCACCTTAATGTATTACATTTTTTTTCAACAAATGTTTTCGCAATATTTAGTATTATCAGATCCATATTGTATTTACAAATTGAACACATTACTGGTAAATAAATAAAATTAAAATATATATCGCAAAATATATTAAACGTTTAAGGTTAAAGAAATTGACTTCTGTATTAGTCAAACCTTTGCACATTACCGGTTTAAATTTGTGAATTGTGGAAAGTTCGAAGTACAAATTCTAACAAATAAGGTGCAAAGACCTGACCAATACAAAAGTCAATTTATTTTAACCTTTAACTTTTAATATCTTTAATGATATATATTTTGATTTTATTTATTTATTTACTAGTAAAGTGTTCAATTTATAAATAAAATATGATGGTGCTGAATGTAGCAAAACCGTTTGTTAAAAAAATATGCAATATATTTAGATGCAATAAAAATGCATTCACCTGCTGATAAGTAAGACTGAGATATTAAATTAGAAGTTTTATTTCAACAATACATATCTGAACAAAAAAAAAAAAAAAACTTTGAAAAAAAAGTATAAATAACACTGGTCAACAATGATTTTGTTGAATGTACAATTTCTGCTGTTTCTTATGTAATTTAATCTGCTGATTCCAAAAATGAAGTCAGAATTTTTCTACGGCCCAGCACTTTTTTGTAATTTTAGAAAAATTGATTTATTTTGCTTGCTATATACAGTCTTTATCATGCCAACGGAAAGAAAATATTTGAAATATTTTATTGCTTTAACAATTGACCTATAACTTTAGATCATTGTTGCCTGGGAAGTCAGAATTCATAAAAATAAATTATATTCCTCATTAGACTGTGAGAGTTAGTATTAATTCTCAGTTGAGTTGGAACTTACATTCATAAAACAAGTTTAACCTGCGTTTTCTTTGTCTTAATTTTAAGTATGGTAAAAGTATCTTATAATGTGAAACATACCTAAAAATACTGCATAAATCACATAAACAAGTTTTGTAGTTTGTGATTAGTTAACTTTGAATTTTACTACACTAATTAAAAGATCTTACGAGTGTTCTTTTTATTGAAAAATAGATGTGGACAGGAACTGGGCCCCTGAAATCTGTTGTGCTCTATGTCATTCTATTAACTGGTTAGCTAAAAGGGTCCCATCATATAGCTTTCACAGTTCCAATGATATGCCGGGAACGTAAGGATCACTCAAAACACTTACTTAATAGGAACCGCATCAGAAGATTACAGAGAACTTGTCAGCGAGCTGTTTCAGAAATATAACGTGACGGGATGTCCTCATAACTCTTAAAATAACTTCTTGGGTTTTCATATACTTTTTCTTTCCTCAATACCTTCGGTTAGTGAGCGACCAATATGGGGAACGTTTTCACCAGGATTTTTCTGAAATGGAAAGGTGCTTCCAGGAAAAATGGAGCCCAAATATTGTCAGACTACTGCTGGACACTCAAGAGATGTTTCTCAAGCGAAGTATAGCCTAAAATCTATTTCACACACATTTTAGGTAAATAAATATGATTTTTAGGTAATATGTTACAAGGTATCAATACTAGAAAAGTCTGCAGTACATTTCATATAATTACTCAAAAACCCTGGGTGATAGAAAATTGTTGAAACTAGATTTGAAATCAGCACGAAAAATGCTACAAGAATCACTCATTCTTTATCTTTTAACAAAAAGTATATTTAATTTTGTTGACCAGTGTATTAATAGTATTATTTCTCTGCTTTTGCTCTAGAAAATAAAATTTATTTCCATATTACTCTTCCATTTAGTTTCAGAAACATTTACATAGTTTTATGTAGAGTAAATTCTAATTATGATTAATACAATTCAGCGAACTGAAAGATTTCATTGAATATGTTTAATGATTTTATTGGACTTGAGAAGTTGCATGTTTAAAAGCAATTTATCTTCATGAGCGTATGTTTAGCATCCAGCTTGGAATTCATAAGAAGATGCAATATTGTTTTCGACAGTCAGGCTAAAGCATATTTTACATTTATTAGCAACAACATGTTTAGCGACTTCATTCTTATATAAGAAGTGTCGTTCATAACTTACTGTCTATAAGATTCTCTGTTGGTTATTACTGAATGTTTTATATAGTTTTAAGGAGTCTTTCTGTACAGAAGTGATATTTAAAATATTTTATGCGAGATCGTGCGTATATTTGCTTGGTTTCCGCACAAAACCATCCGCGGAAAGTCTAAAATTCCACATTCAGTATTCCCAACCAAACACACGTAACAATTTCTCTCTTCTTACCGCTTAAGTGACATATTGATTTTACTGCTTTAGGCTTTTAACATATTATTTTTAGAGACGTTCAATATTGTAATAATTATAAATTGGAAACTTACCACTGCAATTTCACCTAAATTGCATTGTTAATTATTTTTTTAAATATTTGCAAAAATTAAGTAAACTCTACAACTTCACTAAAGCTACTGCATTCGTGATGCAAGTAACGTTAATGAAGCCGTGAAAAAATCAACAAGATTCCAGACAGACGTAATATCACGGCCTGCTGGAGTATAGTAAACACAGAAAACATTTTAAAGCAACAATGTTGAAGATAGATACTTTTGTTTTGCAAATTTGCCGTCATTGAGCAGAAATCAAGATGGAGATTTCATTGCAACTAATTAGAAATTCCTCTTTCAGGTATGTAATAAACGATCTTCGCACAAAATAATGTGCAATACACGAGCGGTATGTTTTCTTTCAATTCTCTGAAATTAAAAAAGCTCAACTACGTTTCGCTTTTTCATACTTTTCCTCGAACATGAAAACTTCAACATACCGCTCTTGTAACGCATATTACTGTTCTCCCTTCCAAAGAATCCTATATGATATTTATATTGCTAGACTTTCTATTAAAGTTAAAATGGAGAAAACAACGGCGTAAGTACTCATAGTTTGTGTTTGGCATGTGTGCTAAGCATGGAGTAGTGTATATGCTATTTTAATAGTAGAATAATTAAGAAGCAAGATGGCGTTATTAGTTGCTTAATAGTGAGCTATGAAATGTTAAATTTTTCTTTCTTTCAAACGTTATTCAGAGGAAGTGTCTTTATTTTAGTTTTATATAAAAATGTATTGTAGGACAAACAGGCTCTGAATAACTGCACCCCATGTAGCAAGTAAGTATTCAGTGTCCGCACGCAATGGGTGAATAATGCATGAATCTCTTTGTAGTGTTCAGAAGTTGTCGAAGTCGTAGGCATAGATGTGAAAAAGGGAACAGAACACGGTTTAAATATCTTCCAATTCCTTCTTTGAGGATCAAGTGTATATTATTTGTTTAAAAAATGGGTATGTACTGTATGCGGTTAGTTATTCCATAACAATAATTAATTTCTACTCCAGTTAGTGCCTTTGACGCTAGGTAGTGTAGAACATGCTGCAGTTCTATGGTTGTCAAATTCTTACTGCACCTTCTGAATTGATTAAATATATACTCCCTTAAGGAGTATTTTCAATAGTAGTTTGATATTAAAATTACAGTTTAAAAAATGACGAATCTCTACTATAAAACACTTGTTACTTATTTAACACACAACATACAAATTATTTATTGTTACATACACGCGGATATGTACAGTTATAATAATAATCTATAATAATAATAAATCTGTAGCCGGAATTTTTCTGGTAATTTTCGATTTTCCAAAAATAATTGGTCCTAACATATATAATTAACCACCCTGAAACCGAAAATCGCTTTTTTTAATTTTTGTTTGTATGTCTGTCTGTCTCTGTCTGTCTGTATGTTTGTTACCTTTTCACGCGATAATGGCTGAACGGATTTCGATGAAAATTGGAATATAAATTAAGTTCGTTGTAACTTAGATTATAGGCTATATGGCATTCAAAATACATTATTTAAAAGGGGAGTTATAAGGGGGCCTGAATTAAATAAATCGAAACATCTCGCTTATTATTGATTTTTGTGAAAAATGTTACATAACAAAAATTTCTTTAAAAATCATTTCCGATAAGTTTTATTCTTTGAAAAATGTTGACAGGACTGATATTTAATGAGATAAATGAGTTTTAAAATTAAAATAACTGCCATCTAAGGCCGTGTAATGAATTAAAAAACAAATGACTTCGTCTATAAGGGGCCTTGGACAGCAACAATCGAAAGCTATGAAAGATAGCCTACAGAGAATGTTTGTGTTTGTATGAAGTAATATCGGAAGCTAAATTATCCGATTTGTATAATTAATTATTAATTCACCATTGGAAAGTGTAGTTTCTCTAGATGGACATAATGCTATAATGTTATTACAGTAACTTCTGAGTGAATCGAGGACAGGTAAGATTAAAATAGCTTCTTATGCACAGAAAACGTGATAGGCTATTCTGTGCATTTGTTTCCTGTATTTCTTAAAATAATGTTTATCTTAGAGAATTAACGAATAACGAGAGTGTATTGATTTAGTATGCAGTAATAATATGTTAGCTTAGCATTTCATTATTTTATAATCCAAATTTTAACTATGCTCAATTGAATCGAGTTAAAATACATAAAATACATATGCATTAAATGCAATGCAAAAAAATTTGGGTAATGAGCCAAGCAGATTATGTTGCCCTGTTGTAAAATAAAATTTGTTCCTCCTGAGATTCAAGAGCCCCCATAACAAATTAAAAACTTGCTTATCGGTGTACATCCGTTATCAACACATTTTTATATAATGTAATATAATATATAATATAATATAATATAATATAATATAATATAATATAATATAATATAATATAATATAATATAATATAATATAATATAATATAATATAATATATAATATAATATAATATAATATAATATAATATAATATAATTTATAATATATTTAAGTTATTTATTTGAAGGGCCAAGCGCCATTTACTGAATACGTAGAAAACAAAGTTAAAATTAAGTTATTACCATAATTCAATGGAAACATATTATAACAAGTAAAATAAAGTATACACATTAAATGTAAATTATGTCAATGTTCATTGAACTATGGATGCATGTAATAAAAATTAAGAAACATGTTAAAGGAATTGTCATTGCACCAAATGAGTGCTCTCTGGACCAGAATGATTCCATTTTAATTATTTAAATATAATTTAAATTAAGTAACATATTAAACGATTTATCATTCTATCAAACACGAATATTCCCTGGATCAAATGTCCTATTTTAATTATGTAATTACTTTATATTTATTTCTAACGGGTGCAGCGGAGCGCACGGGTACGGCTAGTAATAATAATAATAATAATAATAATAATAATAATAATATAATAATAATAATAGCGGTAATAATAACAATAGCAATAATAATAATGATGTTGATAATAATTATGATCTTAATAATGATGATAATAATAATAATAATAATAATAATAGTATTAATAATAATAATAATAATAATAATAATAATAATAATAATAATAATAATAATAATAGAAAGGCCCATTTCGAAAGTACAGAATTAACATTTCATGAGTAGTAGAAGACCGTAGGTTGCATATCATTTATTACAAAAATACCTGTTAAATGCATTAAACATACATTAAAAACTATTGCATGCATCAAACAATAAATAACATATTAAATAATAAAACAAAAGAATTTAAATTAAAAAATTACCTCCGTATGAGCAACTTTCGTTGTTGGGTGTTTAAAATTTTATTGTAAACAGACAGAAAGAAGAAAAAATAGACAATAAATTATTTAATAAAAGAATATAGATTACAAACAATAGCCTGTATGATAAAATAAGTAATTGAAACTCAAAGAATTTCTAGCTAAAGTTCATAAGTAAATAAGATTAATATTTATGAATTAATTATCTAAGCCTGTGTAAAGTTTTATTAACAATTTTAAGTTTATATGTACTCATACTTATATTTTATCAATCAAATTATTGAGAAATTAATTTATTATATAGTTTTAAGCCATATTTGAAGCCATGTTCCATACCAAGATCCATTGAACTTTTGGACTGTGTGAAATGAAATAACATATCAATATGTCTTGAAATTTTTCTGTTCTTATGAAAGAAAACTAATAATTCATATTTGTATATCTGCTCTAATTTCAAAACGTTAAGATCCGAATACAGAAGTTTCGTAATGAAATCAAAAACTTTCTGGGTACATTTTGTTAATGCTAATAATGTAATTTGAAATTGGATAAATGCGCAGGTCTGTATTTCAATATTTTTAATAAACTTATTAGTAATCTTTTTGTTTTGAAAAGCCTTAAAATCCAGCCATAAAGAGTCGCATCTAATATTTGAAACATATTTTAAAGTATTGGAAAAACGAATATGTATATGTATGAGTAGTCCTTTTGTAGCAAATTTATTTTGCATTGTAATTTTTCCATTGTATATCGGAATACAATTTAAATTTAACAGATTTAGGAGATAAATATTGTTTAAATATTCCAGTTCATCTGTAAAGACTTTAATTACTTTACGTATTTGGTTTTAAAACAAAAAAAATATTCATTACAATATGAACTAGTTAACGCTATAATTTTATTTAATATGAACGTATCTTTTTCCGGTATTTTCTTTCCAAATCTGACGTTTTCTTAATTTAAGTCTTATCCATTATTATATTAATTCAATTAAAACAAGAAAATTACTTTAAGAAAAAATGACGACAATTTCAATGAAAGAGATGGTAATGTATTTGCAAAATGAAGCTTTCAGACTTTAGTGATAAACTTTTACTGTAAACAAATTTTTATTGAAATAATGATGTTGCGTTAGCCTAAAGCAATATTTAAAAAACAATTCGTGAAAACTTTATCGATGTTACATTACTCATTTGCAATATACGATTGAAATGTAAAGAAACAAAAAAGTGTATACCGGTATGTTTGAATAAGAAATGCAATATACTTAGCACGTTACGTGTAGGCTACTTAGCAAAAATATCATAGCTGTCTTATTCTTGTGAAGGAACTAAGAAGCAAAAGGAACGGGAAATAATTTTACTCAGTTACAATTGAAGTAAACCTGCATATGTCAATTTTTTTGTCTATACTTAACTCTCACTTAGACTAATGACTTCAAATTGTTGTTTTTTATTTAACGGCGCATATTATTTACAAAGCAAGAACAATATAACAACAATAACAGTTACATAATTCTCTTTTTCTACTATAATTAAATTTCCTGGCCCTTTAATATAATATTAACTTTCACGTTTGACGTAAATAATCTTATATTTAAGCATAATATTTCTTAATATTACAGTAAGTTGCCTAGGTCTTTTAATCAAAGCTATTAATAAAAAAATCTATGTCGTCTTTTCTCCGGTCGTTTCAGCTAACTTCTTTAATTACGTATGAAGTTACATCATTCAGATAGCATCATTTTCAATGTCACATACTCAAGAAATTTGTAATTCAGCTATTTTGACGCAACAATTCATACAGATTTTTCTGAAAATAGTGAAACATTACAAAAGCAACTTTCTTTCGTCCACATGAATTGAAACATTAGTTAAGAAATAAATATTTTATTACTTACTTACAAATGACGTTTAGAGAACCCGGAGGTTCATTACCACCCTCACATAAGCCCGTCATCGGTCTCTATCCTGAGCAAGATTAATCCAGTCCCTGCCATCATATCCCACCTCCCTCAAATCCAATAAATCTTTTATGTTATATAGAGCAAAATTTGGGCTGCTGCATTTTATTTTGTAGCAGAATTATTTTTCCTGGTTACCTTAACTAAACAGAATTAATTAATTAATTTTTAATCTTTTAATAAAAATTAAATGAATGCTGTTTAGTTAAGGTAACCAGGAAATATAAATCTACTATAAAATAAAATGCAGCAGCCCACATTTTTCTCTATATATCATACACTTTTAAAGCTATCCATTTGAGGCTTTAAGACAGATGAGGGAAAGCTCTGATGAACATAAACTCTTAATTTTAATGTCGTAGTGAACATATAAAATTTTAATAAAATACTTTTGAAAAAATTCATGAAAAAAACTGAAAACACTGCGTTATAAGTTCCCATTTTTCTCATAAACTGGTAGAACATTTTTTATGTTTTTTACATAGCTTGTAGGCATAATTTAATTTTATAACTAAAATAATTTTCCTGTGTTAGTCTGGGAATTAGATAATATTGCTTTTGGAAATTTGAGAAATTACATTCATTACATTACTTTTTGAAATTAGAAATTTCATATCTAATTCCAGGCTAACATAGGAAAATGATTCAAATTCCATAATTAAATTATATACCAGGTTATATAAAAAATCATTTACATCCTTCCACCAGTTTAAAAAAAAATTGACATATAGCTCTGTGGTTTGAGTTTGCTCACATTTTTTCAAACATTTCATAATTTTTACATCTTCGTTAGAATATTTAAATTTGCAAATGATATTCATCAGAGCTCACCTGATCTGTCTTAAAAATTGCAAATGGATAGATATGAAATTGATTGGATACAGAGCAACGTGTGGCCTGCTGTATTTTATAGTAGAGTTACACTTCTTGAATACCTTAAGACCAAGTGGCACATATTCTGTACCTATTAAAATAAGATGCTTTGTGAAATCAATCAAATGAATACCCGTTTAGTTCTAGGAAACTGATAGGTCTAGTGAAGTAATAATGTGCACATGTGACCTGAAAACTAATTGACAGTATTTTAATTCAAAATAAGTGTAAAGGGCAATCAAGTTTCCGGACTGCCCTGAATGTAGGCAACACACAGGACATAGGAAAAGAAGACGTTATTTAGAACCAGGGAAACGCCTGGAATCTATACTAAATGCATCACCTGAAAGACAGAGAAGAAGGCTAGCCATATTGAGATATTCCAGGAAAAATAAACTAGATCTTTGACATGTTTGCATAAACTCAAATGTAGAGCTCAGTTACTACAGACAATCTGACGGTATTCGATATACTGACTCAATAGGCATAGAAATATCTTCAGTGACACGCGCTTGTATGTTTAATGGTACAATAAATACAAGTGCAGTTCGGAATTATACTGATTGCACTTTATAAATGTAACGATAATAAATAATTTAGACCTGTCGAAATTGTAAAATTTATAATGAACTTTATATAAAATACATAGTTCTCTAATTTATGTTTCCGCTTTTGTACATTTGATGTAATTCTGTATGTATTCGTACTCTGTGGGAACTTTCATATTTTCATGTGTAAAAATGCAAACTCAATTTTTAATCGTATACACAATTGTAACTGCAGAAACAAAACTGATTAATATCCTACTGTAACATATTGCAGATGCTAAAAAAAGCCCATTTAACGCAGAATACAATTTTTCTCTATTATATCCCAAATAACATTAAATTAAAACCTTCGCTATGCAGTAGATATAAATATGTTTCCTTTTAACACATTACTCGATGATTGGTGTCGTCTTTGGTGTGTCCAAATAATGTATTGCACACTTATTTCTATAAAATTATGACAATCTAGTATATACAGTCGCGAAGCTCAATACGTAGTAAATATGCAAACATTAGATAGTTGCTCACCACTAGGATCGCTAATATCGCCTCATTACAGGCAATGCAAAATAGAACCGTCACAGTCTATTGTTTCTAGCACTCTGAAAACTGAAGCTTCGTGACTGTATACAGTAGACTGCGATCAGACTCAGGTTAATGAAATAATCCATTGATTAATATATTTACAGAACAATAGTGCAGTTTAAAATGTTTATTTTCTTTCAAACCCAGAACTATCCAGACTAATGATCCAAAACATACTGTACGTACAAACCAAGCGGGTATAGTTAGAGGGGACTATGAAATATGTATATTAAAATGGATTTGAGGGAAGTAGGTAGGATATGATAGAGAATGGATTAATCTTGCTCAGGATAGGGACCAATGGCGGGCTTATGTGAGGGCGGGAATGAGCCTCCGGGTTCCTTAAAAGCCAGTAAGTAAGTATTCCATAGTGAAATCTGAATAAAAATGTTTAAAGCATAAACGTGATTAAAGTGGTCTTCGTTCGAAAGGTAGTGATGAAATGATAATAATGTGTATAAAATAGCTAGTTAGCGATAGAATTTTGTCGTAATCTTTAATCACAGATAAAATGGAAATATCATTAGTCTTCGCCGATGATCAGGCAATCATTGCACAAGATCGAGATGATATTAAATTTATGATGAGAAAACTAATTGATTGTTATAACTCGGCAGACCTTGTAATAAATTTCACAAAGAAAAATATCTAGTAAATTGTGGGGATGGCAGGAATTTTAAATTCTCTAATGGAATAGTGAAGTCAGTACATTAATTTAAATATTTGGGATCGGTTCTCCACCAATCTGGTACATGCTTTAAAAATGTGGAAAATCGTGTCATACAAGTACGAAATTCTATAAAACAACTTAATGGTGTGCTTTGGAATAGAGATGTTAGAATGGAGACAAAGAAAATGATACTGATGTAATTGTAGAGAGTATTTTGACTTACGGAGGAGAGAGCTGGACTATGACAGAAAGACAAAAAGACCGTGTTAGATCTGTGGAAATAAATGGACTAAGAAGGAGTCTATGCATAACTCGTCTCCGGAGGGTCAGAAATGACACGATTTTGGAAAAGTGGAACATACAAGATGAAGTGATCGACCGTTTGGAATGTCGAAGACTTCAATGGTTTGGACTTGTTCAGAGGATGGCCGAGAAGCGATGGTCTAAAAAAGTTTTGAATTGGTCACCCCCAAGGAGGAGAAGAAAAGGGCGACCTAGACTTACATGGAGAGGAGGAGTTGCTGAGGCCATGCAGCCTAGAGTGTAGGAAAATGGATCTTGGGATAACCGACAGCAATGGAAAAGGGGAATAAAAGGCAATCGCTGAAAGTGGAAACGCCTATAAAAGTAAAAAACAAAAGTAAGTAATAAAATGGAAATAATATGATAAGCGGTATTAATATATTTTTGTTCGTACATACCAATAAAAAATCGTGTCTTTTGATATTTCTTATATATAAAAAATTGTTACTCCTTTTACAGGCACAGTATGTTACATCCTTACTGATGGTTGTAGTGTTAACAAAGTAATATTGCGCCTAATAATGGTAGCAATAAGATGATTTTAATGGGAATAACAGTGATATAACTAATAATAATAATAATAATAATAATAATAATAATAATAATAATAATAATAATAATGAAATGCCTGTTATTATTCGGTTGAGAAGCTTTTATCATCCAGTCTGCTGTCACAAAATCTGAAAGTTAGAATTTATAAAACAGTTATATAACCGGTTGTTCTTCATGGTTGTGAAACTTGGACTTTCACTTTTAGAGAGGAACATAGGTTAAGGATGTTTGAAATAAGGTCCTTAGGAAAATATTTGGGGCTAAGAGGGATGAAGTTACAGGAGAATGGAGAAAGTTACACAACGCAGAACTGCACGCATAGTATTCTTCACCTGACATAATTAGGAACATTAAATCCAGACGTTTGAGATGGGCAGGGCATGTAGCAATTATGGGCGAATCCAGAAATGCATATAGAATGTTGGTTGCAAGGCCTGAGGGTAAAAGACCTTTGGGGAGGCCGAGACGTAGATGGGAAGATTATATTAAAATGGATTTGAGGGAGGTGGAATATGGTGATAGACTGGATTAATCTTGCTCAGGATAGGGACCACTGGCGGGCTTATGTGAGGGCGGCAATGAACCTGCGGGTTCCTTCAAAGTCAGTAAGTAATAATGGTAATAATAATAATAATAATAATAATAATAATAATAATAATAATAGTAATAATAATAATGAGAACACCTGCCGATATACAGAATTCATCGTTGCTTAAAAATGTAATTTTAATTGAATCGGTCAGTAAACAACATGAGTCCACATTTTTACGAAAATGATTTAATGCTACTATAGCAAACATTAGGGGTAGACACATAATTTCCAGTCGAAAGAACATGAGTCCAATCAGTACTAAGCAGTCTATAAAATCTTAAAATATGCAATACCTTTCAAAATCACATCAGCCCCGGACTCGTGTGGTTTTAACACTTAACGCCGTGATGCACCCATGATGCATTTGCTACCATGCACTTCTTTATCAAAATGTTGGACAGTGAGTTTAGTTCCAAGAGTTCTGTGGAAGTAAAAATACGCAAAAAGGTGTCATTAACAGAGATGTGTATGAAAGAGAGGATAAAACATTGTAAAGAGAAGGGTCTCCCACATACTAATCACAGAGGGAAGAATATGGCTGCAAGGAAGCAATGAGGTCCATGAAAATAAGTACAATATGATTTTTTATTTTATGTTATCGGAATGAAGTTTTGATGGGAATATGTTACATTGCCACAATGATCTTGTTGTTAGTCCAGTGAACGAGAAACATTTATGTGAAATTAAACAGGGGTATGGTCAGAAACATGGCATAGGTTGTTGCCTTTAGGTGCAAGCAACAGTGTTTATGAAAATACCTGTACCAGATAGAATAGACATTTTTAACAAAACTGCGTCATTTGAAAGCAAAAATGAGCTAGATTTGTACCTTCAAGGAGTTGTAGAAGTGTATGACATAAAGAGGAAACGTACTCGAAGGGAGATCCGAAAGCAAGACACCGTCTTTTTTTGAAGAGATAATATGCAATTGATGTTACTTACTTAATGTTAACCAAAGATATGTGTGCACTTATACATTTCCAATAAACATGTGACACACTGGTTTGAAAATGAATTACTTAGAAATAACTTATTTTTTTAAATTGGCTATGACATTTCGTGAATGATATGAACCATTTTAAATCTTAAGTAAAAATAACAATATAAATTGATTGAAAACTGTCGAATAATGTATTTCACACAGCAACAAACAAAACACTATATATTGTAACAGGATACTGGAGTTATTATTGGTCCTTCAAAATATACAGAAAACCAACCACCACTACCACACACATAAACAACACATCTAATCACCCCACACAACACAAACATGCTGCATTCAGGACAATGGTACACAGATTACTCAACATACCCATGAGCCAACAACATTACAATGAAGAAGTGAACACAATCAAATACATAGCACAAGAAAACGGTTACAATCCAAACATAATAGACAACATCATAAGAAAGACAAAACAAAAACTTAACAAACACAAAAACACGCAAAACACAACACAAACACAAGAACACAAGAAATACATCATACTAACATATGAAAACAAAAGCACATAGAAGATCGCATCTTCATTCAGAAAGCAGAAATACAACATAGCATACAGAACAGAAAACACACTACAAAGACATCTCAACACACAAAAAACACAAACAAATAAATACGACCACACAGGTGTATACAAACTCACATGTAATAGTTGCGACAAGTTCTACATTGGACAGACAGGCAGATCATTCCAAACACGCTACAAAGAACACATTAAAGCAATAACCAGAGGACACAATACATCTACATACGCCAATCACATAACTAATGCTAACCATACATACAATAACATAAATGCGGACATGGAAATCCTACACATACAACCCAAAAACAAAAAACGCAACACACTAGAACAATATGAACTATACAGACACACTAAAACACACCCCGATCAAATTCTCAACACACAGATCAATTTCAGTACACACACACTATTTGACTCCACTTTTCAACACCTTTCAACAATCAAACACACCCACACAACAGGTAGAGAAGTTAGAGATGATGCCGAGATCTAGTTGGCTCTGAGGATGGTGTGATGAAGCACAGAAACAGCTGTAAGCCGCACAGACTTACATAATTAACACGAGTAAGTGTCCGCTAGTTAATCAATTACTTATTATTGATACTTGTTAAAGTAACATGAGTCCAAGAACTTAATAAATATTTTAAGATTACATGAAATGAGATAATTAAGATACAGTGCTTTTTAGTCACACATACTTAAGTATGGTCATTCTGTAAAAATTTCACATAGCTAACATAAAACCTATTAAATATGTCATCGCAGTTAGATCTCTTCCCGATAGAAACCTTAGCAATACCAATTGCAGAAGAGGAATGAGCATGAAACGTTACCCCACGTGTTAGGTTTCTGCCCTCAGGGCGAATTACTGCGAATTGACAGACATAACATAGTCCGCTCAATATAGTTGATGGCAGGAGTCGGTACCGGGCTGCGGCCCGGCGGTTGAGAAATCCTGTATAATAGAGAACAATAAATTCAAGTATTGTTCACACCATTATCAGTTGCTTCATAATTGTAGCCCCAACAATGTGGTTCACTTAGATTACTTTGTGTAAAAATTGATTTAGTGATAGAAGCAGCGAATTTGAATTAGTCCACACCTGTGGAGTAACGGTCAGCGCGTCTGGCCGCGAAACCAGGTGGCCCGGGTTCGAATCCCGATCGGGGCAAGTTACCTGGTTGAGGTTTTTTCCGGGGTTTTCCCTCAACCCAATACGAGCAAATGCTGTGTAACTTTCGGTGCTGGACCCCGGATTCATTTCACCGGTATTATCACTTTCATTTCATTCGGACGCTAAATAACCTGAGATGTTGATACATCGTCGTAAAATAACCCTATAAAAATTTGAATTAGACTTCGAGTTTGATATTAAGAATATTCATAGCATATTTCGTAGGAACTGCATTTGTTTTTTTTTTCTCTTGTATCTCCTCAGTACCCGTTTGAGAAATAAACCTGCCCATTATGATCATACAATAAATAAATCAAGTAATAATTGTGTATGATTGCTAAAAAATGAAAACTGAAGAAAGATCTCGAACACTGAAAAGAATAATTTCGATTATGATGATGATTGTACGTTTTGCGTACATGTTCATCAATCGTTAAATACTACAGTCTGTACCGTAAAATATTATGGTGAATTTTCGCTGAACTTCTACTCCTCCCTTTAAAATATGGATCTTTATCGATTTACTTTTTAAAATTAGCTCAAAGAGTACAAGCATTAATTATTTGCAGTAGCCTGTAAAGTATTTCCTGTTCTAGTCTTAGAGTTATCTTTATTTTAAAAGCAAGAACATGTTAGATATCCGTTGAATCGATCTTCTCAGAAGTCTGATTGTTACGTAAAAGTGTTACACAAAATTTAACTCGAATGGGTAAGTTTCAAAGTTGAGTGCTATGCGTGTACAATAATGGTTTTGCAAGTGCTTTAACGCTGGTAATGGTCTAACTTTGAAACTGACAATGGAGTCAAATTGTTTCAATTTGTGTTTATGGTAACGCATTCGAAGAGACAGAGAGAAATGACCGAAAGGTTTATATTGTGATGAGTTCATATTTTTAACAATCACTCAACACCTGGAATAACAAAAGTTATCGAATTCATAGTTTTATGCCCAAGGGTAGGTCCTTCACTGCAAACCCAACATTCTCCAATATTTCCTATATTCCGTCTTCCTCTCCGCATACCCCACATATATCTTCACCCAGATATGCCTACCGTCCTATTAAAAGGACAGTTGTCAATGTTTCAAATTACCCTCTCCACAGTCAACGCATTTACTTTCTCACAGGTACCACTATTACTGGTCTTAATTAGAGGCTTGCTAGGTGTGTTAAGACTGGTAATGAGAGTTCTGGTCATCGTTGAGTTTGAGATGTGGACGTGAGAATTGTTCGTTTATTTCAGCTATGGCATCCGAGACGCAAATCAGATAAGAATGTGAAATATTTTTACAGTTCGGAATTATTTTACAAATTGCTGTAGATCAAATGACTCCTAATAAACATAAATATAACGTGAAACCACGATGCGTTCGAAATATCTATTCATTGCGACATGACAATGACGAAAACTTATGTGTCCTTTTAAAAGGACAGTAGGCATATCCCCATATATTTTGAAATTGTTTCGCTTTTTCAATTTTAGTGGTTATATTGGGAGAGAAATGCTATCTACGTTTGAAAATTATGCTATGGACGAAGTTTCATCTCAAATACAGATATATCACTATAATGCAGCCTACAAATGTCACACAAAGTTCGTGTGCACTCAAAATTGGGTTTCTGGCGTCTTGTCAGCCCACTGAGGTATGTGGATATGAAGGGAAAAGTTGAGACAGTGTCGGGTGTAGGTGCTAAGGTATCTAGTCGGCAGAGCGTTGGTGTGTTAAGCCAAAGGTCCCGGGATCGATACCCGGCTGCGGAACAATGTTTCCTTTGAAATTATTCAAGTCTGCTTCACAGGGAGACATACCTGAAAGCCAGATTTGCACAGCAAGATCTGTTTACAAGTGGAGGACTGGTGACGTTCTGGAGGGAGATATTGAACAGACATAAGTTTCTATTGTTTTTCATTTAGCATTTTTGCAAGAGGTCTTATTTTCTATCTAAATTGTCATTGTCATAACAATGCAGATTTTAGAGAATGAACTGAAATCTGTCTTTCGACATTGCCACAGCGATTACTTCATTATATGTATCGTCACTTCTCTCCCAATATAACCTCCTCCTCGAAACTTCAACACTCTTTTCTATTATTTATGTTTACGTATTAATAGCAATACGGTACTATTCAATGACTAAAGCATTCCAGAGTTAAAACGAATTTAGCCACAATGCATCATTCTTCAGAATGATATTAGTAGTAATAATAAAGAAACTATAATAAAATAACAACGTAATAATTTGTTAATAATAATAATAATAATAATAATAATAATAATAATAATAATAATAATAATTGTAAATTATAACAATTACATTGTTTCCTTTCATGTAAGCATAGTATACAATTATTCTCAAAATGTATGCTCATATGCCCACTGTCCTTTTAAAAGGACACCTGTTTCTAGCTCAACCAGTTAGAACTAGAATTTTTCGACACCATACAAATACTTCAGTTATATACTGCATTAAATGAGATTTGAAAAATACACAAAAATTGCAAAAAAATATTTCAGGCATATCTGGGTTAATGTTGTCTATCATTTCATATCTTGTTCGGTCCCGAAATTTAAAAGTTATTAATACAATATATTAATGGTTGAATTAGTGAAAGCTACAATATTCATTATTGAGGTTGAACTTGGTCAAAAAGAAATTTTGTTCTAAAAATTATGTGTTACTACTATTCCAATCCTAGACTTATTCACGTTTTGCTCTACCTTGTTTTTGTCATCCAGTGTTTCTTTTCCATTTGGTTCACATATTTAACAGTGGAACACGAATATTTTCTAGTGTTCGCATATAATTTCCCCACTCTTACTTTAACAATTTCTCCGTCTTTCTGATGAAATACATTTCTTCTTTTGAGGTTCTGGCTGATATGTATATCTATTATCAGACAGTACATCTCACTTGACGATATTTGTTAAAGGAAGAACAGTAATTACTATTTGTATACATATGAAGTCTGATTAGTGTAATACGAGTATGTTACTCGTCAGCGATGTATGGAGGGAGTAAGGAACTGGTTTCCTTACCCCATTATATCCTGGCCTAGTTGCCTCATGAATGATGTCTTATTGGTGTCTTTTACGGTTTTATGCGATATTATTACATTTATTTTCAAGGTTCAATCTGATAAGTACAGTATTAGAAAAAAAGTTTTCTCGCACAGATACCGTCATCTCCCATAACTATGGTCCTGGAACACAACTATGGTTCACGATACAACCATTCAACGAACATTGTAGAAGTAACATAGACCGTTCGTAGGTAGCTGGAGTGACTTGACTTCAAACTACAGTACAGCAGAAATATAGATAGATGAGGTACTACATTATGGTGTAAAAAATTTGAATGGACCATAGTTGTGTTCCAGGACCATAATTAAGGGAAATGACGGTACTTTATAAGTCCCAGAAAGGCGGAATGCTCATGATCAGAGGACGAGCGATCTGGTTCACAAGAGAAGGGCTAGTTGAGGTAATGAAATTAGTTTTGTGCTAGATCGTGCGTATTTGCTTGTTTTCCGCACAGAACCAATACGCGGTAAGTGTGAAATACCACAGTCAGTATTCCCAACTTAACACACATAACAATTTCCCTCTTCTTACCGCTTAAGCGCCACATTCATTTTATTGCTTTAGGCTTTTAACATATTATTTTTAAGACGTTTAACATAGTAATAATTATAAATTGGAAACTTACCACTGTAATTTCACCTAAATTGCAATGTTAATTATTGTTTTTAAATATTTGCAAAAATTAAGTAAAGTCTACTAGTCCACGAAACTTATTGCATTCCTGATACAAGTAACATTAAGGAAGCCGTGAAAAAATCAACAAGATTCCAGATGCCGATGTTATTACTGCAATATGTTATATAAATAATATTGTTAAAATATTAAAATGAAAAATAAATCATTACATAATCTTACCGCTTGTTTTGAGTTCGCATTTATAGACTGGGGGAAAAAAAGACAGACGTATATCACGGCCTGCTGGAGTATAGTAAACACAGAAAACATTTTTGTTGAAGAAAGATATTTTGGTTTTCCGAAGTTGCCGTCATTAAACAGAAACCAAGATGGAGATTTCATTGCAACTAATTAGAAATTTGTCTTTCAGGTGTGTAATAAACGATCTTCGCACAAAATAATGTACGATACATGAGCGGTATGTTTGTTTTCATGTTCTCGGAAATTAAAAAAGCTCAACTACGTTTCGCTTTTTCAATCTTTTCCTCGAACATGAAAACGTCAACATACCGCTCTTGTAACGTATATTGCTATTATTTCGTTGTAGGTCTGATCATTCGCACTGCCTCCTTTTTTGGGACTTGTAAAGTATCTGGGCGACAAAACGTTTTTCTAAGACTATACATATATTATATCGGACACATGATCTCACTTGACGATATGTGCCAGAGGAAGCAAAATTGTTTTGTTTGTATACATCTGAAGTATGTTTAATGTAATGTGTAACTAGTCAGCAATGTAAGCAATGGAGGAGGAAAGAATCTGACTACTCTAACCCATTATCTCCTGGCTTAGTATCCTCATGAGTGATGTCTTATTGGTGTCACATGTGAGGTTCAAATATATCTTCGAACAATTGACCAACAAAAAAGCAGTAGAATAGAGTTGTGGATACGTTTCTGTCTGTATGATATGATTTTTTCGATACGACATTTAAATGTTTGAGGACAAAGACATGCATCAGAAAAATGATACACTTTACACTATGACTCCTCCTCTATTTTAATTTGCATACAGTTTCCGTTTAAACATATTATTCCCTTTCAGTTGTAATTAAGATTATTTGAATTGCTATAAAGATATTTTGAATATTTCATTTCGTAAATTACTCAGCTGCAAATAGATTGATTTGTATTACACGCTTTTCACATCCATTACAATAAGTATAAAACGCTAGAAGAAGAGAGAAAATGTAACAAAACAGTATTTAATTACAGAAATAAATATACAAGTAGCTTCCTGACAACGGCGTTTTAATCTTCCACAAAAGCATACTAATATTCTTCACTTTTCGCTACAGTAAAGGGCTGAGTTCTTATTAATTCGCTGCACAGAATATAAATGAAACGCATTTTCTCGTTTTTGCCTACACGGCGATGCACGTAAATAATTTTACGAGAATTTTCACGATGATATTATTAACCCAGTGTTCCTTTCTCAGTAAATTGTTCGCAGGTAAAAGTTACATTAATTCATAGTCTTTCACTGCAAACTCAGCATTCTGCAATCTTTCTTACTATTTTCCGCCTTCTAATATTCCCCGCATACGATCCACATTTCTTAATGTTCTCTGTTACTTGGTATCATTTTCTGCCCCGAACTCTTCTCCCGTTCACTATTCCTTACAATGCATCACTCAGTAGACAGTTTCTTCTTAGCCAGTGACCCAGCCAATTCCTTTCTCACTTTATGACCAGTTTCAGTATTATTCTGCCTTCACTCACTCTTTATAGCACAGATTCATTTCTTATTCTGTCTGTCCACTTCACACGTTCCATACTTCTCCATATCTAAATTTCAAATGCCTAGTGTCCTTCCTTTTCACTTCATCTGCCTCATACAGTGCCACATTTCACACAAAGCACTTCACTAGTCTCTTCCTTCTTTTTTCACAGGTCCGCAGACAGAAGATGTTCCTTTTTCTATTAAAAGCTTCCTTTGCCATTGGTATCCTCCTTTTGACTTTCTGGTGGCAGCTCATGTTACTATTTATAGTACACCCCAAGTATTTGAAGCTATCCACTTGTTCTACTGTATCATTTCTAAATCGCACATTCTTAAGAGTGATGTTATCATCTAATTCAGTATATTACTGCCAAATTTATTGGTTTCCTAATGAAGAAGTAGGAAAGGATGACTGTATCCATGGTAATAATTCTCCTTTACCAATTTTTATAAAAGGAAACACTAAAGTTTGCAATACTATACTGAATTAGATGATATCACCCTTATGAGAAGTGTGACTTTGATTGTTTTTCTCCTGTACTCTTCAATTGCATTTTCATGTTCGTACGAACGGAAATCTGTATCATTCAACAAGAAAGACTTCTCTCTTTCTTTATCTCTCTTCTGACAACCATAATTTTGCAGTATTTAGCCAAGCACTTAATCTACGTCTAAATAGGTACTCTGGAAAATACATAGTACTTGGTTGCTACGGAAAAATGCGCAGTACCCGAGAGATAGTTTCAGAACTGTTTCAGCGCATATTATACAGTGCTTTTCTTTCACACTGCGGCCAGCGCACGCCGGCTCTCACGCCGGTCGCAGCAGGTCGGATTTCCGCCGAAACAGTTATAATATCTCCGCAGCTGGGACTCCCGCCGCCCGAGCGTAAGATTCGTTCTTGTTCCATGTGTATAAATGTACGACTATTAAGAGCTATTTAAGTTACGAGTGTTACCAGTTTGTTTCGTTCCTGTTCCATGTGTATGTCAAGCCATTGACTAGTTTGTTTCGTTTCTGTTCCATGCGTATAAATGTATGAGTTTCAATTGCTAATTAAGTAACGAGTGTTATCAGTGCTTGCGCAGTTTTCCATAATGCCTCGACACGAATACACATTACCACAATGGATTTTTATGTACGCCACACATATGATAACAAACTCTTGTAGGGAAGTTAGAATGCGATTTGAAACGCGATTTCCCGGTTTACCTATCCCACACAGATAGGTGTTGGATAGGTAACTTGTGAACAAATTCAGGGAAACGAGGGTCGCTTTGCGATAGAAAGCGAGGAGTAACACGATCGCCTGATTTAGCTGTATGCGATTTTTATCTATGGGGTAACTTGAAAAATAAGGTGTATGCAACAAACCCCCATATATTGGAAGAACTAAAAGAAAACATGTACAATGCTTTAACTAAATTACACCCAGAACTTCTAATATGTAACCCACTAACATATAACAAGAAAATTAGAAACGTGATAATATCTTCAATTTGATTAAATAAATTTATAGCCTATGTGCATGAATTAATCAACCTATATTATATTTGTATTCTATAATTTTGAGAAAAAAATGTGTATATAATAAAAATATATATATATATATATATATATATAGTCCTACTTTTCACGTGCGATATTATTCTTCTCTAGTGTTAATATTATAGTATATAATTTCATTGCCGCTGTAATTTAAATTTTAGTTCCTATTTTATTTTACTTATTTATTTTTATTATTATAATTTTTTCTATATTTCTCTTATATTAATATTGTATTATATAATTTCTGTAACTGTAATTTTAATTCTATTTCCTATTTTATTTTATTTTATATTCTCTTATAGGCCTATTAATATTATATCTGAACTGCGACCGAACACGAGCGCTGCTCATTCGGTCTCAAATTTTGTTAATACTACTGTATCTCCTGTTTTATATTGTTTGTATTATTTTATTTCTATTTCGCTTGTTTGTTTGTAATTATATTCTTTATTCTGTATATTTAAATTTAAATAAATAGATAAATAAATAAATAAATAAATAAATAAATAAATAAATAAATAAATAAATAAATAAATAAACTGTTTGCGATTTTTATCTATGGGGGAACTTGAAAAATAAGGTGTATGCAACAAATCCCCATATATTGGAAGAACTAAAAGAAAACATCAGGCGAGAAATTAACTCAATTTTGGATATTGTACTCTCGAGTGTGAATGAAAATTTCCTGACAAAATGCTAGAAATGTGTGTATGGAAAAGGACAACATTTCCATCATCTCTTGTGATAAAGTATGTGGTTATTATCATTGTAATTTGTAACTGTAACTATGAAAACGTGAAGCGGTAGCGAGGATATTATAACCATGCTTCGGCCTAGGGACACAGAGTAACCAGTATGAGGTTTAGAGTACACGGAGCATAAATGACGTCATGACTCGTGTGGGATCCTGCAACAGCACAGGTGGGTCCGTAATGTGCATTACCGTTGTGTGTATTGCTGCTTGGCTGCGGTACGTGTAACAGGCTTCGGCGTAGGGACACCTGATTGAAGGTTACAACTCACGTTAATACTTTAATGGTAGACATTTATTGTCTACATTAGGAACGTACTGTATATACTGCATCTGTACAGGGTGAAATATATGTTGTGCCTTACTATGATAGACTGTTTACATGTTGAGACACGAAGTAATGACACGCTCCATCTCCCACTCCACTCGACCAACACAACACTATCGATCCTGCGTTCTGAACTTCATGCGTTTCTGTGTCCAGGACCGAAGCCTGATTATAACTGTTTCGGCGGGAATCCGAGCCCGCTGCGCCGGCGTGCGAGTCTCCATGCGCTGGCCGCAGTGTGAAAGAAAAGCAACTGTATAATAAAGTCTATGACTGTAGGGTACCCATAAAAATTCAAGCGCAGTTTTGATGATAAATGGAAGAAAAATTCATGGGTAGTGTCCAAATATTTGAGAATTGTTTTTCGCACTGTTTTAACCAAACTTACTCCCGCATAGTTAATTCATATCTCTTCTCCTAAGTCACAAACTTTCCGTAACTTGACCTCTGGAACATTGTCTGAGCTAGACACAACAATTCAAGTAAATCTCTTTCTTATTCTTCAAATTCATGTACATACTACGGTCACAGTCTACTATATACAGTCACGAAGCTTGGGGTGATTTTTTGCAAATCTCGCGATAGTTGCTAACCGCTTGGAGCGCTGTGAGTAGGCCGTAAGGCAGACCATGTAACTCGCTTAAACCGATCACGAAGGGCGGCGTTTCAACCATATAAATTAGTTGGAATAAAATAAACAGTAACATATGTTTCTCTAAAATTAGTGTAATTCCATTTAATTTAAAACAATGATTATGAGACACTAAAGACATAATTTAAATAAGTTAAGATGTAATATTATTTATGGTGTGAAAATTACGTTGTTTGTATGTGTAATACCTGCCTTTATTTCGATTAAATATTGCGAAATTCTTGTACATTCATTTATGCACGATTCAATAATTTTCAATTGCACCGCACGGATATTTAGATATGTTGAAATTATAGGTTATGTTTACTGTACCAGTTGCCCCTTTCTGTCTAAATTTAGTGATCTCCAATGTCTTGCCATTCATATGAAAATTTAAGGGAGGTAGATGTGCTAAATTGAAATCCCAATATAAATTCTTTTTATTAAACCTCAAAATAGCTTCCACTAAACGTGAAATGTTGACGCGTACAGATTATGTTAAACTGTAAAATTCTCTTCACATTAAAATAACACAGTTTTGAAATTATTTCTGCAACATATTATGCAACAAGAAGTAAACGGAACTTGTAACACATTACACTAAATAAAGCTTAGCAATGATAAGCAATAAAGTTATAATATAATATTTCACTGAGCTCCATACACTGAAATAGAAAGCCCGAACAAACATTACGGCTAGATCGAAAAAGCATTGACTGTGCCGTATTTCGCATTTTTTGTGAAAAGTTCGTTATCGGTTGTAATAACTGTAAATGGCTAAAATAGAATAATTTGAAAAATAATATGGGACAAGGAGACGTTTGTAGTACTATAAATTGTAAGAAAAATTGGTTAGAGTTATCCTTCCGAAAGATCCAGGAAGGTGAGTTTATAGAATATAATATATATTTTAGGAAAATAATATATAAACCTTATGTATTTCATATTTAAATAGTGGAAGGAAGGTGTTAATTTTTTCAAAAGAACACGATATCGAAAGTAAAATACATTTTATGGTCTGCTAGGGAAAGTCTCTGTGATGAGGCGATAGTAGCGATCCTGGTGGTGAGCAACTATCTATGGATGCATATTTCAACTGTTTACGTTTGCATATTTCGTAAGTTTTAAGCTTTCGTGACTGTATATACTAGACTGTGCTACGGTATTTACAGAGTATAAATCGGACTTCTTCGAAGTTGGACATCCCTGCCATTAAGTAACGAGGTTGCTTTAATGACTGCATCAATACTTGGAAGCGGTCCCGGTGTTTGCGCGGATGCAGGAAGTGTCTTATTGATAGCTTAGACTTGGAATGTGATCGAAAGTGATGGGAAGAGTTTTAACTTTCACTTGAGCATAACGATCATCCTTTTAGTCTGCAGGTATAGCGATTTATTTTACATTTAGGCTGTAAAGATAGATAATGTTGTCACTTACTTTATGTTTTCCTCTTTTAAAGGTACACAACTGTTTAAGACAATTATTTTGCAAACTTCTATAAATTTAACTGTAGCTAGATCAAGTATTTATATGTGGCCAAACTATTCTCACAACTTTATTATTATTATCATTATCATTATTATTATTATTATTATTATATTATTATTATTATTATTATTATTATTATTGAATTTCTAGACACACAGAAACCATACTTCATCGTGATAAAAGTTAGGGTTATAGTTCAGTACATAAATACTCGTACTTATACGAGGTGTGGTCATTAAATTTCGAGACCTGTCCCATAAATGGAAATAAAATTACTCGATTTAAATTTGGCTGGCATTCCCTTCAAAGTAGTCCCCTTGGGTAACTATACACTGATCCCAGAGCGTCTGCCATTTTTGGACTGACTCCTGGAAGTCGCGTTCTTGAAACCTGTCAAGTACCCTCTGTTATTCGCATTGGATCTCCTCCACCGTGCCAAAACGGCGACCCTTTAGCTTGAATTTCATGTTCGGAAACAAAACAAAGTTGCAGGGGGCCAAATCTGGTAAATAGGGGAGTGAGGAACGACGATCATCTTGTTACGGGTGCAAAACTGGTTTGTTGCGAGAGCTATGTGAGCTGGCGCATTGTCGTCATAGAGCATCCATTTGGGTGTGGATCATTTGAACCTCTCCAAATGACATGTTGACGATGTCAGCAATTTCTCTGATGGTGATGCGTCGATCATCATGCACAATTTGTCGAATTGTTTCGACATTTTCGGCAGTGTTGCACGTGTGTGGTCAACCCTCGTCGTCCACCAGCGATGTTCTGCCATTTCCGAAACGCGAATGCCACTCATAACACCACGTCCGACACACTGCTTCATTCCCATAGACTTGCTTCAACATTCCATGGGATTTGGTTGTCGATTTCCCGACGAATTTGATGTTGCTTCTCTGCTCCTCTTTCGAGTCTATCGTGATTTCGCAAATGTGCGGATGCACGTGCTAACAAAGTCTTGTGTAACACAGGTTTCAATGAAGATAGAGCTTTGACACTTTGTGTTACGTTTCTTCAAGGTCGTCTAGTGTCATTGCTGCGCGCATGTGTGAATCACATGATCCCTTCGCCCACAACAGACACAGTCTCGAAACTTAATGATCACATGATCGTATTATAACATGAGAATGATACATGTAATTTTAATTATATGAACATTATTAAGACTATGTAAAATACTAGAGTGTAACTAATAATAATTCAAATATCTAGAATTAAAAAAAAATTACATTCAAAATTAAATTCTTTGTTGCAACATTAAATACAAAATAATTTCTACAGAGGACAGGCAGTATGAGAGGTGTGATGGGTGTGTATAGAAGGACACCACGTCAAAAGATTTTATATAATGTAGAAAAATATTGGCCTTACCTAGTGAGTGCAGAGCTTCTGGATATGATTACCCTGATTGGAGACTGTTATTGCTTTCTACTGATATCAATGATTTCTGATTTTTCTTTGTAAGCGAGATGGAGCACTCTTAAAGTTTTGGTGCTTCAGTTCCCAATTCCGCCGCTAGGAGCGCTGTAGCTACTGAATACGTGAAATGACTTCTCTACAGAAAAAGGCACAATGTGTACTGTACAAATTTCACGAAAGGACTCCTGCGATGGAGTACGGTCCTTGCGGCATAAGAGGAGAGGGTAAGCTAGTAACTCAGCAGGTGGATGAGGTGGTGTCATTGGTCGACTGGAACAAACAAGGCTCAGTCATTGGCCGATCGATTCCGTGTCGGGTATTGGTTGTAAGAGTGGGGATAAACTTGCATTTCTAACTCATTATCTCTTGATCTAATTGCCTCACAAGTGGTGCCTTGTTGGTACCACTTGTGAGATTCAGACCTGTCTCCGGAAAGTTGATTCAACAACAACAATGTCTCCTTATTAGAAATAGATGTTTGTGGAATATGATGGAACTCGTAAAGAACCAGAAGTTACTTTGCGTGATTGTACAGACTCAGAAACAAAATTCATGTGGCCCAAATTTTGTTTCTGGCTGTGTACATTAAGTGTTTCTGTAGGGAACTGTATTATAGGCTACTTGAAATTACATGAATTAATCTTGAATTTAATTTAATTTAAAATGGGATATCAACGTTAAAGATCTAAATTGTTAGAATTTATTTTTTGTGTCTGACAAAAGTGTTCGATTACGTAATTTTTGCTAGAATGAGTTTTATTTCAATCTCAGCTATGATTTTATTATAATTTTGAATTTATAGTTCAGTTGATTAAGTTATATTTTATAAGTAATACCTAGAGTCCTGTGTTTGGTTATCTAGAGTCATCAAGCAACTCGCAACAGTATAGTTGCATATGGGGTATAGATCAGTGGCATTGAACCTCAGACACAAAATTCATGTCTGCTGTTAAGCGAGTCAGGCCCGTAACACACTTGAAGAGTTTTCGCTAGCGAGAAGTGTGTTGCGAGAAAATTCAAAGATTGATAACATGGATTCAAATGGACGTCCACACACTGGAAGAGATTCTCGTTCAAGGCAAAAACCTCGCGCGGGTTTCTCGCTGGAATCTGTAGCTCAGCGAATTTTCTTGACACATTTATCAAAGATGTTTGACATTTATACTCTTTATGACGATTGAATGTAGAAATAGATATCACAGGTGGCGATAAATTGTATTGTTTTTATTTGAAAATGAGGAAAGATGGCTGATAATTGCAGTCAGAAACTTATCGAACTTGTACGATGTCACCCGTAGGCCTATTTATATGATACACTGGATGAAAACTATAAAAACATGAAACTTAAAGAAGAAACCCGGAGACAAATATCAGATTATCTGAAAATAAATAGGGCTATATTTTATTTTGATGAGATTTAATAGTATTAATTAAACATTTGAAATAATGTATCTATATGTCTTAACAGTTTACATAATTTTAATCAGAACAGAGCAAAGAATTCTCTATCATATAATGAATGGCAAAAAACTGAGGTCCATTCAACCTGAAATAACGCCTAAACGTATCATCCTTCAAATCGAAACCAGTTTCCAAAACTCGCCCTTATTTTCGTAAGATACAATGTGATTTTCAGATATTTATGGCTTCAATTTTAGGCCTACTTTTTCTTTTCATTAACAAAATATGTTCATGTAACTCCATTTCCTCATCATCTGAATACTTAGATTCAAAATAGCGTTCGTACGTAATTTGTAAAGTACGACAATATACTTACAGGTTATATAAGCTTATTTAAGTACGACAATATACGTGAATACATAACCTATAATATTTCCCCCAACGAGTTATTACTATAATCAGAAAAATGCTTTCTGCAAGAAGGCAGTGCATAGATGAACATAGCGAGGTGTGATCTGTGATAACGAGATTTCGCTAAGTGTTTGGAGGAAGGCTCTTCGCCTCTTTCTCGCTACACATTTCTCGCCAGCGAAAATTCTTCATGTGTGTTACGGGCCTCTGGGTGGTTTTCATTTCTGAAGACGTCAGAACGAACACAGCAACGCAATAATAAAACTTCAACGTAACTAAAACTTTTTTGGGACAAAATGAGAGAAAATAATTAATATATTCAAGAAATATAAACTCCATACCTTTCACAATAGTAGTACATTATGCAACGAGCCTATAATGAAGGTAATTAAGAAGCGAGTATGGATATTTATGAAACGAGCGCAAGCGAGTTTCATAATTTTCATACGAGCTTCTTAATTACCATTATAGGCGAGTTTCATACGACTTTTATGCTCGACCATATTTCTAACTTGATATTATTAATTTTCTTTGTATCTGACCTTGACTAATGTCCCGTATGTTGTGAGATGTGCGCAGACGCGAAAGTATTGATTTTTTCCGAGGAACAGATGTTCACATTGACCTTGCTAGGCCGTAAGAACCTACAGAGATAATATTGAAATTAAATTAGACATTGAAAAACGAGATGACAAATTGAATTTATTTGAATATTATTTACAATTAACGCTAATTATTATAGTAACAGAACATAACCTTCTGCGACAGTATTGGATTTCCAGCCTCCGTGACTTTTCGCTAATTCTCTTTCGATTGCATATCCGAGAATAATCGATACTTGCGGTTTTATAACGGTAGAAAGCTGACCTTTCATTGGCTGAACAGTTGTAACCTGAGTCGTCATTGGCTGAAAGACCTGACCTTTAATGAGTAGGTGTACTTTAATGACATGCATTAAAGGTCTGCTACCAGGTGTATAATTACTACATTTCGACAAGGTCGAGCATAAAAGTCTGTTATATTACAGAACTCAATTAAGCACGAAATGGATTATGTAAGAAGAAGTTAAAGAGTGACTACAACGAATAAAGAATGAAGAGATAAGTAGACGAATGAATGTTGAAGTGTATGTATTTAATCCTGTAGAAGAAAAAAGTAACCGAGCTAGTTCACACTTTATGATGGACCGAAAGAATGTTTCAGGGATTCCAGATGGCGGAGGACTACAGGGAAGACGATGAAGGATATAGTTTGAGGACATCAGAATGGTCGTGATGAGAGACAGATAAAATTGAAACCACCCATGCTTAGTTGTATGCATGCACACATATATACATACGTACATGCATACTTACAAAGTTTAAGTCTTTGTAATTGGAATGAGGCATTAACATTTCTCTAAAATACGAAATTGTTTGTCGTCCGTCCCTTCCAGCAAGAGCGCTATTGTGCCTGGTTCTTTGAAGGAAGTACAGAGCGCAATTTCATTAACAATTCCTGGAATTCCAGGATAGTGCTTTACATCGCCCATAACTAACAGAGCTGAAAGAATGTCCGAGTTTCCACAACGACGAACATAGCCAATGTGAATCCTGGTGGCAGAAACAATATCCCTTCCCTGTGATGCATTAACCAGCCAATGTGATGGCAGGCCAATTAACGTAGTTGGCTTGTGGTTGGTGGATGCGGAGGGGAGAGACTTTTCTCTCTTCCTGTTGCGATAATGGAGGCAGGTTGCCGATGTTGATGACTTCAGTGTAATTGATAACCGTTTAATGATTTACTCGCGGTAACAATATGCTCATAGGGCGTAATAATACAACAATAGGAACCGTTCAACTATGATACAGGCTTCAGTAGGCAGCAACACATCGTCTGCGAGATGGCGTAGTTAGTTACGCCATGTTATGCGGAACTACTGTTGCAATTATCGTTATTATTACTATTGTTATCAGCTTATTATTATTATTATTATTATTATTATTATTATTATTATTATTATTATTATTCATACTAACTTTTTAAATCGTACATACAATAATTCGACTTATAAATTACTTGAATTTGTCATACAGAAATCAACATTGTTTACCAATCCATCAATGATTATTCTATTATTGTATACAAGTAATAGATAGCATCAATAATTTGGGACTCATCGAAAAAGATAAAAAATATAAGCAATTTAAATAAGTTATTCAATATAAATTTATACGGTATTTGTACTTTAAATTATACAAAATTCCTTGCCCCAATTAGATATTGAGATCATTGCTAAGATCAATGCTAAATATGCAATCCTTTCATCATAGGAGATCAGCATAATTATACAGAATGAACTGTAAGTAATGTTATTAATTTCAAGCGGGTATTCCTTGAGATATTTCCAACAAGAGAATTTAAGAGGGTAGGTACAGCTTACAACAGTAAAATTTTTGGAAATATTCAATATTTTTTCCTCCATTACTGTATATTGTACAATAAAAAATTGATTTTAAAACACTGTCCTTCTGCTATAAAAATAAAAATTTTTTTCAAAAATTCAAAATGGTGGCAGTTTACAGTGCATTGATAAAGCGTTTTCCTCATAATCATAATTGACTTTTTCATGTTCTCTCACTTTTATTTTATTGCTGAAACTCATGTTTACAATATCACGCTCTTTCAACTAAATTCATTAATAAATAATATATATTTTTTTATTTTGTGTCAGAAGAAAATACATATATCTGACCATTTTTAAAATGAATTTATTTTTATCAAACAATCTATAGAGTAGTGATTATTACACAAAAAAATGTCATCACAGAATGTTGGATAATTTTTGAGTAATGTAAATATTTTTTAAAATTTTTTTCATATTTCCAAAACTTTTACTACTGTAAGCTGTACCTAACCTTTAATACAATTTTGCTTTTCGAAAATTTTTCAGGATGTTAACCATATAACAGAAGGACAGTGTTTTACACAAAAAAACAATATAAAGAAATGAGGAAAAATGAATATTTCCAAAACTTTTACTACGGTACCTAATACAATTTTGCTCGTTTTTGCTTCCTTTTCGAGAAAAAAATTATTTTATGAAAATTTTCATATCGTGTTTTGGGAAAGCCATTGATTGAATTCCCGATATTTGGAATTGGGATGTTATTTTTTTTTTCAGGATGGTAACCTATGTAAAAAACATTGTATGTCGGATAAAATGTTAAATTCGGTAAATTTTGGACTTAGAATGTTTGTCAGTTCAGGTCTTTAATTTTGTTCCAGCGCTATAGTTTCTGTACCATCAGCCTTTGAATTCAGTAAAATTCGGCCTATATGTACAGTATTTCATTTCTTGAATACACCGACGACCTTTAAATATTTAGACTTCATAGAAAGCCATAAATAAAAATCCTTAATTAAAATGTTAAGTACATAGTTTAACGGATAAAGGAAGTAGCGGAATTTGTGATTAAAATGTAGATAGCATAAAATACTACTTGCTAGTACATAGAAGTAAAAATAATGTTTTACAAAATTCTTTGTGTTACTTTACCTCATAAAATGAAGGGTAACAGAATCAGCACCAAATACTTCTACAGACACTTTACAATGAAATCTGCAGACACCGTGTTCTAATTTAGACGTTTACACGTTCTCTGAGTGTTTTGAACCAGAAGCTTCTGCTAGTCGTTGAGCTGCTGGTGTAACATGTCAAATCGCTTCCTCATAGAAGGAATTGCGATGAAATGAAGTCGTGTTTTTTTAGCAGCAGGTCTCGTTCATTTTGCTACGTCTCACGGTTCTGTGCAAACAGGAGAAGCGGGTGGGATGAAGCCCTGAGCGAACACGTATCTACTGGCAAAACATTGGAATGAAAACAGTCGGTCACATGTTATTGCAGGCTCGAGTGGATATGTACAAAGGAAAACATTCCCCCTCTTCTTAACCTTCTCAATGTCGTATCCTTCTCACTAAAGAAGGATGGAAATGATTTGCTCCCCATATCATCTATTTTGCAAGATGCAGAATTTTCTACAGGGAGATCCAACGAAAAGTGGAGTCCGCCTTCAGCCGTACGTCTTCTTCGTTTCTCCTACCATATATTACAGGAGTGTTCAAAGTAATAGGTAGCGCCGAATCATTGCTGAATACAGCCCGTAATACTTGAGTCTAGGTTTGAGGAATGGGGATGGAGGGGTACCGATACTGATCAGAAAGTGAGGCAGTGGTAGGTTACGTAATTTATCTGTGACCAATGGCTGTTTATTTGTGGAATTATCAACGTTAATAATATATATTTACACCAAATTATTCCTTGAAAAATTTCCCTGTAGTTTTTTAAATACAATACAACATTTGTTTGAAAATCAATATAATGCATGTTACCACAGTCTACTATATACAGTCACGAAGCTTGAGTTTTGAGGGTGCTAGAAACAATAGACTGTGACGATACTATTTTTCATTGCCTGTAATGAGGCGATATTAGCGATCCTAGTGGTGAGCAACTATCTAATGTTTGCATATTTACTACGTATTGAGCTTCGCGACTGTATATACTAGACTGTGATGTTACTGTCTTCAGTAAGTCAATGTATAAAGCTTCTTATATAGCATTAACTAATTATTAATTACATCGTTCCTATATCAATTCAATCATAATTTTCTGTAAAGAACGTGTTTTATATACGTACGTTTTTAATAATAAAAAATAATTATTCTTCCCTAATCTTTAGCCTATCGACTCGAGTGAAAATAACTTGAAAATATGGTGTTATATCTGATATAGCAACAAACATCGAGCCCAAGCCTCCTCTCCTATCAGTTAGTTATTCATTGAGTTTGCGCGGGCTTGTTTGTATATGCGGTTCGATCAACGATCAGCTACTGTTTCAAACGTTTTTGTTTTAGTTTTTTATTTCGAGATGAGTTCAAATAATGGTGCATCGCAAAGAAAATACAGTTTCTGTGATGAAGATTTTCCGGGCTCAGATGCCGTGGTTTACTTGTAGACTATGCCATCTCAGCTCGGAAAACCTTCATCACAGATACCGGTCTTGGAAGCACACATTCTAAAATACAGTCTCTCTAGAGAAAAAGTATTGAAGGATAAAATCGCTGCTAGATATTTTAAAACAACAGAGTCGGATAGAAATTAAAAATGTATCACTGGGACAGTTTTTAAATCTGTGTTCGACAGTAGTCGAAAATAATTTAATTTTGTATGTTGTCTGGTATGCGGGAAACTGAATGCTCATGCCACACGCGAAGCGAAAGCACAACCAATGCGCATAAGCTGAAAAGCAGTAGAATGCAACCAACTGGTGGGTTGATGTCAGTGCAGTGCTGAGGGCTACGATGGGCTTCGAAGCCCAGTGCGATGGCTAGGAAGCGGCCGCTTCAAACAGTGTTAGTCTTGGGTGGGCCGGAGTGCTGACGCGTGCGGGCTGGCAGTGCCGAGCTGTGAGCTACCATGAATTACTCCGCTTCATATTAAACATTGATCTTAGCTGCAAGGTTGGTGTCCGGATAGAGCAAGAATTTTTAAACAATTTAAAATAACATATCTTTAAAATTTATTCTGAATAATTTCAACTACATGTTGTTGATCTTTATGCATTGGGTCCCATATGATTGAGACATATTCCAATTTACTAACTAAACTGTTGTATAGTAGAGTCAGGACTGCAGGATTATTAAACAGTTTTGAATTTCTTATAACAAATTCAAGTGCTTTATAAGCAGAATTAACAACTGAATCGCTTATTTCAGAAACCAGTCAAGCGCCAAGTTAGTCAATTGTGGGAAAATAAAAAAAACTGTCTAGCATCAGACTAAATGGTTTGGTAGTGGTTTTAATATTTTTTGCTGAAAGTAGTACATATTTCAATACTTCTTATCTGAGGAAAATTATTTTGTGCGCTTTAACTTAGCTGTAAAAAATACGAAAAAACTTTTAACTTAACTGGTTTCTGCAATAAAAGAGTGTGATGCAAACATATTTTTATGGCACAATTCTCGAATTGTTGAGGATTTTGTTATAAAACTCACATTTTTAAAGGAAATTTGTAATGTCTTTAGGGGTAGTATTTTCAAGCAATAACAGACAAATTCTCCCTAAAGTGTTACGTGAAATACCATGGATTTTTATAAACACATTCTTGCAAACGTGTTTCAGTACCACCACCATTTCTTAAAATTATAATTGTAATAATTAGGTCTTTTAAAAGTGCCTTCATGAACATTTCCATTGCCGTCTCTTGATCTGGACCTTGTTTTTTACGTATAAGCTTAACTTCAGTAACCTCAACCAAAGTCTGAATATAGGTATCTTGACAGTTCTTATTTTCAAGAGAATGAAAATACCTTCATGTATCATTTATCACTTCCTCATTAATGTTTAAATCAGGTATGCTCAAAATTGTAAAAGCTCCGATTACACGGATGATGCTGCATTGCATAACACACACTGTGTACGGACTGGGCTCCGCAACTACATTGCAGAACCGCCTGTGGCATCGCTCTCATACTCTTACAAATACGGATAATGAACTGAATTTGAAAAAGGAAAGAATATACACTGTAATATTCAGTTATTACATTGTGTTTTATATTTAATATAGTTATGATATTATTATTATATCATAGATAATGTTATTTTGATATTCCACTATACATTGCGGTCTGTTCAACATCTGCATTCTTTTCTGCAAGTATTCGGAAATCTATTTCCAACGAATTTACTCAATGCGCAACTGGCTCAAAAAATGCTCATCTATTAATCGGGATCTATTTTGGATTTAGCCACTTTCATTCTCTAAAATAATTCTTCGCACACATAAATCGAGGCAAAGGTAGCTAACATAGTGACAGCGAATAAGCTCATCGTGGGATATTTCGTTTTGTTCATTTTTTAATACTTCTGTGCTTGTCAAGTCATATTCTCTGCATTTAGTTCTCAATTCTACGTTATTTTGTAAATCAATTAACTCGTCCTGGAACTGCACTCTCACGGATTGTAAAAAATTTACTACGAAAGGATTAACAAAAAGATTAATATCACTTTCCATACGTCTAAAATCACTAAATCTGTGTCCTATGAATTCAAATTTGAATTGTTCCAGTACACAGATATAATTAACTATATTTTGTTCAAGTACCATACATCTCTTTACAAGTTCACCATCCGTGAAGGGATGCCTTAGCTAATTCCCAACACACTACATAACTTGCTCCTAAACATAGACTCTAAATTCTTCGACTCTCTTCAATGTTTGGCCTTTCATCTTTCAAAGTGCTTTCAATTCTTGAAACTGTAGTGCCTCTGAAAAATTATTTTATCATAACATGTATAATAATAATAATAATAATAATAATAATAATAATAACTACGTTGGTATATGAATACATATTACAGAAAACTGCTTCCCTGCCACTTCGGCATGTTCTGGATGGATGTCATTTTATGTTGCTCATTAGTATTCCTGACAGTACCTTACAACATAGTAAACACTTTACCGAACGCAAAACAATATGGTATATGTCGTTATACAGAAGGTTTTGACTGTGTCATTGTCCCGCACTGTTCGTACGTTACTAAGTACTTGAACTGCCTTCCGCAGTCATCCGTCGAGCTTCGAACGAGGAACAGCACGCTCTACATTGGAAGGTTGTGATTACAGAGTCAGAGAATGAGCATACCTGGTTTAAATAATATTTCGCATTGCACTTGCAAGTGAGAATATCGGACTTGGTTTTCTGAGGTACTTCCCTGCCAGAATAAGAAACATAGCCTTCTCTTTTTACCCTTGCATTGCAAATAGTATTACGTTTATAAGCGTTTTCGTTCACAGCTCCTTGTTTCCTATTAGGTACAGGTTCGTCTTCTGAACTTCGAGACATATCACTACGATATAGGTCTATTCTTACTATTAAAAAAACCACTACGCTAACCACAAAACACTTTTTCAAACAGTTGTCACGAAATTATGAACACGAAATGTACCAGTCGCTTGACTGGTTTCTGACCTAAACACGATTATCAACGTAATGCCTGGCCTTTACAGGAGGACGGCATTTGACTGTTTTCATCACTAAAATGTACATATACCCTCATAGAACATTATGCCGCGTTTAACTAATTTTTCTTGTTTTGGCGTTTGATTAGTTTCTGAAATAAACTATTCAATTGATGTAATATATGAATTAAAAGTTGAAGTTTTGTCGAGTTTTATGCCTAAATCCTGAATTGTTGATAATAATTCTAAACGTACGCCGAGTACCTAAAGTTGAGTAAAGAGAATAGCAAACTGTAATTTTATGGAACATTACACTGGAGAAATATTTATTATCATTATTAATCTATTATATGTTTCACACATTTTATTAGACTTGAGAGATCTTCATAATTTCAGTAAGTTACATTACAGTTCCATGAAATTAATATTATACTGGAAATCATGAAGTGATTATTATTAAATATAAATATATTAATTATATAATTGAAATAACGCATAACTATCAACAAATATGGTATGAAAAAGTAAGCGGAATGTTACATCAACGTATTTCATACAGAATGCTCAATTATAATCTGGAAAAAGAATAAAAGTAGCTCCCACATAGTGAGACATAACATTCAACAACAAACCGATTGCGTATTTTTAAATGTAAAAATTATATATTCACAATGAAACAAACTTTCACAGTTGCAATTTTCAATGGGACTGAATTATACAGGGACATCATTTTATTTTACTTCAATTTTTATTGTACCTGAGTTTTTGAATGTACTTCACCCACCCCTTCTACTAACGAAGTTCAACCGTCCTCCACCCCGTACATACAGTCATAGTAGCCTTACGGTCATAGTAAACAGTACGTTCATAAAAAATATGTTCGCGTTTTCCAGTGACGAAAGAGCTTTCAATATTGAATCATTTTCGCACAGTACTGTCGTCCATTTGCCTACGTCGTATCCCGGTTTCCCCAACCAGCTTTTTATTCGCCAGCTAGTGGCTGGGCTGTCTTAGCTCTTTTCTGAGAACATTAATTTCTGTTAGGAATTGCACGTCTACGTAATATTATACAACTGTTTAAAATAATTTAAATAAAAGTGCTTCGTTAAGTAATTAACTGTCACGTGATTTTCCTCCTTTCTACGACCCTCCGAAATAACCACTTGGACGGACAGTAGATAGTATGTCTGAGTAATTTTATCTTTTCGGATCGGGCAGAAGTGAAGATTGAATTTACAGTACGTAAGGTACTCTTTTATAGAATAGGTACAGAATTATTTCAACATGAGTAACTAGTACGAAGAACGTAACTGGTAATTGGGATTAAGTACAATAGTCTATAGTGCGATAATATGCACATTAGAACTGAAGCCTGTATCGAAATGAACCGCCACCATTAAAAAAAGAAAGTGTTTAAGTATCCATATTATGATTATTTTTCAATTTAACTTCATTCTCTATATTGTACGCTAATGTGCTGTAACAGTATAATATACACTGCATAATGAATACGTCCACATGGACAGCTCAGTTTGTGAGTAAAAACACTCATTGTTAATACTGTACTGTATTTTGATTAAACAAAAACCTAATGAAAATGATTAAACTCAAAAGCGCAATATTTCCTAGTTTACGTAAATGGATGAACTACTTTTCTTCCCTCCTATACCTAGTAAAGTGATTTGTTTGTATATTACGCCAGTATCATCGAGCTCCAGTCGTGGAAAGGGAAGCAAACGGCGTTGATCCAGAGGTATAGGCAAGTTAATATTAAAAATGTTAGTAAAAATAAAATGATGTCCCTGTATTTGCTCTGCTGGTATGGACCATGAATGAATCTAAGTAATGTTTGTTCTAAGCTTGTTTAAAAATTGTTGTTTTTTTATTTATTTTGCTTGTTACAGTCATTTGTTACCTTGTACTTGGAGTCTGCATTCTACACGTAATCTTCTTTCCTTATATTCGTGGTATTATATTGCTGCCTGCCGGAATAATACATCTTCCTCTTTCACAAGTTTGACTCTCTTTTTAAGATTACATCCGGCTTGTTTGCAGTTTCCGCTCCGTTCAAAACTACCTTCCATTTTTATCTACTTACTCATAAATATATCTTCAACTTTTATAGAGATACAATATTGACAGACTTTAATGGTGTAAGTTTCTTCGGCGTCAACGACAAATGAAATCGCTTTTCTGGCAAAATATCTGTCCAATACTCGACTTATCTACCAGCAGCAACAGTTAAGTTTCGACGCCCGGAAACGAGTGTATATTGGAGACAAACATGTCGCTGAAAGGAAAAGAACATACTGTTTTGCATTGGATGTGCTCGTGCACTACTTAACCTTTAAATTGACAAAGTATCCTATAGGATAGAACAGGTTAATAGGCTGTATGCTATAATTTTAATAGAACAGTAGAAAAAATGGTAGGAAAATTAAAATTTTACAATACTATAATATTGTACAACATATAAAAAATGGACATTGCGATAGTTGTTTTCTTTACGGTCCGACAAGGTTTAATAAACTAGTGTGAGAAATGAAGTTTTGCCAAGTTAAGGATTAAATTGCACAAGGAAACTACTAAGATTTCAAATCATCCGTCGTCAAGTGAGGTTGACCACTGGGATCCGGAATTAACAAAATATAAAAGATAAAGGGAAATGAAACGAACAAAATACTGATTCGATTTGTACATTAAAACGAAAATTTATGTGTTAACATGTAGATGATAGTGTAAAATTTGAAGAGAGGCCTTCAGCATGAGGGGAAGTTGGTGGGAAGAATGTTTACAGTGTTTTTGGTGCACCAATATACAAAATATCCAGTGTGCTATCTTTCATAACTTTCATCCTCATAAACGCAGAATTCTTACTTTCTTGAATATTCTTTTAGGTATACATTATGCAGGAAAGTCGGTAAGTTAAAAATCGAAGTGGCGATCTACATCTTTGAACGAGGAACCTCAAGCTATAAACGCTAGATGACAGTATTATCCAGGTGTCAAGGAGTCCGATATGCGCAGAAGCGAAACAAAGAAGCACCAATTGTAGTATGCCGGCACCTCTGCACAAGTGTACCATTATCGAGCAACTCTTCGTTGTGTGATTTTTCTGGGCAAAAGTTCTGGAAGTAAAGGATATTCATAAAGAAATGCTGCCTTTACAATAGCAGTGAAGTTTCCCTAGGTTGGGATTTCTTTACGCACTTCATAAAACTTCACATTCTTCCTTCTGATAATACTTCTATTCTTGTTGTCAGTTACTATTTTGAAGAAGCGAACAGAACGATGGAGTGATGATACTTTTGACTCTCCCGTCATTTTCTTTTTACTTTATTTTCGTATTTTACATATTGTTTTCTTTGCCAATTCGGTGCATGCCATTGCTCGTTCTATTGTTTTTGTATTATATTTTTAAGAACTGCAGTCTTTTCTTCAACACATGCCTTAATTATTATATTGTATACAAAGCGTCTAGCTTGCTCGTGAATTACAGCTATGTTATGATTCATGCTCTCACTTTATGTGTAGAATATTTGTGCTATAAGTGATTATTAGGGACCGTATTCCGTCCAGGGCTTACGGAGATAAGGTTAGTTGTTCATAGAATATATTGGCATGACGTAATTATTTGGCACGTGGCACAGGTACTGTCAAGGAACACTTCCATCTGGCATGTGCTGCAGTTGACGTTTTATTCATTATTCAGAACTAGACCTCGAAAACAGTTGAAAATGCATTCTACTCATGGAGAATTTCTTTCCTACAATTTAAATTATTTGTTCATTTATTTATTTCATTTATATTAAACTGGTACTGACATAGTTAAGTCCATAAGGCTTTCTCCTCCAGTGTAAAAATACGTAGCAAATATAAATAATACAGAAAACGATAAAATAATAATAATAATAATAATAATAATAATAATAATAATAATAATAATAATATCAAAATGTACAGGGTGATCCGTTTGGGTATGAGTAAAATAAAAATATCGTAAAACATTTACTACTCAACTTTATTTGTTGAAACTTTGTGCGTAAAACACTGAAAGATGTTAGATTCCTCAGAGCTCAACATGACCCCCATTGCACACCCTGCACAACTCATAACGGTGATGCAATTCAGCCCATGTCCGTTGTAACATAAGAGGGGTGATTTGTTCAAAAGTTTGAGTAATTTTTACTCTCAGATCATCAATGTTCCTGGGTTACTGTAAATAGACAATATCTTTAACAAAACCCTACACGAAGAAGTCAGGAGGAGTTAGATCTGGGGAGTTTGGGGGCAAAGCCAAGAGATAGCTGCTTCTCGTCGTACTGGGTTTCGTCTGCGACCTCCTGCATATTTCTTTAACAAAGAACTTGTTTCTACAAATGTTCGATACCACAACATTATAGAATCGTATTTAGGTACATTACGCACACCATACTCACGTCGAAATTCCCTTTGAACTCTTTTAACATTCTCAAATTTAGCATACCAAACAACACATTGTGCCCGCTGTTGATTTCTAGTGGACATTTTAATCATCTACGATTTGCATTTGTCTTTTCAGATTGTGTACTGTTAATTGTCATATATGAAAAACTCCCATCTTTCAATCATAATATAACCAACAAGAAATTTGTTCTACTATCATAATAGCTTTATAATAATAAATTAATATTATCCATACCCAAACGGATCAGACTGTAGATGTGTTCAGTTACTTGTAATTCTAAGAGTTAAATATTTTCTTTATTTTTATTTATTTAATCAATTAGCTAGCTAGTGAGTACAAGTTAAAATTATAAAAGAAAAATGTTTCTAGCCACTACCGTAAGAGCCAGGTGGATTGAAGGAATGATTAACATATTGAAGAAAAATTGATATTTTATTAAAACTAATATTATATAAAAATAATATTTGAACAAAGATCATATTCTAGAGACGAAAAGCAGTCTTTCTGACAATCGACTTTTGAAAGTAGTCAATATCTGATAGCCTTTTACACTATTTATACTAGAATACACTATTTTCACTATTTACACTATCATAAAGAATGTAGGGTTATATTGTTCAAACATTATTTGTGCACAAAACCAATCCGCGGAAAGTCTAAAATTCCACATTCAGTATTCCCATCCTAACACACACAACAATTTCCCTCTTCTTACCGCTTAAGTGACATATTGATTTTACTGCTTTAGGCTTTTAACATATTATTTTTAGAGACGTTCAATATAGTAATAATTATAAATTGGAAACTTACCACTGCAATTTCACCTAAATTGCACTGTTTTTAAATATTTGTAAAAATTAAGTAAACTCTACAACTCCACTAAAGTTACTGCATTCGTGATGCAAGTAACATTAAGGAAGCCGTGAAAAAATCAACAAGATTCCAGACTCATCATAGACTGGGGGGAAAAAAGACAGACGTATATCACGGCCTGCTGGAGTATAGTAAACACAGAAAACATTTTAAAGCAACAATGTTGAAAATAGATATTTTTGTTTTGCAAATTTGCCGTCATTGAACAGAAACCAAGATGGAGATTTCATTGCAACTAATTAGAAATTCCTCTTTCAGGTATGTAATAAACGATCTTCGCACAAAATAATGTACGATACACGAGCTGTATGTTTTCTTTCAATTCTCGGAAATTAAAAAGCTCAACTACGTTTCTCTTTTTCAAACTTTTCCTCGAACATGAAAAGTTCAATATACCGCTCTTGTAACGCATGTTACTATTATAGTGTTGTACACAATGTACAAAAAAGGAGGCCATAGTATTATGAAATAAAATATCTATGTATATACGCTTAATAGTGTAATTAATGTTTGATAAATGTAGACCTACATTCTTTATTATAGTGTAAATATTTAAAATAACGTATTCCAGTGTACATAGTGTAAATAATGTAAATTGTAAATATTAGTGTAATTGTTAAGTGGCTCAAGTTTTGTTCTGCCCCATTTCACGTAACAAAAGTCGAGTGAGTCGTCAGTCAAATACTTCGCTTGCTAGAAGCACGTGTATCGTCCACTTAACTCCAGTATTACATATTCTTATTATTATCAAAGCTCGGAACTTGGGGACTTGTGTGTCGTGTGCATGAGTAAGGTTACAGGTACAACGAACACAAAGCTCACCCTGCAAGTGGTCACATCGACTGACAAGAAGATGGACGAGGAAACTGTGCCATGTCCAAGCCAGTGACATTCAGAGAATTACAGGTAAACTGTCTGTTTGAGGAATTAGAAAATATATGTTATTCGAATGGGCATTATAAATGTTTGAAAATACATTTTTTAAACTTTAGGTACAGAATTTCTTCGAGGAATTCGGAAGAGATTCATTATTTTCTTCGAATGGAGAGTTTATATTTTGTGAGTTGTGCCACACACAAACTAGAAGCATTCATTGAAAGACATTGCGGTCCCTTAAATTAGTGGAAAATCTGTTCATAGCCATGGATCAAGTCGTAGAGGGGCCTGCCCTAGTAGTGAGACACAAATTCAAAACAAGTTTCCAGAAAAATTTAGAATATACTTATATTTTCAGATACGAGATCAGCTAGCAACTGCTCAAGATCGAACGGAAAACAGTGACAGTGAAAATATTCAGTATTGTAAGTTTTCTCTCAACAATTCATGTAACGTGGAAATAAATTTTTCTCGTTTCAAATCAGGTTTAACTAACAGGCGAAGAAATTATGGGTTCGAAAATCTTCGAATGTACGTAGTCATACACTGTAATAAAATGTACAGAGAGAACAGTAAAGTTGATATATTTCTCATATTTATTTTTATTAAATATTATATGCTATGAAAACGTGTTTCAACCTACCGTAATACTATTAATCTGTTGTTCCATCAGACCTGACAGTAACTTCGTGCTGGAAGCGGGAGTTTGTTGATATTGGAGTCCGGTCGCTTAACCACGTGTAAAGACACGTCCCCAAGTTCCGAGGTTTGATTATTACAGAGGTGTGAAAATTATTAGAATAATCTTAATTTTAAAGTTTTTTTAATAGTTCCTTCACAAATATTAATTGAATTGATGAATATTGGTATCTATTACTATACTGATGTAGGATATATTTACTACTAACAATGCCGGAAAGCATTGTTGTACATTGGTATTTTTCTTATTTTACAATTGTTATGGGAATTCAGAAATTATTATATTATGTTGGCGGAATTGGAAACATAAAAAATTATATGCACAGAACAGATGTATACGTTCATTTGAACCTTCACAACAATGTAAACGCAAAGAACAATTTGTTTAAAGCATTTCTTAATTAACTTTCCAATATTCATCAATTCAATGAATATTTGTGAAGGAACTATTAAAAAACCTTTAAAATTAAGATTATTCTAATAATTTTCACACCTCTGTATAGTCCCGTCACTCTAATTTCCGGCAGCTAATCGCGTTGCAGGTCGGCTACATTTAAACGTGTGCATCTTGTGATTCGCTGAGGAAGACGTTATTCATTTCTTAAGGCTCGATAAATACTTAATATAATAGCTCGCCATTTTGGCTCTTTCGTTGGCGATCGCAGAAAGCACACGAAGACGTTACTTGCCGCTCAATTATTTGCTGAATTACAGTGCGTTTGATTTGTTATCATAGGAACTACGACATGATAATGTTTAACAGTGTGACGAATAGATTCCTCGTATGGTAGCTCGGCAACGAAAGAACAAAAATGGCGAACGATACTACCTACCTAGACTTTATAGAGCCTTCACTTCCTAAGATGTAAGCAAAGAGGAGGAGTCACGCCGGGAATAACAGCGTCGCGACTATAGTGTTAGCATTACTTACCCTCCTGGGACATAGTACGATATCTGAATGTAATCCATTGAAGCTTGTTGAGGTAGTTCTCCTATTTGTTGCAATCTATCCGCGGCTCCTCTGAAATGTGTTGCATAAGATAAATTTGTACTTATTTTTATGTTGTTTATAAACAATTTCCCACTAAAGAGGTTTTAGAAACTGAAGTTACTATCGTACAAACGGCGGCAAATTTTGCAGTAACTGTGCAAGGAGTAACAACAGAAAATGTCTCCCAGCTTGCGGTTTGAGAGGTAGCGTCATAACCAGACATCGAGATTTTGGACCCGATAGAATAAGTTTACTACGTCCGTACTATAGGCAGCTTTTTCATTGTGTTGGAGTCGGCAGAAGAAGAGACATGTGCACATGAAACCAAGATCAGTCCAGTCTGCTGGTGCTGTACAGTGACGTTCCAAAAAAATGCAACTAAGTTATCAAACATTAAAATAAAATGATTGTTAGAGGAGAAAAATTCTATTGAACCAAAAAATTAATCTTTACATAGATTAAAATAAAAAACCTATCATGCGAAATTTTCAAAATTAATTAATATGCATTTCCTTTCGGCTTCTGTCATAAGCACAAGTGCAATACTTACTCAACATACATAATAATTCTACACAACATACACAACTTATGAAGTACAATACATGGTACTGTTAAATGTAGCCTACTACAACACACATTCTGAAGGTCTCAAAACTAAACTTTCTTCGGTAGTTGACAAGACAAAGTTTATATTGGGAGAAGCTCCGCTATACATCACATGATGTAATGGATTTATTTTAGTAGGTTATTTTACGACGCTTTATCATCAACATCTTACGTGATTTAGCGTGTGAATGAGATGAAGATGATAATGCCAGTGAAATGAGTCTGGGGTCCAGCACCGAAAGTTATCCAGCATTTGTTCATGAGGGGAAAAGCCCGGAAAAAACCTCAACCAGGTAACATGCCCCGACCGGGAATCGAACCCGGGCCACCTGGTTTCGCGGCCAGACGCGCTAACCGTTATTCCACAGGTGTGGATGATGTAATGAATGCAAAACGAAAAAACACTAAGTCATTGAAATCTATCTTCGCTAACCCAGCAGTGTCCGTAAACTTCTTCCCTGCTAGCATGTCTTTTATATCACAGAATATCGCATATATTCTTAGACTAATCATATAGATAACCACATGCACAGATCAAAACTAGACTACTAGCTATCTTCTGTCCTCTCTTCTGATAAAGTGAACTAGGTGTACGGGACTGTTTTTATTGTCAGAACAGTACCTCCTCTCCCTGCCTTATGAGTATGACTGAGTAAATAAAGCACATGGGACGACAGGTAGGTCGCTACCATCACTGCCCCCACCCACTACAGTCCAGCTATCCAACTTGAAATCGCACTGTTTTCATCTATCGGGTCTAAAGTCTCTTTTCTTTTTCTTTTCTTTTTCCTTCCTCATCAGCTAAAGACTCAGTAAAATAAAATAAGAACTACTATCCCACTCATGTTTAAAACAGACTACCTGTCGACTGTACCGGAATATTCCGAGCAGTGAGCGTCAGAGCTTCCGCGGAAGACGGACTGCTGTAGATTTCCGTTCCGGTCGGTTCGTGCCAGTGAGCGTCAACCAAAGCTCGGACGGAACTTGGGGACTTGTGTCTTTACACGTGGTTAAGCGACCGGACTCCAATATCAACAAACTCCCGCTTCCAGCACGGAGTTACTGTCAGGTCTGATGGAACAACATATTGATAGTATTACGGTAGGTTGAAACACGTTTTCATAGCATATAATATTTAATAAAAATAAATATGAGAAATATATCAACTTTACTGTTCTCCTCTGTACATTTTATTACAGTGTATGACTACGTACATTCGAAGATTTTCGAACCCATAATTTCTTCGCCTGTTAGTTAAACCTGATTTGAAACGAGAAAAATTTATTTCCACGTTACATGAATTGTTGAGAGAAAACTTACAATACTGAATATTTTCACTGTCACTGTTTTCCGTTCGATCTTGAGCAGTTGCTAGCTGATCTCGTATCTGAAAATATAAGTATATTCTAAATTTTTCTGGAAACTTGTTTTGAATTTGTGTCTCACTACTAGGGCAGGCCCCTCTACGACTTGATCCATGGCTATGAACAGATTTTCCACTAATTTAAGGGACCGCAATGTCTTTCAATGAATGCTTCTAGTTTGTGTGTGGCACAACTTACAAAATATAAACTCTCCATTCGAAGAAAATAATGTATCTCTTCCGAATTCCTCGAAGAAATTCTGTACCTAAAGTTTAAAAAATGTATTTTCAAACTTTTATAATGCCCATTCGAATAACATATATTTTCTAATTCCTCAAACAGACAGTTTACCTGTAATTCTCTGAATGTCACTGGCTTGGACATGGCACAGTTTCCTCGTCCATCTTCTTGTCAGTCGATGTGACCACTTGCAGGGTGAGCTTTGTGTTCGTTGTACCTGTAACCTTACTCATGCACACGACACACAAGTCCCCAAGTTCCGAGCTTTGGTCATAACTTGGGACTTGTAGGCTACTTCCATCTCAGTACAAGGGAAGACAGATCGCCATGTAATAAAACCTTAAGAAAACTGTTTCGTGAGAGGATGCAGCTAAGTGTTCCACTTAAGCTATCGTTTGTGTCATCATTTTGATAAAACGGCGACTGTTACTTTGGTGTACGGTATGCCATTAACACGTAATGTCAGACTCGTCAACTTGGATTGCGTGCGCGACATGTGCAGTCAGCACTATGGTAATTGCTCATAGTTCCGGAAGCAATGAATATCTCTTAGTTTTGCAACCTTAGGGTGGGATGTAATTAGTCGTTAAGCTGAACATTTCTTAACCATAAACCGCATATAATCATACCCACCGGTCACTGTTCTTCTTTCGATAAATTATTGTGGCTCAGGTTAAATGAGAGGAAAAAGTTACATTCCCTTCCTCTCTTATACCGAATTTTGCACACCTCTACTCCCTCTTACTTATCTGTCCGATTCCACAGTCTTTCTCAGTATCATAACTTAAATACTCGGTCACAATATGATAACACGCTAGAAATACCACTCCACACATCATCTCTTTATTCTTCATCTTTCACTGTTGCTATTTCTCGTCACTGGAATTCTCTACCGCCTGAAGTCAAGGGCTGCCGAACTTTAATCTCCTTTAAATGTAAATTAGAAAAATATCTTGTGATAAGTTGCCAGACCTAACGCGTTGCAAATATTTAATGGAATGTGTTCCGCTGTATTTATTTTTATTTTTTTGTTTCTTATTTTTATTGTGTAATCATGTAAATCGTGTTTATTTATCACTTAATGCCAATATGTATTCCACTGTGTTGTTTTTTTATTATCAATCTATTTTTGTGGACATTTTATTCAATTGTCGGTTTCTGGTCCAATTATGTAAATCCTACTTAATTGTAATCTAATACTAATATGTATATTAATGTGTCTTTTTATTTTTACTGTGTATATTTTTTTATTGAATTATCGGCTTCTGTCTTTATGTGATTCGTATTTGATTCTAACAACATTAATATGTATCCCACTATGTTTATTTTTATTTTATGAGGTAAATTTTTATGTAACTACCTCTTTTGATCTCATTATGTACCTAAATGGTATCAGTATGTAATTACTTAATTCTGATCCAGTTTTATGTTCAACTATGTAAGCAAGTTTTAATCCTGGTTGATTGTAAGAGAAGGCCTTACGGCCTTAACTCTGCCAGGTTAAATAAAGCCATTATTATTAAAACTGTTCTGTTTTGTTTGTAATTACGATTTATCAATTAGCATATTATTGTATAATCTTGTTATTGTACGAGGATGGATCGAAAAGTAACGCACAACAATTTTTGCGACAATGTATTTCATAGGTAAGCAAAACGAAATAATGCAAAAGAAAGCTACAGATTTTACCTATTCTTCGACATTGGCGACGAGTTGCAACGCTGCGAAGAGTACAAGTGCTCTTGAAGGCATTGCTCCGCAGTGGGAGTGAGTGTAACTCCAATCATCCAATCCGCAAGACTTGCGAGAGGAAAATGTAAACAAAAACATCTCTTCAAATACTCTTTGCATCGTTGCAACACGTTGCATTTCGTGTTCTCAAAACTATTGGACATATCAAATAACTTATTTGACAGAACGTGTTCCCATTGACTTGATATATTACCTCTGTCAGATAATGTAATAGGTTGCCTTCCATCCTTATATACATACAGGCTTTCGTTGTTACTGAACAAATATCTACAAATATAATTTCTACATTACATGTTGAAGTTGTCTGTTTCTTTTCAAAATCACTGGGTACTAATCAAAGCTTAGTCGCGTATTTACGTACTAGGAAATGTGTATAAAATATTTGAACTGTAAATTTAACAATTTCTAAAAAAAAAAAAAAAAAAAAAAAAAGGACATTTTATTAAATGTACTAGGAGGTGTGTGTAGAATATTAGAACTGGAAATTTAACAATTTCCAAAAAAAAGGGGGGGAACATTTTATTAAATGTACTAGGAGATGTGTGTAAAATATTAGAACTGTAAATTTAACAATTTCTAAAAACAACGGGACATTTTATTAAATGTACTAGGAGATGTTTGTAAAATATTAGAACTGTAAATTTAACAATTTCTAAAAAAAAACGGAACGTTTTATTAAATGTACTAGAAGTTGTGTGTAAAATATAACAACTGTAAATTTAACAATTTCTAAAAAAAAAAAAAAGGACATTTTATTAAATGTTGAATTTGTGTATTTCGTTAGTAATGTATGTATTTATTTACACTGCAAGTGGGCAAGCACCCGGTAGCAGTGGTATACACAATATAAACAATACACAATAAAATTAAAATACAATTATACAATACACAATACAATTATATATACAGTAAAATTATACACAATAATTGCAATTAATAATAATATATAAAATAATCTAATTAATAAGTGAACCTAATTTTACATTACAACCTACATATGTATAGACCGTACATAAGTTTCACATTGGTACTGATAATAATCTTTCACTTTACTCTCATCTCACTCACTGTACTGGCACTATGATACATTTCACTGACACTATATAACAAGTTTCACTGACGCTATAGAACACATTTCATTGACACTATAAATTATCACTGACCGGAACTATTCACTGCACTGTAAAACTATAACTTCATGACTCACCTCGCTTCACTGATACAACAGTTCAAATAAGGAAAACAATTACACCCTTATTCATATTTATAAACAGAACTACATTTAAACTAAATATTTCTAGTCTAAGACCCCGTTGCAAGCTATTTTTAAATAATTTACAATTCAAACCAAGAGAGTAACTCGTCAGGCTAAATAAATGCATGTCACCTTAATTTTAATTTGCACTTTATACACAACTTTTAAAGTTATTCTTGAATCTCCTTAAGGAAGGACAGCCCACACAAAGACCGCAGCAGGTCATTCCAATCATTTATAGTTCTATTTAAAAATGAGAATTTACCTACATCCGTTTTCTGCTTCCTACGTTTGATTTTAAAATCATGATCGTTCCTACCATAGTATGTTGGCTTCTCTAACCGAGCCGTTATGTCTACCCATGCTTTTTGACCTAGATGTGCTGTATACAATGATGTTATTCTAGTTTTTCTACTTCTGTTTTCCAATGTTTCCCATTTAAGTTCTTTTATCGTATCATTTCCTTCGTCTCTTTTACCTTAACAAATTTAGCTGCCCCATACTGCATTCTTTCTAAGGAATTTATCACTGCGGTATATTTTAAGAAATGTATGTAAAATGTGAGGATTGTAAATTTAACTATTGCTGAATAAACGAAAGTTTCTAAAAATTTCAAATAAAATGTAATGTAATATTTCTTATCTTCCATTTTAATACATTTTTAGGATCGGAAAATGCAGTAGGAAGCCTAGGAATTTTAAGTTACAGAAAATGCTGGATCTTAAACACAAACTGTGAGTGTTTTTTTTACCTACGCTATCCAGTTCTCCGAACACTCGTCTTGTAAGAATCATACAGTGCATATTACGTGAAACATCCAATAATAAAACTCATTTATGTCACTTTATTGTTAGATTTTTACAGACACTCTCTGCATTTCGAAATTGAAAAAGAAAAAACACTTTGTATTTAGATCTATACCTCTCACGTGAGTATGGATCTCATAATACTTTGATGTACGATAGTAGGATCTGTATTCACAGAGGATATTGTTCTTGATTTTTCGGTTTCGAACGAACTGACATGTATGAGTATTTCACCGTCAGCCATTCAGTTATGTGTGTTTGAATACTCCAATAACCCAATCACAATCACAATGGGACTGCAAACAAAGCGTTTTCCATTCACTTCTATCCTCCCAGAATCTTTTCTACTCCACGTTCTTTCAACTTTTTTGCATTGCTTCGCACATCCCACTCTTCTTTGTTTTGCTATATTGGATAATTTCCCCGCTCTTTTTTGTTTCAATGTTTGTTTCGTGTAATTAATTCTAAATACAGGACAATATATCTTAATTTATTTACATTCAACTTCCCCGCGTAGGTTACTTACATTTAATCTGTCACGGAACAGTTTACATGTAACATGTACAGTACATTTTATTTTATCCTGCACAATTTCATATTTCACATTTACATAATCTCTTCTCTCAGTTTCATAATGTTTCAATATGTTGTGTACTTTTATTTAACTTACAATATAGCTTAAAAACGGAATGTCACACAAGATATTGCATTCTAAATCTGAAGGATTGATCTGTTTTAATAATAATAATAATAATAATAATAATAATAATAATTACAATTATAATAGCAATAACAGTAATAATAACAATAATAATAATTGAGGCGTGTAGTTGCAAAATCAGATACAGCACTTTTTTTTTCAAAAATGAGTTAATGTTATATTTCAATTAGTTGGGAGACCGGAGGGAAAAAGATCTTTGGGGAGGCCGAGACGTAGATGGGAGGATAATATTAAAATAATATTAAAATGGATTTGAGGGAGGTGGGATATGATGATAGAGACTGGCTTAATCTTACACAGGATAAGGACCGATGGCGGGCTTATGTGTGGGCGGCAGTGAACCTGTGGGTTCCTTAAAAGCCATTTGTAAGCATCTAAGTAAGTTATATTTCATATCTTCAAATGATTATACAACTGCTATAGCACTGTTCTACTCCAAAGCCAAATAAATTACATGGATTTGTATGATGAAAGAATAGTATTGGTTGCAAATCCTTGGTTCCGTGCAAACGTTTTTCCTTCATACCGAAAAATTATGTTTTAGTGATTCATCTGATTTTGCAATTAAACGCCTCAATTCATCTCGTCAGACCTATTTCATATCTAGATCTCTAGATATGAAATAGGTCTGACAGATCATCGGATTAGCTGAGGCGGTAACTGGTCTTTCCTGATGATCCAGTGCTGCTTAAAGGCGTGAATTCAATTCCCGCTTGTGCTGATTGGATGATTTTTTGTGAGGTTTTGCTCAACTATGAGACGAGTGTCGGGTAACCCCATGGTGAATCTTCGGCTTCATCTCCCCAAATACCATTCACTATCACCAATTCCATCGATGCTAATTAACCTAAAAGTTGATAGAGCGTCGCTAAATATCAGACTGAGAAAACCTTCCTAGTGATTATTACTATGTACCGAAGTACATACGATATTTCCATGCAGAAATTCTGTATCATCATATGATGGATGGGTGGAACGGAGAAAAATTCTCTCCGAAACCGGGATTTGAATCCGGGTTTTCAGCTGTACGTGCTGACGCTCTATCCACAAAACACACCGGATTCCCATTCCGATGCCGGATTGAATCCTCTCAGTTTAAGTTCCACCTCTTAGGTTCCCTCTAGTGGCCAACCTTCATGCACTGCGTCACAGATGTGTGACAGTGGCACAATGTCCAACACATTAATGTGCAGAGGTGCACTCATCACGAGTGACTAAGTGGCGGAGATCCGACGGAATGAGAGCTATCTTAAATCACAAAATGATTATTTTCGCATATCATATCATTACGACGTTCCGAAGTAGCCTACATACGATATTTCCATGCAGAAATTCTGCGTCATCATAGATGAAGGATGGGAATCCGGTGTGGTTTAGTGGATAGAGCGTCAGCACATAGAGCTGAAAACCCGGGTTCAAATCCCGGTGCCGGAGAGAATTTTTCTCCTTTCCACCCATCCTTCTTCCTAGTGATGTCTAGTATGGTATGTTGATTTGCAGTTATTCGCCCTGATTCTAGGAGCGTGGCTCATAGATGTCGCTAGTGCCGAGAAGCGTAGACCTCTTGGTGGGTCAGAGCCTCTTCAGAGTGTACTACAGACGGTGGTCTACTCGTAATGAATGATGATGGTGAGGAAGTGTTCATACGCTACAGGGGAACTGGAGTGCAAGGAGAAAACCCCTGTGTTGCTTGGACCACGATCTAGCCCTTCGCTAGTTATAAATTTAGGGTGGATTGACCGGGATTTGAACCCGGGCTATCTGACTTATGAACCCAGCGCACTAGCATTGAGCCCAGTAGCATTCCTTGTGTGTATCAAGTAATCAAAATGTTGGACTTCTTCGGTAACAATTATTAATGTTCGAACAACGTTTTTAATCATTCGGTTAGAAAGGGAATGATGGGGCTTTCAGCAGGATACCATAGGAAATATTGGCTTGGAGCGAGGCTGGGTTGAACATATTCCCTCGAAGCCTATCAATAATTCCAATCTGCACCCCCACACTCACGACATGGTCTGCATTACGCACAAGTCAACGCGCTCGTATTTACATGTGTGAACATGAGAATGTACGAAAGCGTGTCATGTAATTACCCTGCAAGTCTGTCGCCTGCTGTCTGTCTGCCTGTCTGTCACCTAGGTTTGAAAAGGGTTAGAATTTTCATACACGTACACATGAATGCGTGCCTTTTTTTGTTGCCCATAATACAGTTGTACATTCATGTATATTTCCTCCTCGGCGGTTCAGGTGTTAGCATTACTAGCTAGAAACTACTAAGGCGAATTACGTTTCGAACAGAGACGTAGATATTTATTGTTCTTTAATAGATACAGTGTGTATCAATTCATTTGTACAGGGACATCATTTTATTTTTACTTCAATTTTTATTGTACCTGAGTTTTTTAATGTACTTCACTCCTACCCCCTCAATTAGTAAACTTCCAACCGTCCACCACACAGAACCGAGGCCGCATATGCAGTACTGAGTTAGTGAGTATAGTACGTTCCAGAAATATGTTCGCGTTTTCCAATGACGAAAGAGCTTTCAATATTGAATCACATTTCCGCACAGATACTGTCGTCCGTTTGCCTACGTCGCATCCCGGTTTCCCCCACCTGCTTCTGTTCGCCCCTCTGTAAAGTCTAGTAGCTGCGCTGTCTTAGCTCTTTTCTGAAAAAAAAAAATTAATTTCTGTTAGGAATGGGACGTCTACGTAATATTATACAAATGTTTAAAATAACTTAAATAAAAGGGCCTCGTTAAGTAATTAACTGTCACGTGATCCCCACATTTTCACGACCCTGCGACAAAACCAATTGGACGAACAGTAGATAGCATTTCTGAGTAATTTTATCTTTTCGGATAGCGCAGAAGTGAAGATTAAATTTACAGTACGTAAGGTACTCTTTTATAGAGTAGGTATAGAATTATTTCAACATGAGTTACTCGTACGAAGGACGAAACTAGTAATTAGCATTAGGTACAATAGTCTGTAGTGTGATAATATGCATAAAAAACTGAAGCCTGTATCGAAATGAACGGCCACCATTTTAAAAAATGTGTTTAAATATCCATATTATGATTATTTTTCAATTTAACTTCATTCTCTATATTGTACGCTAATGTGATGTAGACAGTATAATATACACTGCATAATGAATACGTCCGAATGGATAGCTCAGTTCGTGAGTAAAAACACTCATTGTTAATACTGTACTGTATTTTTATTAAACAAAAACCTAATGAAAATGCGATGAAAGAGTAATGGAACGAAGAAAAATTCTCTCCGGCGCCGGGATGTGAACCCGGGTTTTCAGCTCTACGTGCTGATGCTTTATCCACTTACCGGATACAACTCCGACGCCGGTTAGAATCGGATGAACCAATTCTTGGGTTCCCTCTTGGCCGCCCTCTACTACGTCATAGATGTGAACGCAGGAAAGTTCACACATGTGCTGAGGTGCACTTTGTGACTAGTTAGCCGGGATCCGACGGAATAGCGCCGTCTTAAATCACGAAGTGATTTACGCATATCATATATATTATTTTAATGTACCGAAGTACATATGATATATCCATGCAGATATTCTGCGTCATCATACGATGAAAGAGTAATGGAACGGGAAAAATTCTCTCCGGCGCCGGGATTTGAACCCGGGTTTTGAACCCGGCGCCGGAGAGAATTTTTCTCCGTTCCATTACTCTTTCATCGTATGATGACGCAGAATATCTGCATGGATATATCATATGTTAGTAAAAAAAATATATATGATATGCGTAAATCACTTCGTGATTTAAGACATTCCGTCGGATCCCAAATCACATTGCACCTCAGCACATCGGTCCTACGTTCATTTGATGCAGAGGGCGGAAACAAGAGTTGATAATCTGAGACGATTCTAACCGGCGTCGGAGCTGTGGCTTAGTGGATAAAGCATCAGCACGTAGAGCTGAAAACCCAGGTTCAAATCCCGGCGCCGGAGAGAATTTTTTTCTCCGTTCCATTACTCTTTCATCGTATGATGACGCAGAATATCTGCATGGATATATCATATGTACTTCGGTACATTAAAATAAATATATGATATGCGTAAATCACTTCGTGATTTAAGACGGCGCTTATTCCGTCGGATCCCGGCCAACTAGTCACTCATCGAGTGCACCTCAGCACAGTGAACTTCGGTCCTGCGTTCATAGACATCTATGACGTAGTGCAGAGGGCGGCCATAGAGGGAACCCAAGAGTTGGAGCTTAATCTGAGACGATTCTAACCGGCGTCGGAGTTGTATCCGGTGTGGCTTAGTGGATAAAGCATCAGCACGTAGAGCTGAAAACCCGGGTTCAAATTATAATTTTCTCCGTTCCATTACTCTTTCATCGTATGATGACGCAGAATATCTGCATGGATATATCATATGTACTTCGGTACATTAAAATAATATATACTAATGAAAATGATCAAACTCAAAAGCGCGATATTTCTAGTTTACGTAAATGGATTAACTACTTTTCTTCCCTCCTATACCTAGTAAAGTGATTTGTTTGTATATTACGCCAGTATCATCGAACTCCAGTCGGTGGAAGGGGGTAGCAAACGGCATTGATCCAGAGGTATAGGCAAGTTAATATTAAACATGTTAGTAAAAATAAAATGATGTCCCTGTACAACATCAAATGTTACAATATGTACGGACATTTAATGGCGAAACTGATAATTACATACTGAGCTGTGTACCCCTGAAACAGGTTTCGCTTGCTCATTTTAGCAGTTGATAAATATCATATCAATTACAGAAACTATTGTGAAATTGACTTGAACAAATGTATCTTCTCGTTCTGCGAAGGAATTTTAAAATGTTACATTTGTCCGGATCAAATTTCTGCAGATTCAAAGGACTAAACTTAATTATAATTCTTTACATATTGCATAGAGACTGAATTGAATTACATTAGCTCATAAATTAAGTTACTACTTTTCTTATAAATTGCATCTCAATTTAAACAAACATGCACTAGTTAAAACTTAACTGAAGAACATTGCTGGAGAATCTTTCCAGTGTATTGTAAATATTCATAATTTAAGTATGTGTGTAACTATTGTATTGGTTAAGGCTGGTTGAGTGGAAGAGAAGGCCTTATGGCTTTAGCTCTACCAGCGAAAATAAAATATTCTATTCTATTCTGTTCTATTCTGTTCTGTTGCATTCTATTCTATTCTGTTCTGTTCCATTCTGTTCTGTTCTGTTCTATTCTATTCTATTCTATATTCTATTCTACTCTGTTCTGTTCTATTCTGTTCTATTCTATTCTGTTCTGTTCTATTCTATTCTATATTCTATTCTGTTCTGTTCTGTTCTATTCTATTCTATTCTGTTCTATTCTATTCTGTTCTGTTCTATTCTATTCTATATTCTATTCTGTTCTGTTCTATTCTATTCTATTCTGTTCTATTCTATTCTGTTCTATTCTATTCTGTTCTATTCTATTCTGTTCTGTTCTATTCTGTTCTATTCTATATTCTATTCTACTCTGTTCTGTTCTATTCTATTCTGTTCTGTTCTATTCTATTCTATTCTATATTCTATTCTACTCTGTTCTGTTCTATTCTATTCTGTTCTATTCTATTCTGTTCTGTTCTATTCTATTCTGTTCTGTTCTATTCTATTCTGTTCTGTTCTATTCTATTCTGTTCTGTTCTATTCTATTCTATATTCTATTCTGTTCTATTCTATTCTATATTCTATTCTGTTCTATTCTATTCTGTTCTATTCTATTCTATTCTATTCTGTTCTATTCTATTCTATATTCTATTCTGTTCTGTTCTATACTATTTTATATTCTATTCTATTCTAGTCTATTCTATTCTATTCTGTTCTATTCTATTCTATATTCTATTCTGTTCTGTTCTATTCTATTCTGTTCTGTTCTATTCTATTCTATATTCTATTCTGTTCTATTCTATTCTATATTCTATTCTGTTCCATTCTATTCTAGTCTGTTCTATTCTATTATATTCTAAAGTAAAATTCTTACAATCATATATTTTCATAATACACTACTCTCTTAAATTGACTGTTCATATTGGGAATTGAATCAATGGCTTTCTCAAAACACGCTATGAAATGTTTCACATAGTTTTTTTTTCCTCGAAAAAGAAGCAAAAAAGAGCAAAATTATATTAAATTTGTTTGTTTGAAATGTCTCAAAGAATAACCCTTTGAAATTACTGACATTACTAATTCTAACGAGGAAATTTGACTTGAAGCTCACTTGCCAATTGGAAACGAGAACAATACCCAAAGTAATTGCAAATTTATTATAAATTGATTCAAGATACCATTATTTGCTTGCCGAAATAATATTCTTAGTGATATATTATTGTCCAAATAACAAACAGCATTCTCAAGAGTAAGACAATATTTTTATTCAGAAAATCTGACGTTGTTCAAACTTTTAAATCTCTTAATCCAAAAGAGAGAGTTTCTGTGTAATGGCTATATTATTACTGGCTTTTCTGTTTCTCGATTTTATAAGATGTAAATTTCTTGTTTAGATGCTCAATGGGTATTAAATGTGTGTAAAACTGAGCCTATTAGACGGGTTTGGAAGTGAAAATTTCAGGGACATAAACACTAGCTTAAGGCTGCAACTCTAAATGCTCGGTTACAAGAACATATTTATTGCTTCTCTAATCTTTAATGGCATAATAAACACCATATTCCTTTTCATGCCACTTATTTCATGGAGATCGCGGCATTTTAGCCTCCCAGAACAACACGAGCCATTCGCGCTTAAAGAAACGTTGCCTAATTGTTATGTTAAGATTTAGTCGCTGTTAGTTATTGTAAGTTAAATATCACATGCGCCCAGATAAAACATTGTAGCCACGAAGACGATAAGATGTATGAACCAAGTCGCGTGAAAAGGATTATAATGTAGTATTGCCAGACCACTAACTAACGTTAATGATTCTCTAAAGAATTTGGTACGTGAATAAAGGTTAGATTTCTTACATTTCAAGTTTGGCTATTTTAATCGAGCGTAAGTGATCAAATTAATTACAGTACAGTATATCATTCAAAAGGAGGATAGCGATGGCCAAGGAAGCTTTTAATAGAAAAAGGAGCATCTTCTGCGGACCTCTGGAAAAAGAACTAAGGAAGAGACTAGTGAAGTGTTTTGTATGGACTGTGGCATTGTATGGGGCAGAAATATGGATATTACGACGAAGTGAAGAGAAGCGCGTAGAAGCATTTGAAATGTGGATATGGAGAAGAATGGAACATTTGAAGTGGACAGACAGAATAATAAATGAAGCTGTGTTGGCAAGAGTGGGTGAAGAAAAAATGATGCTGAAACTGATCAGGAAGAGGAAAAGGAATTGGTTTGGTCACTGGCCGAGAAGAAACTGTCTACTGCAGGGTACACTGGAAGAAATGGTGAACGGGAGAAGAGTTCGGGGTAGAAGGAGATATCAGATGATAGACGATATTAAGATATATGGATCATATGAGGAAACGAAGAGAAAGGCAGAACATAGGACAGATTGGAGAATGCTGGGTTTGCAGTGAAAGACCTGCCCTTGGGCAGAACACGAAACCAGTTAAGAAAATATTAACTTTTGTTAACAATTGACATATTATTTCATTTCGTATGTTTATTTTGTTTCGATAACAATTTTACATGTATTTTTTTATTCTTTTGTGATAGTTTAGAAGTGAATACCACAACGGTTATAAAATCTTTTTTATTTTGATAATTTACATTAGATAAATTTCTTTCAATCCTTTTGTTTTATTACAATCTACCATACTTATGAGAATAAAAATGCACGCAGTGTTCCAAATTAGATCATATTTCAGTACAAAATAAGTAATGAATATAATCCTATGTGTTAATGTAGAAAGGATTCACAAAACGTGTTTGTGTTTGGATACACATTAAAGTATTTGGTTACCTGTTACAGTACAAAGACCTTTATGGTAAGCCTTAATGATAGACAACCCTCCCCACGAGTCTACATCTACGCGTAACTAGCCAGAAGTTCATAGCGTAAACAAATCGCTGGAAATATTAACGAACCTAAAAACATAGTATTTTTTCTTATCAAAAAAATAACTGCGAAGATTGAATTTTTTCACATCATGTAGTTCAGTATACTATACTCGATTACTTGTAAAAATATTTGCAAGTATATCTCTAAGACTCTGTACTTATATCTAATGTTGTCTTATCATTTGGTATCTTCTTCTGCCCCGAACATTTTCTTCCGTTCAACATTCCTTGCAGTGCATCCAGTGCCAATATGAATGTGCAAATAATTGTTAATGTTTCGTCTCTAAGGAATTGTTTCTCTTCAACTTCCATGGATTTTGTTTTACTAATGGAGATTATTTTGCAATTAATACCTTTAAATTAAGCGGTATTTTGCTAATTAACACTCAATCTGTGTATTGATCAATAAGCTACTATTTATCTTGTAATTATACCTTTATTCCTATGAGCCTATAGAATGATAATTGTGTGTTTGAAGTCACTAATAAAAATTCTCTTCTCAAATTCAACTTGTGACTCAAAATAATGAATTTATTTCAATTATTTAGCATTGCTTTGTAAAACATTTTCAAGCTTTAAATGAATCATCATCATCATCATCATTATCATCATCATCATCAACTGCATTTAACTCTATCAAGAGTCAGAGATTATTCATTTACCCAGCAATGCTGTTAGTCGCAGAGCATTTCAGAAATAAAGAGTTGCTCTCACCAGCAAAGTAAAAATCATCTATACTTACAGAACAAAGTCATAGCTGCAGGCATGGTTCAGGGATAGGGAGCTAGACTTGTGATTCGGGAATGCGCTCAGTCGTGAGTTCGCATCCCATTAGAGCTAATTATTTCGGGTTTTCTAGATTTTCTCCAAATGTAAAGAAAATGTCATATAATCTCGATATTAATTAACCTTGCCAAATATCACTACCAAATCAGTCGTCGTAAGATAATCATACAATTGATGTAGTCATAAAATATTAAACAGCCTATTAAAATAACAATCACAGTGAAAGCATGAAATTTCATATCTGCAAGTATTGCGAAACGTCGAAATTATAGAGTGACTATTACAGTACCGAACTCATATCTTGCCTATAGTTCAGAAACAAATGATGGAAAAGTGATAAAAAAATCGCAAGAAATGTGCATCACGTCAGGTGCTGGTAGTGACACACTTCGACGCCGCTTCATGATTTTTTTGTGCTAAAATCATGCCGTCAATGTTTCTCAATTCCCTAGAGATGTTCTCCATCTGTTCCAGGGTGTAAGACTTGTAAAGGAAAACTCTATCTTTAAGTTAGTCTACTAGAAGAAATTAGGATTGGTAAGATCGGGCGAACGTGGTGGCCACAGAACAGCATAGGATTAGATTGTCAAAATAACTTAATATTGTTTGTATTGATCCTTCGGAAGTATGGGAAGTCGCTTCATCTTGCTGAAAATAATCTTGCATTACTTCTACATCATCAAGTTATTAGACAAATTCTGTGGATATCTTCTTCTATGCATTAGTGTCAACCATAGCTCGGAAAAGTATTGGCCCAATAATTCTTAAGCCAGATAAAGTGCACCATATTTCCACTTTCACGGGGTGTGAATGGGATTCGGTTATTTTATATTGCCGCCCTTGAAACTTAGTCTTGAACTGTTGTTGGGTTTAAAGGAGAGATCCTGCGACTCAATAAGAATGCACAATAGTCATGCGTTCTTCAATGAAATACACCATCTTTGTTGTCTTTGAGTTTTCAGTTATTGGTAGACCGCTATGGTGGTATTAGATGCTCTTGATGTTAAAAGTAATTTGAAAGAAATACTGTACATATTATATTTTCCATTTTTAACTAATTTATCACCTCTGATTGAGGTTCTGGTTGATATGTACATTTATTATCAGGCAGTACATCTCATCTATCCGATGCATTATCTCCTGGCTTTGTTGCCACATGAAGGATGCCTTGTTGGTGTCACTTATGAGGTTGAAACCTGTCTTCGGACATTTGCTAAAACAACCACTAATTTATTGGGTTTGATTGTATTATTATTATTATTATTATTATTATTATTATTATTATTATTATTATTATTATTATTAACTGTATATTGTACCTGCATTGGTGTTATTTTTATATTTGCTATTGTTCTTATACTGGTTGATTGGAGAGGCCTTCTGGCCTTAATCTGCTAGTAGAAGTAAATGTAAATAAGAATAAAGTGAATAAATAAAAATAAATATTTAAATAAATAAATAAGTAAATAATAATCACTCTGCTATGTATTGGCCTCGACTCACGGTTCATATCCCAAACTTATCTCAACAATAATACTGTACTTGACCATCAACAATTTTGTAAAGTACCTACTTAAATTACAGTTATGCCATAAGGATTGTAACTACATACGGGTATCATTCAGATGCTTCCTTACTTCCGCCCAATCATAGTAGCGTTTCTCCCCCCTCGCTCCGTAACGCGGCTAGCGTCAGGGGTTCGTGTTTCCCCGCACCTCCTTGCTAGATGCGCGCGCAACTCCCTGACGCAACGAGAACTTTCCAAATGGCGCCACAATATAAATAACAATGTACAGGAGATGAAGAAGATGAGGGAGAAGAAGAAGAAGAAGAAGAAGAAGAAGAAGAAGAAGAACAAAAAGATTTACTGTTGCAGCCTTTCTGGTACAGTTGTACATTTTTGAACGATACAAGACAGCAGCTACAGTTGGCGCTGCTAAACGAAATAACATAGACGATAAATTAATTTATTCCGTTTCGTTAGGATTTAAAATATACTCTTGAAGATTTCAAGCCACAATGGGAAGCCCGCAAGCCTGCATTCCGAGCTGGGGAACGAGAATTAGCAAATAAGGTTCCTAAAATTGATGACGCTACCCGCACTCGAATGACCAAAAACAGAGCAACTGGAAACAATAGACTACGCTAATTAGAGCAAAGTAACTAATTATGGCTGCACTAGCCTGCGCATGTGCTCAGAATAATCATGAAACAACTTTGTATTCCTCGAGTGTGTAGGGTACAGAGAAGAAACTAGCGTGCTTTACTTCCGTTCTACAGCGGCTATGTTGCGGTATTATGGTACGTGAATTCAGAAATTTATTTCAGAACTACGTATATCTCAAGTTCGAAATGGATCATTCCCTAGATATCATAATAGCCTAATTCAATAAGTAACTGAACAACTAGCTACCGACGAAGTCAATTGACAGTGCAATAAAGACGCATAGGCCTAATTCTTGGTTCTACGTATCAAGCGCTCTGACCACTGAGCTACACCGAATTCAATCCACAGCACCGGATCGAATCTTTCTCCTTCTTGGACTTGGAGTCAGGCCACAAAGGGAAACACTGAAGGAGGAAGATTCGATCCGGTGCTGTGGATTGAATTCGTCGTAGCTTAGTGGTCAGAGCGCTTGGTACGTCGAACCAAGGACCAGGGTTCGATCCCCGGCGCCGGAGCGAATTTTTCTCCCCAAATATTAATTGTCAACATTACGGAGATTATTCTGTAGGACAAATTAATAAATCCATAATAAAGCACAACTAGATAACTATAATTGCATGCTTAATACATTGAGATTTTGTGCTATAAAATCACATATGTCTTGAGAAAACCCACAAAAAGAATAACTGAAATATATTATTTTCTGCAACAAGGAGGCATTTTAATCAAAACATTTTTACCTTCCCAGCCTAATTAAGGATTAGAGAATGTATTTAAATAATAGTAAATAATACACAGAATTTCCCACTAGTCCCAGAACATTCCATGTGTGAAGGAACCTTGGTACTGAATTTTGAAAGCTGGCTCCAGTGCAAGCTGACCAGAATTTCTTCACAGAGAATTATCATTTTGATAAAGTATTATCGAAAGTTCTTGCGCAATGCAGTCCATATTTTGACAATAGAATTACAGTACTGTACGCCCTTCCCCGAGTGTGGATGAAGAATTGCGTAAGGAGTTTTGCATATCCCAGAAAGTGTAAAATTTGAAACGCTTACTGTATTGAAACTATAATAGACACATTAATGTTTTTTTCACAATTGGATAGAGGACAGATATCGTTTCTCAACAATATGTATACCGGTTGTATCAGATGCTTGAGGACCAGAGGGAGTGCGGCGAAAATGGCCGTCTTTGGCGATCTCCCCGCGGATCTGCTCAATGATGAGTTAAGGCCAATTGTGTCAGTATAACTTAGACGGAAACGAGCAGTACCTCGTTGTACAGCTATAGACAACACTGTCAATGCCAGTTTTATTACGAAAGTTACGAGACCCAATTTGTGAGGGTAGTAGTGAAAATTTAAATCATTCTCATGAAATTCTGAGCAAAATACCATCGCGACCGGTGAAGTGTACTAACAAGGGAACCGTTCCAGGTCGTGGAGCTTGAATTGAGTGAAAATGCATATTTAAGCTAATTTTCGTTGTTTAAGAAACGTGGTGATAGTCGTCCGTTTCGCTTTTTTCTCGTTTACGAAATATATTGACTTGAAAATGTTTGCTACTTATACCGCTTCTTACGCGCACTCATATCATCTTTCGGTTCTTGATAGCATAGTACGTACATGATCTTCCATTGTTCTTTACAACGTGTTTGAAATGACCTTCCAGTCAGATACGTTACAAAGAACATATCACAACCACAACCGAATACACAACAATTCAACTTACGCAGAACACATCACAAACTCCAACCACAGCTACAGCAACATAGACAAAGACATGAAAATACTACATATCCAGCCAAAAAACTAGAAACTTTACACCCTAGACCAGGCCTGCACAAGGTTTACGCTTTCCGAGCCGCTCACAGCTCATGAGCGAAATGCAGATGTTAGCTGCGCTCTGTATAAGGGTGGACTGGAAGAAGGGGTGATCTCGTACAAAGTATACACAAAAGGAAGTACTATTACAAGTGTTTATGGAATGAATTCCCGTTCAGTGTTTGCAAAACTGTCTTGGACTATTATTAATTAATAAAGAAATATTTATTTTACAGAAGTAATAGAAATTCTATAGCAACTTAAATGTAAAATGTCATTTTGTTATATTTTTTATTTATCAGTACATCAAAACGAGATTTTATGCTGTTGGCAGCTGAAAGGAACAGTAGCCTACTCATCGTAATGAAACATCAGTTACAGATGTTCGATGCCTGCCTTTACTAAAGTTGATTATAGAAAACAGTTGCTCACAAATATAAATGTTGAGCCAAACATAGCAATCATTTACACAGCCAGTCTGTGTAGTCGTGGATATTATTGCTAATGTTTCGTCTTGTAAAACTCAATCAGGCTAGTAGTATTATTCAAACGATCTTTAGCCCTTAGGTCACATTAAGATGAATGAGTTCGAGCTGTAAATCGTTAAATGTTAAATGTTACGTTCCGTCTTTTAGATTCTCCATATTGTGCTGTAGCAGTAGGTAAGCAACGTGAAACAGTTACTGAAAATAGGTCTACACACTGCACTCCACTAGATAACTGAGTGGTTGTTCCCCTCTGCTCTATCTATATCAAGTCTATGTCATTCTGACGTATCTTCCTCTCCGTTTCGGCGAGCGGTAAACACAGCTCTCCCGCTCCGAAGGAGCGCGCGCGCTCGTTGAGCGCTGTTTGTGCAGGTATGCCCTAGAAGAATATGAAATTTATAAAAATATAAAAACACACCAACATCACATCCTGAACACTGAACTCAATTTCAAAACACACACCCTTTTCGACACAATCATGAACACACCCACCACAACAAGAAACCAGAAAAGAGCGCGGGATCTCCACTGGGCTTTGGACAGTGAATTACACGGACATCATTTTATTTTTACTAACATTTTTAATATTAACCTGTCTGTCTATACCTTTAGAGAACCGGAAACACCGCTTGCTCCCCCCTCCAAGACTGGAGTTCGATGATACTGGTGTAAAACACAAATCACTCTACTAGGTATAGGAAGGAAGAAAAGTAGTTCATCCATTTACGTAAACTAGGAAATATCGCGATTTTGAGTTTGATAATTTTCATTAGGTTTTTCTTTAATCAAAGTACAGTACTGCATTAAGAATAAGTGTTTTTACTCACGAAGTGAGTTATCCATGCGAACGTATTCATTATGCAGTGTATACTGTCTACAGCACATTAGCGTACAATTTAGAGAAAGAAGTTAAATTGAAAAATAATCATAATATGAATATTTAAACACAATTTTGAAAATGGTGGCCGTTCATTTCGATACAGGCTTCAGTTCTTTTGTGCATATTATGGCACTATAGACTATTGCATCTAATTCCAATTGCCAGTTTCGTCCTTCGTACTAGTAACTCATGTTGAAATAATTCTGTACCTACTCTACGTACTGTAAATTCAATCTTCACTTCTGCCGGACCCGAAAATATAAAATTACTCAGACATGCTATCTACTGTCCGTCCAAGTGGTTATGCCGCAGGATTGTAGAAAGGGAGGAAATCACGTGACAGTAACGAGGCCCTTTTGTTTAAGTTAAATTAAACAGCTGTATAATATTACGTAAACTTCCAATTCCTAAGAGAAATTAATGTTTTCAGAAAAGAGCTAAGACAGCCCAGCTATTACAGAGGGGCGAGCAGAAGCAGGTGGGGGAAATCGGGATGCGACGTAGGCAAACGGACAGTACCTGTGCGAAAATATGATTCAATATTGAAAGCTCTTTCGTCACTGGAAAACGCGAACATATTTCTGGAACGTACTATACTCAGTAACTCAGTACTGCTTACTATCTGCGGTCTTGGTTCTGTGTGGAGTTGGAACTTCCTTAGTAGAAGGGGTGGGAGTGAAGTACATTCAAAAACTCAGGTACAATAAAAATTGAAGTAAAAATAAAATGATGTCCCTGTACAAGACTTGAAACTAGTCAAGCAAGGTAAATCCTAAATATCAACACAGTAAAGAAGTTGTAAATTTAATGAAGATACAGTAAATATTCCCATCCATGCCAGAAGCTTAACGTCATTTGCTGGATTTTGTTACCTGAAAGCCACTGCTTTATCGAAGTGGAGGTCATGAAACCATAAATGAAATGTACAAATTAATTTAAAGTATGCCGCAGCGTTTGATGTAAATATCTCGCTGTACGAATTGGTTTCTCTCATATTGGCGTCTGCGGTGAAATTGATCGCAAGTTTGGGATTAATTATATTTTTTTCATTTAATCGGATTTGTACGCCTTGATTATAAATTGTTTTATATTTACTAATATCCTGGAACCAGTTTTAATTTAATCTATTCCAATCCAATTTTATGCTGCGTGGGTGTAACAGTTACTCATTTCGTGTCGTACGGGTCCCCTGGCTCGTGTGTTTTTACAGGTATTCCACAATCCTCCTGCTCCCGGATCGTGACACCGGCAGCAATCTGTGCTGCGGTAACCTAGATCGAATTTATTTAATTTTGTTAGCATCGGCAACTATATCGCTAAGTAAAGTAATTAAAATACTGTGGATTGATGCTGTGTGGAAACGTAAACCTCCCACGCGTAAGATGAATCTATTACTCATATTATTCTGCCAGTGTTATTCAGCGCATTGATTTATGGTAGCAGGTGTTGAAAGTGGACAAGGGTCAAGCATTCCATAAAATTTATAACCTCAACAGGATTCAGAATTGTAATGAATGCTATGTTGCTGATATTAAATCACACTCTTTTCATTTGAGATTATCAAGTTCTTCGAACAGGAAACCCATATTCTGCCTGGGTAATACAAAATACGACTTTTGGTTTATTCGATTTCGTTCTTAGACATTTTGTATTTGTCGACGTGCGGTCTTTCTCGGCCAGGAAAATTCTACGTTATACGTAACATAGACGAGTATCAGGACTACCGCGATATTGAGTTAAAAAGACGCTAAAACTAACATCTTTGGTTTTTGAAAACCGCAGCTCCATTACAACTTAAATTATGTTACAACAAAAAGACGAACGGTTATAGCTTTTGTTTTTCTCTCTCGTACGGAGGAGGGACCCGAAGACTTCCTCTGCACTCTGAGGCTTATTGTTCCCACCACTCCTATTCTGTGAATGATTGGGTAGCCGAACGGCAGCGCTCTTGTACCAGTACAGCACGCCTCACAGTGAATTTAACACGGATTATGGTATGGATCATGATCATATTATGTGAATTAATGAAGGCGAAATGAGTCCGATGTCCAACGCCGAAAGTTACCCAGCAATTCTGCTTCAATTGGTTGAGGGGAAAACTCCGGAAAATCCCCAACCAGGTTACCATATAAGAATGCTGAAAATGAAGTAGATATGTTACTTTTTCTTTTAATTTTTTGTTTTATATTTAAAGTTCAATATAATTCTAACGGTCAAAATACCGCGGCCCTTCAAAATTAATCAGCGGTCAGGTCATATTTCGTAATAAAATACAAGAAAAGATGTTTTTTATAAACATACGAGAATAATAGTCTTGCCTAGTTCCTTTTAAAATTTTATAAAAAATTCCACAAATATAAATATATAAATTACTAATTTCATCATAATTACAAACTTCAAAAAAGTCACTGAAATGAGGAACCACAGATTACAGTTTGAGCACAAATGCGGGTATATTATACTATACTTCGTGTCTTTGAACATACATCTTAAAGCATAATTTTTCACCCTTAAAATATAACGTTTACTGTACTTACTTCGAAAAAATATCCTACGATGCCTTGGCGTTGAGTTGCTGGTCACCATGTTCATTTACAGATAGGCCTAGTTAAAACACGCATTGTAATTATTGAATCGATCTTCTTGTGCTTCCTGTCAGCCTCAAGAGATGTCAGGAGCTTGACAAGCACAGAAAAGAAGTAATGGATAACAATTCTACCGAGTGAAAATTTGAAACTAAATGCATATATGAAGTATAGTGCACTATACTCCAGGACCAAGAAGGTTACCTTAGAAGTTTCGGGGAGAGTTACTATGTTATAAACATAATATTAAGTATTTATTTTTTCCGCTATTGATGCCAGAGCTATCTACTAGCTTTAAAAATATAAAACAAAATATTTGTACAATTGAAATTTTCTTATCGTTGTTTTGTGGTCTCATTAACATTTAGCCTCCATGGGGGTCTGTTATTGGACTCCTCTGCATTGTATTTCTGAAGCTGAAGATCGGTTGACATTGATCACACTATCGGAGCCAAGGTCTTCTTAGAAGTTCTTTTTCCTACTGTGTGCCCCTCTAAAATTCTTCTGACTATGACACTTCCTTCAGTCAGTTTCATGTGGAAGAAATAATCTTCTTCTTTTAACATCGTTACATGAAGTTTCTCGATAATTCTGTCCTCTTCAAAAGACATTTTTCTGCATAAAATATACTCTTCAATCAAGCAGAGAATGAACAAATCAAGAACTTTTTATGAAGAATGCATCTATCAAGTAAATGGAGCTGTCATATTTGCAAGTCGAAGAGTTTACTTAAACAAATAAGACAATCTGGGCAACTGGAATGTATTAATAAGTAGCTATTTGTATATTCATAATGTAGGAATAAAATAGGATCTGGCTTCATTAAAATACACACGCTAAGAACTAAATGACTTAGACATTAAATTTGAGGGAAGGGAATTTCGAACATTAAATTTGAGGGAAGGGAATTTCGAAAATTGTTTCTATGAACAACTTCTACTAGAAACAGAAATATTTACTTATGAAGTTACACGACGGGACGGAACCACACTTACATACTGTAACCCAAATGAATAGTGCATTTCAGAAAGTGAATATGTCACAATGTTTCTCAAATTCAGTTTTTCATATGGTTGTAATATTCATACATAGACCTTTAAAAACCACACGTACAGCGCTCAGTATAGACATTTCACAGCTGCAGTAGGCCTAAGTTAACAGTGAATGTCCACACCTGTGGAGTAACGATTAGTGCGTCTGGCCGAGGAACCAGTTGTTCGATTTCCGGTTGGGGCAATTTACCTGGTTCAGGTTTTTTCCAGGGTTTTCTCTCAACCCAATATTAGTAAATGCTGGGTAGCTTTCGGTGCTGGGCCCCGGACTCATTTCACGGGCATTAACACCTTCATCCCATTCAGACGCTGAATAGCCTAAGGTGTTGATAAAGCGTCGTAAAATAACCTACTAAAAATAACAGTGAATTGCAAGAAATTGTAAGAACACCACAAATCTAGGGCATTGTTGTTGTTTAGTCAACTGTCCGAAGACAGGTCTGAACCTCACAAGTGATACCAAGAAAGCAACACTTATGAGGCAACTAGGCCAGGAGATAGTGGGGTAGGGTGACCAGTTCCTTCCCCCTTCCATTACATACATCGCCAACTAGCTACATATTACACTAGTAAGACTTCAGATGCATACAAACAATTGTTCTTCCTCTGGCACATATCGTCAATTGAGATGTATTGCCGGATAATATATGTACATATCAGCCAGAAACTCAATCTAGAGGATAACTAGGTCATAAGGAATTTTTTTTAGAAACCAAAAATAGTTTTCTTTTCTTTTTTGTTCTTCGTAGGATTAAAGGAAATTACAGAATTAAATATACTATTCACATAATTTTGCATTTTTGTATGCTTGTGTACTTATTGCAGAACAGATTCATTGCAGCCACTCAATACTTGATAGCATGTAGTGTCGTGCACGTGCTTCTGACCTTGATATCCCTGATATAGGTAGAATGAAAGTCTATTGAATTGTTGTATGGGCAAGTACTCAATGCTTGATAGCACGTAGAGTCGTGCACGTGCTTCTGACCTTGACATCCCTGATATAGATAGAATGAAAGTCTATTTTTATTGTTGTATGGGTTGTGAGTGAATAAATTTAGTAGAATCAAATGTTTACGTATTGAAAGTAATTTAGATGGTTACAAATATCTCTAACAAATTCAACCCAGACACATAATTTTTGAAGTTAAAGTAAAGGAAATCAAAGAAATAATTTCTTAATTTAAAAATTCTTTACTTGATTTCCGACTTTGTGACACACTGAAATAATAATTGAGGAGTTCAGAGCCATAGTGGGCCAAGCGCCATTTCTTAAAAACGGAGAAAGCAAGGGTTAAAGTTAAATGAATACCATAGTTTAATGAAGATTGACATGTCATTTAGTTTTAATGTGCATACTTTATATTACTTGCTATATGTTTCCATTGAATTATGATAATAACTTCATTTTAACGCTTGTTTTCTACGGTTTTAGTAAATGGCGCTTTGCCCACTATGGTTCTGAACCCCTCAATTGTACATTAGAAATGATCTCTAGTCGCTATGACACTATGATTGCATAGCATAGCTATTAGTAAGATTGGTTGTGAGGAATTGAGAAATAAGAGTAACTCAGGCGCTAAGTACGTTTGCCTGCCAATCCGGGGGTGCATTTAGAAATGGATTTGATTTCTGTTTAGACAGATTACCTGTTTAGGTTTTTTCTAGAGACTTTTTGCAATTGTGTGACAAATTTTTACACAATTACAAGGCGAATCCTCTGCCTCAACTCTTTAAATATCTCGTTATCACCTATTCCATTGACGCTAAGTAATCTATTAGTTGTCACAACATCGTTAAATAACCTACTAAACATTATTTTCGACCTTAAAATAAGAAATGTATTCTATTGAGATGTGTGCATTAAGGGACATTTCACTGTATTGCTTTCTGACGAGTGGTGACGAGTGATGTTTCTTTGTGCTGTAGAATAAAATAGGACTCTATGTATGTTATTATACTAGTTCTTATTTCCATAGTGCCGTACAAAATAAAACAAGACTTATCATTTCAATTCATTGTAGTTCATGCGTTAACTGTCAGATAACATACTTTATTCTCATTCCAGATTGCTTAAGTATGTACACGGTTGATATGGAAGTCAGTTGTAGTTGCGTCCCTCTTCGTTGCACAGAGTTGTGAAATGTGAGCGCTAAACGTGTAGTGTGGTGGGGCTGGATTCTGGATTGTGGCGGCGAATGGGGTGGGGACCTGCTGTAACTAAGAGAGATAAATGACTTCATTTTCTTGGTGCTACAAAACCTGCGTTCTAACGTTGCAGGCTACGAGAAGGGTAGGGAAAAATGACTACACGCAAGGTATGACATTTAAATCAATCGTGTCTCATCAACAACATATTGTATAATCATTAGTATTACAGCAAGTACAAGGAGATTGTCTCGATACAAGACGCTGGATGTTATTAAATATCCACAAGCTATTTTAAAGCCATAAAAAATATATAAGGTATATTAATGGTTGTGTCTATGTGTGTACGTGTGTATGTTTGCACTTGTGTGTACGTGAGTGTCTGTTGGCACTTGTGTGTGCGTTTGCATGAGTTTGTGGCGGTGTATATGTTTGTGCGTATGTGTTTGCACTTGTTTGTGCGTGGTGCGTGTGTGTGCTTGCACTTGTGTAGGTTCGTTTGAATGTGTTTGTTGCTGCATGTGTGTATGTGTGTGCGTGTGTATGTTTGAGTACGTACGTGTGTGTGTGTGTGTGTTTGCACTTGTGTGGGTTTGCATGAGTTTGTGGCTGCGCGCACGTGTGTGTGTGTGTGTGTGCGTGTTTGAATTTGTGTATGCTTGTTTGCGAGATAGTTTTCCCTCGCATGTGTATTTGTGTTTGTAAAGATCGATTCAACGTTATTGGCCCCTGTCCTTGGTTGTTTGGCTAGTGAGCGAGCTGTGTGTTGCGTCATAAGAAAGAAATTTAATCACAAATGAGCATAGGAGGGGAAGAAGAAAGAGGAAGAATGAAAATAATATCTATGCTCGTAGCTGAGGGAACTCATGTCAAAGTAAGTCATCATGACATTGTTTAGTCAACAGATGTAGTGGATAGTAACACGACGTGTGGAAGAATATTGTGTTTTAAGGTGGAGTGTTAAGTGTTATGACTGCGCGCCCTGACCTGTGTGACCCAGCTCCCCAGTAGTGACGAGTAACTCGCTCTTAGTCTATCTACTTTTTGCAGGAGCTAAAATCCCTCAATCAAACTGGTACGTGTGTATGTCTATAATTTTATTTATGCGCGCGCGCGCGTGTGTGTGTCTGTGCTTGAGTTCACGCGTGTGTGTCTGTGCAAGTGTTTGGCTTGTATTTTTGTCCTTGTGTACGCAGGTATAGGTCTCGCAAGTACGGATTACCGACGGAAGGAATGCGAATCAAACACTGCGATAAGGAAGAGCGGGCGACAGGAAAGGTCACGAGATAACTTGAATGATATTCAAGAGTACAGTCGGAAGAGAAATGACATCGATAGAATCAGTCTTGCGTTGTGATAGTTACATTACGACTTTAGTTTGTTCCATTGCATGTGAATGCGTGTCTTATATCGCACGGTATTATTATTTCATTCGTAAACATATGTTGCGCATTTAATTAGCTTCGAATTTTTCTCTTGCTACGTTCTTTATTTCCACAGCGATGTCCTCATTTGTTCATCTTCTTGGAAGAGACAGTACTTCCATCGGCTCGCACCTCTCCTCCCTCGGCGTGCGTACATACACACGTCAAAACAGACAGCAACGCCACTATTGGTTTTCGGTAATCGTTTCTTACGCGAGCTATATCTGCGAATGTTTGCATGTTTACGCATGTGTTGGCGTGTGTGCCTGCGCGTGTTTACGCATGTTTGTTTTTTGTGCTTGTGTTTGCGTGCGTGTGTTTGTGTTTGCGAATGTTCGAATGCTTTCTTTTTTTTGTGTTTGAGCTTATTATGATTCTATTAAGTTAGAATTATAAATCGTTTCATACTTTATGCCTTTTGACGTCACTATAGTTCAGTAGCATACCTGTGTGTAGAAGTCATGATAGGTTTATTTGTATTTTCTTTTATTATTTTCGTAAAATAGCATTTATTTTTTCTAATTTCGTTCAGCAGTATCTTTGTTGCTCTTCTCTCTACATTTTTATTTCTCGTTTTATATGCGTTTTGTTTTTCTTGTATAAATTAATTCTTTTAGTTTCAGTCTTCACTTATTACATTTATATTTTCTCATTTTTAGGGATGTTTTGCGTTGCATGTTAAACGAATTCTTGACGAGATTTTAGTAATACGAAGTCGACACGAAAGCGCACCTTTAAGGTAACTCAGGACATCATGTCGGCATGGACTACAATCCTTACATTCTCTTGTGGATAGATATTCAAATAATAAAATCAGCATGATTAATGCTATTACAATGTGAGCGAGTAACGTTATTTTCTAAAAAGGATCCAACTTTGAACGACTTGAATTCAAAATAAATATTCTGTTCTGAAGTAGACTAGGTCAGCTCTGTAGTTATAAAGCATGAAGTGAAGAAAAATTTGTTAGAAATCCAGTAACTGCGAGTGGAAGAACAGCAAAGAATTGCATTGTTTATCCCTGTAACAAATTAAATTTTGAGAATTTCGGCCTATTAATGTTTTATATTGTAAGTTCCATTCACAAGAATTAATTAAGCAATCAAGACACGAGTATAATCTTTCATAAGTTTTAATGATTTAATTCCTTTACGCCTGTTTCATTACTTTGACTATTACACTCTTACTACGTCATACTACTTTTGACCAATAAAACGGTACGAAAGGACGTATTTCAACCAATCATGGCTGCTTATCGCACAATTTTATCGCGTCCCTAGCATTTGTTTAATTTTATCGCGTCCCTAGCATTTGTTTAATTTTATCGCGTCCCTAGCATTTGTTTCTTTGTTTGCCAACATTTGAAACTGCGCTGGTCTGGACGTCAAAAAAATATAGGCCTATATATATAATTACAAAACACTCCAGTCGATGCACAGCAGTTTCAAATATGACTCGCATTGGCATTCAAGAACAAGAATTAATCAAAATCACTGATCACACCTATGCATCTTGTGAAATCCGATTTACAAATAAATGAAGAGCACCATTCGGAAATCCTGAATAAGTTGAATACACCATGTAGGCCTAAATCAACGAGTTCCACTTCTATTACGCACACGTCCAATATAACATCAATTGAACCACCAACCACATTCAAATTTTAAAATTGTACATTCAATAATTATTCCTTTTAAAATTATTCATTTGGAAATCCTGAATAAGTTGAATACACCATGTAGGCCTAAATCAACGAGTTCCATTTCTATTATGCACACGTCCAATATAACATCAATTGAACCACCAACCACATTCAAATTTGAAAATTGTACATTCAATAATTATTCCTTTTAAAATTATTCATGTTTATTTTTTATGTCATCGTCGTTAAATAAAACTTTTCTAACACTTGTGTATATTAGTTAGGTTATGTTATAGCTTCTGCTATATGATATTATGGATAGTCACGTATCAGAGATTGTTTAATATTAAGATTTATTGAAAATCATCTATCAATTGACGTTGATTACTGGGATTCGGATAATTGAAGTGGAATGGAACTGTCTTAATAAAATGAAACTGAATCAACAAAGCCTTCTTGACTAGTAACATGCCACAGAGTTCAATGATGATTCCATAGTTGGCACAACTGATACCGGTAACAAGAAAACATCATCATAAAACACTACTGCCATCTAGCGTAATGTTGAGATGGTACAATAATACATTTGAAGACCGTTGTATTTTCGTAAGCCAATTAATATTTTATTGTACACTTTGTTACTTCTAATCAGCCTACTTTCTTCTAATCGTGTAAAATCAAAACCTCGAGTTTTGATTTTCTCTAGATAAATCAAAACCTCTAGTGAGATTACTGTTGATAAATTTCAAAATGTTTAAATTGAGTGAAGAACTGTTTTCAGAACATGGACATTTATTTTTCCTAATTAAAAAAAGTGTTAGCTTGAAATAGGCCTATAATTGATTGGACAAAGGAAATAAGCGTAATGCATAGATAAAATCTGACATGTAAACAAATTCAAGAATAAAATAAATTACAATTACTTACAAAATAGAAGAGCAAAAGTACGCACTTACTATTGTAACGTCCATACTTTAAACTCAAAATGCATAGGTTACCTGTAAGAGAGTAATTGTTAATATAGCCTATGCCTTTTAATTATTCTAAGTGAATGTATTATTATTTCATTAATAAATCATTTTAAGGAGATAAAAAGTTATTAAGAAAAATAAAAACACTCTCAAGCTATAATGATTGTAGTTTCATGATCTGTTGCTTCTGACGATACTTAACTGCAATAAAGGAGGAAATATCAATTGAAAGGTACACGATCATAATCGCATCTTTGCAACGACTCCTGAAAATCCTGAATGGGTCAATGTCGTTTGTCTTTCATGATCCAGAGCCGTTCCATCCGAGAAAGACTAGCACATTCGTTAAACCGAACACTGAATCATTCCGCGAGACGGAAGAGCTTTACATACTGTCTGTAACGCCAGTCGTTCTGTAGCAATATATATTTTCTATTTTGCGTAACCGGTTGTGCACGACTCTCACCTAGACTGCTTAACGTTGAATGAACAAATGATGGCTATGGGGAGAGAGATCATGCCTTACCCCTCTGCCCTTCTTGTGTAGTAAAGAGTTGACTCGCGAGTTACGAAATGCCGATCACTGATCTAAAGGATCAATCTTATTTTACTAAGAACTATCATTTAGTCATATAATATTGACTTGCTATGTGGAAATTTTCGAAGAGGCTTTCAACCTAATATCTTAATGTCGGAGGGTTCCGTTGTTAGAGACAAAAGCCTGGAACAAATAAAGCTGCTAATAAAGAAGGGAAAGTTATTTTGAAAGTAACTTAAAGGGTTAGGTACGGTTTACAACAGTAAAATTTTTGGAAATAATATTTGTTTTCCTCCAATCCTGGATCTTATACAATAATGAAAATTGGTATGTGTAAAACACTGTCCTTCTGGTATATGAATTTTTTTTTCTTCCAAAATTCAAAATGATGGCAGTTCATTGCCCAGTGATGAAGAGTTTCCCTCATGACTCATAAACTTGTTAGCTTTTTCATGTTCTCTCTCTTTTATTTTATTACTGAAACTCGTGTTTACAATACCATGCTCTTTCAGCTACATTCCTTAATAAATAATATATATTTTTTATTTTGTGTTAGAAGAAAATACTGATATTTAACTATTTTTAAATGAATTTATTTTTAACAGAAAGTGATGGTGCGTCATATTGTAGATATGACATGCATAAATACACACAAAAAATTTCATCACAGAATGTTGGATAGTTTTTGAGTTATGTGGAAACGCTTCATCACTGCACAGTGAACTGAATTTGGGGGGAGGGGGTAAGTAAATATATATTTTTTTAATCGTAAAAGTATTTTTTTCATTTAGAAGAAGGACAGTGTTTTACACATACAATAATTTTCATTATTGTGCAAGATACAGTAATGAAGGAAAGAAATGTTGAATATTTCCAAAATTTTACTGCTGTAAGCTGTACCCAACCCTTTAAAGAGAGCATAACAGATTACTATAAATAGATTCTTGGCATGATTTTTACTAAGTTATTTAACGACGTTGTATCAACTTCATTGTTACCTAGCCTGCAAAGAATTGACGAAGACGGAGTTGTATTTTAGGAAAATTATTCCGAACATTTGTCATGGGATTACCTGACATTTTCCTCACATTTCAGAAAAACTCCAGGAAAAGACACAGACAGGTTATGGATCCAAGCGGGATTCGAACTCTCAGCACGAACACCGGTCGCTAACTAGTTCACGCCGGTGGAGATTTCTTTTCGATATTTTTATCCATACGTGAAACATTTTTTATTTAATTTACTATCTGAGGTTTTCAATTAATTTTTCATATAACTAAGAAACTTATGTTATATTTATGATGTCGAGTTTAATCTGATGCAGATTAAAATGTGGAGTGTAAGTCTGCACGAAGAATTACTGCACATGAATATCCAGGCGAGCTTTACCTCGCCTTAAGGCAGTCTCAGCCGCTGTTTTCGTGGCCGCATATTGTGCAGCGTGCCCTGTAAAGAAAGATGCCGCCTCCGTTCGTTAAATCTTCTTGTGTCTTGTTTTTATTTCCGTCTTCCCGTTGTTTCTTTGTTCAGCTCTGCATTATCTTAGCGGTGCAGCTCTCTTGTCCTTTGAAATACCCTCTTCCTCGTTTCTTTGTTCAATTCAGTTTCTATTTCAATACACTACATACACTTTTACACTCCAAAACATCTGGACTTTTCTTTTCCCTTGCCATATTTCCTCCACTTTTACTTCAAAGAGAATATATTTAATTTACGGTTCCTAAACAGTGTGATCTGAATGAAACTGCTTGCAACACTATAATATCACGTATAATTATACAATACTATTTTTAAGTCTGCTTATTATTTTTAAATTAATAAGACAGTTGGAACGCTGCTTTTAGAACTTAACGGAAAAAAACTTTGAAGGGCGAATGTTATTATTAAATCCAGTTGAAGATTTGTGTAAAATTATAAGTCTGTAATTACATTGTGATTCAATTCTGTTGGATTGTAGTTTATTTATATTATGCTTTTGAAGTAATTATATTAAATAGAACGTTATATTATCGTAGTTGAGCCGCCACGTCATTAGACTGCTGGACTCGTGATCCTCTGGACCCGGGTTCGATCCCCAGCGTATTCCTGGGTCGGTGCACCTCAACTCAGTTCCATATCCCAAGACGCCCAACTAACTTAGTCCCGGAATACACATCAACTGAGTCCCGAACCTAACATCAATTCAACTAAGTCAATACTATCTGCACTACTATCACTACTATCTGCAAGTATTGTTAAAAATTCTGTTCAACATATCGCTTATTGTCGTATAAATTGATGTTATATAAATTTACAGCTAAATAGTGGTAGATAGACATTTAAAAGCAACCTATGTCACAAAGTCTAGGCGAGATAGTGGTCCATTATTATAGATTATTTGTCTATTTGAGCTCTTATTAAGTTATCTTTTAATAGCAGGCCTATTTGATTTCTCCTAGGACAGACCTGCAGAACTGTAGCTCCTCAGAGCGACTGCTTACAACCCCTTATTACCCTACCCAACTTTTCTACCAGTGCAGTCGTAGCGCTCTAGTTACGCTCAGGTGCATCAACATTCATTCTCGCGGCGGCAGGTATACAATACGCTATCAAGAATTACAAATGAACAGATAATAAAATCCTTAGGAAGATATCTTTAGAAAGTAAGGGAAAAATGAATGAGGGAAATAAATAAGTTAAAAGGCATGTAAAATAAATTTTAAAATGTATGTGTGCATATAATGTAAGAAGGTCTACCTATGTATATATCGTCCTATTACTAGTAAAGTCGATTAAGTCCACTTTTTGTGTAAAATAAGTTAAATACAGCCCCCGATTTGTCTTTCCGTGCTCTGTATCTACTAAAATGAAATAAGTCCGAAATGTTGCATGCAGACAACAAACCAATTACTTTATTTGAAGAATTTGTTATGATTTTTCGTGCATTAATAAAGTTTTAATTCCTGTTTTTACAAAAGTTGCATTACTGGTCTTAACTGGTTTTACTAGTAATAGAACGAGGGGATAAGAGGTTTAAGGACAAGAAGAAAGGAAAAAGAAGAGGGAATAGGACGGAGGTAGAAGAATAAAAATGTGGAAAAGAAGGCGGATGACAGAATAAACGACGAGCATTAAAGTAACAGAGAAACAAGGTTTGAAAGGAGGAAGGGATAAGGAAAGGAGACAAAGAAACTGGGAAACAGAAGGGGAATGGGAAAGGAGAAAAACGATGCGCAAAAAAAAAAAAACTTAAAACTAGAAACACGGTGATGTTAGAACGTAAAGAAAATTAGAGGCGATCAAGAGAGTTCTGTACGAGGAAAAGTAAAAGTAACTGAAAGAATTCAACTCTACAGAATTATTATTATTATTATTATTATTATTATTATTATTATTATTATTATTATTATTATTATTCAATTTTACAGAGAACCCTATTTTACCTCAGATAGGTATGTTAGGGTTTTAAATGCATTATAATAATATTTATATGATATTGATTAATTAAATCTACTATTTAATTAATTTTATGTTTCAATTATGAAATGAATAAAATTTTACAAATCTATAAATTCAGCAAATCTGTACAACATTTTATAATTTATGTAGGTACACGAATAAATGAAATGAAATGAGATGAAATTAAATACTAAAATACAATCTGATATTTCAATTAACAAGTTTCATGAAATAACCCACTGTATTATAACCTAAGCAAACAACTAATCCAAATATTCACTAGAATGTGATTTAAATTTCTGTGGCTTGAAATTTCTGAAGACGTTACACAGTTTTCCGTAAAACAATATTACAAGCAGTTTCTAAATTTTATACAACACATTTATCGTGAATTTATTGTAAATTATTATCCTAATTAATTTCTATCAACTGTTAAATTAAATATTTATAACAATATATGTAAAACCTATAGATAGTAAAAAAAACATTCAGTGGATATATACAAATTTTATCATGTGTTCAGATTACAACTTTTGTGAACGTAATTCTCCCTACAGAGTTAAAAGCCAGATTTCTTGCTGTTAAGGAGTTACAATAAACATTCCGTTTAAGGTAGTCGTATATCTGAACGTTCGATGCACACTTTTGTTAATTAATGGAAGGCATGAATGTCCAGATTGGTAGAAAGGAATTTTAATCATACAGAACTTCTTGATAAAACTTTTCAAAGGAAGTGATATTTCCATTCATGGACAAAAATGAATGTACTAACCATAAAATGAAAAGAGCTCGCTGAAGCAATCTCAAGGATAACTGGATGAGGGCCACGCGCTGCGACACATGTAGATTACTTATTTAAAGTGTACAAACAACAGCAGCAACAGGTGCTCAGGTCTGAAAAGTAAAGGCGACTTTGAATGAGAAGAAGCCGGAGAAGTGAGCGTTAGATTATTCTACACATCTCTCGGAAGAGTACACTGATCACGCAAAATTAGGCATGAGATAAAGTGAACATTTTTATGGAATATTATTTAATGATATTTAACATGGCACTTCATCGGAGACAGTACAATCACAGTCTAGTATATAGTCACGAAGTTTGAGTTTATGAGGGTATTAGGAACAATAGACTGTGCAGGTACTATTTCCCATTGCCTATAATGAGGCTATAGTAGCGATCCTAGTGGTTAGCAGCTATCTAGGGATGCATATTTACTACGTATTGAGCTTCGTGACTGTATATACTAGACTGTGGTACAATGTCTTGGCGTTTGACTCTTAATGACGACTTAATGCTCCTCTTAAGATACTTACCTACCCTTGAAGGAACAATTTGCAGTTTTTTAATCCAATTTTTTTTTTTACTTTTTTCCCCTGACTAGTTGCAGGAAATGGGATCTAAAGTCGGATTTTTTCATTTTTTTGTTTTTTTTTTGTGGTTTCAAAAAGAGGATGAACTACTGAGCAATTAAAAAAAATTCATGGTTCTAGGTGCTATAGTTTTTAATATATCACTTATTGAATATTGATATTACATTATGCAATTTTCGAGAAAAATGCAATTAAAGTTTCCATTTGTTTTCATAACAACTATAATAAAGATTTAGGTATTTAAGAAGAACTGTGTAAAACTATGTCCTAGTTTAGTATGTAAAAATTCATACAAGTAGCGCAAGATGTCAAAACAGAGAAATGCAATTTTTACATCGTAAATTCGTTATTTTGTTCTCCTGTACAATTTCCTTTCACGACTACACGTCCCTTTTCGCGCAACGGGTCACAATTAAGGATTTTCACACAGAAGGAACCTCTAAAATATTTTTTGGAGGGCAGGAGGGCAATTTTGTAAAGCGAAAACTAAAATTGATTTGTTTTAGTCCTTGGCCACAGTTTTTATGTCAGAACAAAATTTCTTTCACTATTTTACTCCTAAAAGGACACAGAATAAGCTGTGAAAACAGTTTTTCCCTGTATTATCGAATTAAGGAAAATGTCATTATGTTTTTTGAAAATTTCAAACATAAAAGTAAAAGTTTAAGATCTTGAAGTTTTAAATTAACTTTCTTAAGCAGTAGGACACTGTTTGTAGTTTGGCACCTAGCTACGTTAATCAGCTTCATTTTGGTGCTAGAATGATGAAAATATCTGAATTCTAAGTGCACTTTGTGTTAACATTAATGTTATAAAATGCTGTAAAATTGAACGTGATCTACATCCAGAGGGTATGAAAGGTTACGCTGTCTTAGATCGTTCTAGCAGCATGAAGAAATTGAGGCGGTACCCGTAACTAAAGAAACAAAGGGAAATTGACAATTTATATAGGCCTACATCAATGGTCGGAAAACATTACGTCACATTAAATGCAGCTGGCAATACACAATAAAGGGACAGCAGGAGGGAGAGGATACCCAAACTGCTTAACATTGACTTAACAAGGGGAGGGAGATCATGCCTTACCCTTCCGCCCTGTTTGCGTATTATGGGGTTGATCGCGAATCACGAAATGCCGACCACTGACCTACATGAATTATTTTGCTTATTTTAGGTTCTCTATTCATTCTCCAAAGATTTCCTACAATTTATTTAACACGCCGTAAACATATTTATGATAAGGTTACTTACTTACTCACTTACTTACTTACTTACTGGCTTTTAAGGAACCCGTAGGTTCATTGCCGCCCTCACATAAGCCCGCCATTGGTCCCTATCCTCAGCAAGATTAATCCAGTCTCTACCATCATATCCTACCTCCCTCAAATCCATTTTAATATTATCTTCCCATCTATGTCTCGGCCTCCCCAAAGGTCTTTTTCCCTCCGGCCTCCCAACTAACACTCTATATGCATTTCCGGATTCGCCCATACGTGCTACATGTCCTGCCCATCTCAAACGTCTGGATTTTATATTCCTAATTATGTCAGGTGAAGTATGCAATACATGCACCTCTGCGTTGTGTAACTTTCTCCATTCTCCTGTAACTTCATCCCTCTTAGCCCCAAATATTTTCCTAAGAACCATTATTTATTTAACCCTTTGCAGCACAATTTTTTTTTATGTTTTTCATATCATGGATCATAACAAAGCTTCGATCATTTTTTTCAACATCTTAACTCTGCACACAATTTCAAAACACAGATGGCACCTCAAGAGGTGGTTCCTTGGTGGAATATCTGTGCCATAAAATTTAGGAAGAAAGAAACCTGTGGTTCTTCTGAACAATCAATATGCTGCAAAGGGTTAAGGAACAGTGAAATTCTGCAGTTGCAATTAACATTGATGCAGGTGGGCCTATGTAATTTATGTCAATAAAGGCAGTACAGTTTAAGTTGTCTCTTTACTCGTCTTATCATCATTATTATATCACGTGCATGAGGTTACTTTAAACGAGAAGAAGGACATGAGCGTCTTAGACATGCCGCGCGCTCTGCTATTTAAAGTGTGCAATCCCTGGATTGAAGTTAAATGCAACCGACAGGAGCGCACGTATGCAGCAGGGTGAACTTTACCATTTCGCATCTTCCCTGGGGCTGCATGGCATTCCACAGCTGAATCCGGGGCTCGACATCCCAGTGGCGGCACAAGGAATCGACCTTTTCGCTTTGTCAGCATCCTCAAATATATCTAATACTCTACAGTGGGGAATTGTATGGCTTCATAACTCAGTGTTACGATACTCTATAACGTCTAGTCATTTGTTGCAGCGATCTTCCTTTTTTATTTCTCACTTACTTTCTATCTTTTATTTTCACTTGTTCCTTCCCTTCTTTCTCTCAACAATATATTCTTTTGCACTTTTTTCTTCCCTTATCTTTTACCTCTTATTTTTTTATCGTTCTTCCTTCCCGTTTGTTCTTCTTCCAACAATTTCTCCTCAGTTTTTCCTTCGTCCATTTCCTCACCCTACTTCATTGCTTCGAGTTATTATTCAGTTACTTCATTCTTATTTTGCCACTTTTCTCTCTCCTACATCCATTTTCTCCTTCTTTTTTTATTTTATTGGGTTATTTTACGACGCTTTATCAACATCTAGGATATTTAGCGTCTGAATGAAATGAAGGTGATAATGCCGGCGAAATGAGTCCGGGGTCCAACACCGAAAGTTACCCAGCATTTGCTCGTATTGGGTTGAAGGAAAACCCCGGAAAAAACCTCAACCAGGTAACTTGCCCCGACCGGGATTCGAACCCGGGCCACCTGGTTCCGCGGCCAGACGCGCTGACCGTTACTCCACAGGTGTGGACTTCTCCTTCTTCCGTGAAAATATTTTTTCTTCCGCTTTTCCTTTCCTTCCGCTCTTTCTTCCTCCCGCTACGTCTTTCCTTCTATTGTCTCTTCTTTTATATCATGTCTATTCTTATTCTTCATCCTTTATGTCGATTCTTCTGTCCTTCTTCCGTCAGAATAGTTTCACGTGCATACGTCTTTAAAATCAGATCGACACAAGGGGTGCTAAAACGGAAACGGTGATGTAATATTTGCAGTTTGATCAATTCTGATACTACAACTTCATTACCAATAAGACAATTGGAACAAATATGGTCTCATTCGATCGGATATACGACTAAGATGAGATCATGGCCATAAGTTGGTGTCTTGCATACGCGAGGCGCGGGTGGGGGCAGCCATTTGGAATGTGGGCGAAATTTTCCGGGCAGTATATCTCGTGACTCCGATGTGCTATTTCGCTGTTTCTGGTGCCAAACGAAATATCTCGTCAATATCTGTCGATTTATGATAGACATATTCGTGTAAAGCCCACTGCCGTGTCCCCGACACAATCACATCCCGATTTTTTCTTCCGCGTTTCCTTTTCTTCCAGTTACATCTTTCCTTTTGTCTTTTCTTTTCTTCTTCCGTCTATTTCTTATATTTTAGCCCTTTGTCCTTTCTTTCGATTCTCTTTCCATTCAGTGATGTTTTTATTATTTTGTAGAAAAGCTAAATCTAGTCCGCCACATTGGGGATTGTCAATTATATTATTCAACGCCAACTTTATTTTTCTGCGATGCAATCAAGGATTTGTTAGACGGTTCACTGTCTTACAAGAACACCACGGCTTTGTAAATTTTACCAAGTTGTTTCTCCAATTTTTTTTCCCAATCTTAGTTAGTAATGTATATTAATACAGTTTTACCATGTTCTAAGTAGCCTTCTATCTTCTTCCTAAAAAATGTGAGGACATTTCCTACCGATTTTTGAACGCGAAATTTCTCTGGGCGGGGAGAATCAGAGTCTTTCATTCTTTATTGTTCTTTTGTTTCTGGCTCGTAATGATGGAGCCATGTTTCATCCATAGTTCCATTACGATCCAGAAAACTAACAAAATCACCTTCAAAGTGGCTGCAAAACGAAACGATATCATTTTGAGATCTCGTCACTCCTTTTATTTTATTTTATTGGGTTATTTTACGACGCTGTATCAACATCTAGGTTATTTAGCGTCTGAATGAAATGAAGGTGATAATGCCGGTGGTATGAGTCCGGGGTCCAGCACCGAAAGTTACCCAGCATTTGCTTATATTGGGTTGAGGGAAAACCCCGGAAAAAAACCTCAACCAGGTAACTTGCCCCGACCGGGATTCGAACCCGGGCCACCTGGTTTCGCGGCCAGACGGGCTGACCGTTACTTCACAGGTGTGGACGAGATCTCGTCACTCTTGAGTCGTTTCTGACCAGCGTTCAGACATTTAACGATTCATTTAGTAGATATCTCATTCCAAAATCATAATGTGAAAGACATGTTTATAGGACATTTTCAGTTTCAGGTTTACATTTGAGCCCAGTTCACTGATTCTTCAAAATCATATCGATATTTTCTGAAGTGGTCACACAAACAGATGTTCCAACACGTGTTCATCTACGATCGCAGCTCTTTCTCCCTTAAAATCCGCAAAACAACGAAGGACAACGAACCCTTAATATAGGCCTATCCACCACATTTCCATGAATTTTCTTACATGATAACTGTCTAAAAACTAGGTACTTTATCACCGACCGATAAATTTCATCAACACTGAATTTTTTGTCTGGCAATTTTTAAAAAATACATCATATAGAATCGGCTAAAGTTGTATTACCAAACATTTAGATCTAGTAACTATCAAACAATATATTCTTCTCCACGATAAACGCTTTCGCTTTTGCTTATAACAAAGATCCAGGGCTAATTATATGTCATTATCCCTCTATATACATAATACACAATAAGGCTCCCTCTTGAATCTCTTCTCACTTTAGAAGCATACCAATTTGTATGGCCACAAATACGCTTTTAACATTTTCCTGTGATAAATGAGACTCATTCATTTTAATTTACACTCTTAAATGTGACATAATAATAAAAGTCGCAGAAGAGTCATACCTTTTATTTCTTATTCGTCTTTGTCACCTTAATAAAAGATGACAAATATTTCCTTTTAAAAACTGCTTTGTGAAAAAAAAAAGTTAAAAGTAATGATTCATCATAATCCTAAGCCTATACATTTACCTTATATCAGATCCAGCCACTTAAGTTTAAATACATAAGTAACTATGAGAAATTTTTTCTGATAGAAAGATAGAGATCAAGTTAGTAGAAAATTACTCTCTCTTTCAAAACACAACGAAGACTTTATAGTAACCTGATAATTATGAAATTAATATAATCAATATAGTAAGGGTTCGCTTCCTCTTCATATTTTTCTTTTCTCTGTTTTTTTTATTTTATAAATTTCTTTACACTTCACTAGAATTAATTTGATTTAATTGATTAATAGTTTTCTGCCCAAGGGCAAATCTTTGACTGTAAACACAATATTTCCTATTTTCTATCTTCTTCTTAGTCTCGATGTATTTATCTTAATGTTATCTATATGTGATATCGCCTTCTGTCCCGAACTTTTCTCTCTTTCACCATTTTCTCCAGTGCATCCTTCAGTAGGCAGTTTCTTTTTTGCCAGTGACCCAGTCAATTCCCTTTCCTCTTCCTGAATGAGTTTGAGCATTATTTTTTCTTCGCATACTCTTTGTAGCACATCATTATTTCTTATTCTGTCTGTCCATTTCGCACCCTTCAGCCTTCTCCATATCCACATTTCAAATGCTTCTAGTCGTTCTTTTTCACTTCATTATGATGTCTATGTTTCTGCACCATACAATTCCACACTCCACACAAAGCAATTCGCTAGTCTCTTCCTAATTATTTTTCCATAGCTCTGCAGAAGATGTGTCTTTTTCTATTAAAAGTTTTCTCTGCCATTACTATTTTCCTTCAACCTTGTAGCAGACCATGTTACTACTTACGGTACAATTATTATTATTATTATTATTATTATTATTATTATTAATCTGAAAGTTAGAATTTATAAAACAGTTATATTACCGGTTGTTCTGTATGGTTGTGAAAACTGGACTCTCACTTTGAGAGAGGAACAGAGATTAAGGTTGTTTGAGAATAAGGTTCTTAGGAAAATATTTGGGGCTAAGAGGGATGAAGTTACAGGAGAATGGAGGAAGTTACGCAACGTAGAACTGCACGCATTGTATTCTTCACCTGACATAATTAGGAACATTAAGTCCAGACATTTGAGATGACATGTAGCACGTATGGGTGAATCCAGAAATGCGTATAGAGTGTTAATTCGGAGACCTGAGGGAAAAGACCTTTGGGGAGGCCGAGACATAGATGGGATTTTCTCCTAACATATTCACGTCATCCGCATAAACAAGCCGCTGACGTAACCCTTTCAATTCCAAACCGTCTACGTTATCATAATATGAAATGTGCAGTGGAAAAATACGTGACATCTTGGTAACACTTTCCTGTCTATATGTTTATTAATTTACTTTTATATATTGCATAAAATAACTAAGGCGTTCTACAAGTGAAAAAATCATAAAAATACGTAATACAGAGATGGTATGCTGTGAATATCTCACAATTTTCTTTCCATATATGCAAAACGCTTCCCATATCCTTCGCTTACTCAGAAAGTAGAAATAGACACAACCTCTAAAAAAAGATGTTAAAGTTCAGAAATATAAACCAAGCGCCACGCCATTTCACTTCCATGGAAGTATGAAACTTTTATGTCCCCATGAGTTATGAGGGGTGCCATATATCCACGCATTACCAGTTTTGGATTTAAATAGAAAGTTTTTAGCGTAGAAAGTTTCTTTTTTAAGATTTTCAAATGTAAAGCTTTGAAACTTCTCATACTCACTTGGCGGTTAGTATACCCTCCAGTCACTTCGCACGCATTGATTATCAATGGCTGTTGGGAGATAACTTGCAATCTGTCAAAGTTCGTAAAACTATAAGCTTCCGCGCTACAACGTTGAATTCTATTTAAAACCGATGCTAACGATGGCTGATAATAAGTGAAACCTCTATCTTATAATAACACTTAGAGCTTCCGTGATTAAAATGACGATGTTACCAAGAAATAATGAATTTATATGCGAAATGAATGTTGCGTAAGACGTTGTTGTTGTTTAGTCAACTGCCCGAAGACAGGTCTGAACCTCACAAGCAATACCAATAAGGCACCACTTAAGAGGAAACTAAGCCAGGAGACAGTGGGTTAGAGTGACCAGTTTCTTTCCCCCTCCATTGCATACATCACTGACTAGCTACATAGGCACACTAGTCAGACTTCAGATGTATACAAACAATAATTGTTCTTCCTCTGATACATATCGTCAAGTGAGATATACTGTCTGATAATAAATGTACATATCCGCCAGAACCTCAATCAGAGGATCGTAAAACATTAGGGAATGCATAAAACGTCATACTGTTTGGAAATGTTATTATTTTTGGAATTGTGAATTTTCAACATTTTACATTTTGCCATTTGTACCAAACTGCTATTTAAAAAATCACTCTCAAGATTTTTAACGGTTTTAGTAATCCTTTCTTTAAAGGTAACATTCACGTTAAGAAGTCTTAGCTCAATGGTTAGAATATCTACACACAAGAGGAAGAAAAGTTTTTTTTTCTGAACGCAATTAAATTTTGAAGATATTGTTCGTTGATTTTTTTAAATTCCTGTTAAAGATAGATTAAAGATTCAGATACAGTTCCTTCGTCGTACCTACTAAGGGAAAGGATCGTGCAAAATTTCATGTAATTATCTAAAAAATGGTGGAAGATATGATTTTAGTTTAAAAAATGCAGTTTTGATCAAATGAGCGATAACACCAAATATTTCTAAGGGATATATTTTGCATGGCGGGGCATTTTACTGCATAACTTGGCAAGTTTTATAAGTAACTTAAAATTTCCTTCAAAGATATAAAGGTAAAAGTCCATTTTTAATTGCTGCTTACAAGAAAAATGATATGTTTCGTTATGAAAAGTTATATTTTTACGAATGAATTTGGGGATGAAATGACATGCAGGATGATAAGCATAACTTGGCCAATTTTATAGATATCTTAAAATGGTCAATTTTTATTACTCTACTGCCACTTCCAACGGACTCCTAAGGAATATTTACACGTTTATCACTGGGATTGTGGCGCTGGAAATCAACTTAGAACACTTTTATCTCAGCCACGACAGATTCAAATTTTTATTGTACAATATAAATGCAATTATCACTACAATGACACAATAATTCTTGTAGATAACACAGAAACAACTTCGTAAACGTAATTAACAGAGTCGCAGTTTCACTTCACTTCCACTAGATGACTCGAGTTCCAGGCTATAAGCGTATCAGGGATGCCAATATCGGCAAACGAAATGAAACTGTGAGGAATGTTACAACAGGTGTGCTAAACGTTAGGAATGTTACAATAGGTGTGTAGCACGTTAGGTTAGGTTAGGTTAGATTAGGTCAGATTAGGTTTTGTTAGGTGTGTAAGATAATATAAATGGTTACTACAGTTGGCGACAAAGCAATCATTCTCCCACTCCACCTCAAATAACGTCACAACGACGTATATGGCCGCCTTCTTCCTTCAAGTACGACGATTTTCCTATATAGGCTAAGTAAGGAACCTATTTAGGACGGGTTGGGTGGGACCACAGCTCTCCCAGTGATCACATCGACTTTCTACTGCTCCACACTACAAAACTAAGGTATTTTCAGTGTTTGTTTTTAATTTCCTCTACTGGCAGTACAGTAATAAAAATTCACCCTTAAAATTTCTTTCAAAGATAGAAACTTCATGCTACATTAATTAATAAAAAATCTTTGTTTTACCATCTAAGGTGTATGTAATCCCTTTAAAGCAGAAACATTAATACAATAACAATTATAAAAACAATAGGAAGCTTATACACATTTTGACAAATATTTTGTGTTACCGCATATAAAACGCATTAAATAATCGAAAGATAAAACAATGCAATCATTAATGTACTAAGACTGTGGAGAAAAATGCTACTCGGAAACGATGCAATGAGCCGAGTTTCCTGCCGGACTAGTTGCAGTTGCCACAGGTTGAGCACGCAAGCAATTCCTGTGTTATATGGCACCTCATTGAATATGCATGAGCTTAATAAGAATCGCGTTATTAAAGAAACCATTAAGATAATAGATATTTTAAACTGTTCTAAAATATTGCAAGCCTCTAATAAATATTTAAACTTTCCCCTCATGTTCCCTCAGCTTCTCCTATTCAATATAGAAATGTAGAGGAAGTGCAAGTAGAGAATGATTTGTTACTGCGTTACATTGTTATCGCTTCTTCTTCCAATAAAATTCGTATGAGAATATGGAAAGCAACTTCGACATTTTACAGAGGACTTTAATGAGCTCTGCTTGTGAGCTGTGAAGGAAAGTTTCACTGTAGTAAATTAAATATTTTTCACAAAATACATAGCATCGTTCTTACGTTGTTTTATAATAATAATAATAATAATAATAATAATAATAATAATAATAATAATAATAATAATAATAATAATAATAATGATAATAATAATAATGATAATAATAATAATAAATACTTACTGGCTCTTAAGGAACCCGAAGGTTCATTGCCGCCCTCACATAAGCCCGCCATTGGTCCCTATCCTGAGCAAGATTAATCCATTCTCTATCATCATATCCCACCTCCCTCAAATCCATTTTAATATTATCTTCCCATCTACGTCTCGGCCTCCCTAAAGGTCTTTTTCCCTCCGGCCTCCCAACTAACACTCTATATGCATTTCTGGATTCGCCCATACGTGCTACATGTCCTGCCCATCGCAAACGTCTGGATTTAATGTTCCTAATTATGTCAGGTGAAGAATACAATGCGTGCAGTTCTGTGTTGTGTAACTTTCTCCATTATCCTGTAACTTCATCCCTTTTAGCCTCAAATACATTCCTAAGCACCTTATTCTCAAACACCATTAACCTATGTTCCTCTCTCAAAGTGAGAGTCCAAGTTTCACAACCATAAAGAAGAACCGGTAATATAACTATTTTATAAATTCTAACTTTCAGATTTTTTGACAGCAGACTGGATGATAAAAGCTTCTCAACCGAATAATAACAGGCATTTCCCATATTTATTCTGTGTTTAATTTCCTCCCGAGTGTCATTTATATTTGTTACTGTTGCTCCAAGATATTTGAACTTCTCCACCTCTTCAAAAAATACATTCCAATTTTTATATTTCCATTTCGTACAATATTCTCGTCACGAGACGTATTATTATTATTATTATTATTATTATTATTATTATTATTATTATTATTATTATAGACATTCATTCATTCATTCATAGGTTTCTGTCCAAGGACAGATCCCTCACTGCAAACTCAGAATTCCCCAATCTTCCCTCTTTTTCTCTCTCCTCTCCTCATTAATATTTCTCTTAATTTTATTATCTTAACGGAAATGAGAAAAATGTTATATTTTCAGTGGGATTTTATTGTTCTGTCATGTAAATTACTACATAAATAGTAATTTTAGAAAATTGAAGTAGATTCCATATACTAAGTATAAACAATCGAAAGGTTTTGAAAAGCTAATTCTGTTTGTAAGATAATTGTCTTGTCAATCACCTTCATCAAATTCAATCCTCAAGTGGTTAGATTCTTAATACTGTGACTTTTATTCAGCTTTAACCACCACACACCCGTCAACAATGTGACTTTTATTCTTAATTATTCACCCTACAAGAATGGGCATTCCACTCAACACGGCAACACAATAGTCGTTATTGCACTCAACACAGCGACAATGGCAATACACGACGTTTATTGAGAAGAACAACAATGTACTCCTAATTTCAATTAATGTTCACAATGTACTATGTGCAGAACAAAACTGTCAGTTCTCAGTTCACAGTTCGCTCGCCTTGGCTAGTTCTTGTAGCTCACTGTTCAAGTTCACTGCACATTGAACTCAGGTCTTCCGAGATGCATCATACTCGCCTGGTGGACACGGTCACAGTTACGGCCTCACTGAAGTTCACTGCACGTCGAACCCAGGTTCTCCAGTGCGGTTCACTACACGTTGAACTCGAGTCTCCCAGATGCAGTCCGCTGTACGTCGAACTCAGGTCTCCCTTGCTCGCTGCTGTCCAAGACAACACTTGAAGACTGACTGATTCTCTGTCGGCCACTCACGGTATTATTTATTACACCACATGTTCTGGAATCTTCGATTCGCATGGCTTTAAAATCTTCGAGAGAAATACGCTTCTAGATGTTTCCCTTGCTCTCTCCGCTCAGTGCCATCACCGCAGCATTCTCCCCTCGCTCCGTACCGCAGTTGGTGTCAGGGATCGAGTTTCCCCGCACCTCCTTCTTGCTAGATGCGCGCGCAACTCCCTGACACAACCATAATATTCCGGAATGGCGCCACAATATTCCTTATTAAAACCTATTGTTTATTGTTGTTTAGTCAACTGTCCGAAGACAGGTCTGAACCTCACAAGTGATACCAAGAAGACATAACTTATGAGGCAACTAGGCCAGGAGATAATGGGGTAGGGTATTACAATCTGTCTGGTCATTTAATCCTAAATCCTCAGTGCCTGTTTCACATTCCATATAAACTATCATCACCATCTTCTTTTTCTTCTTCTTCTTCTTCTTCTTCTTCTTCTTCTTCTTCTTCTTCTTCTTCTTCTTCTTCAAGGTTTAGGCCTTTCGGCCTGTTCCGCCTCCATTAAAATTGATCTCGCCAACGTTTTATTGGTCTATAAACTATCATATATCTGAATTTACTTTTAAACCAAATTTATAATGTTCTTCCGACAGTTTTCTCAACATAAGTTTCATTCTTCATATGTCTGCGAAATTATCACGCAATCAGCTGAGAATCACGTAAATAATCATCCATCTCCAACAGGTATTCTCATTACTGAACATTTTTTCATTTTATATGATAATGCTGTATGTAGGTATATCTTAATAATGTGGGTGACATGTTATATTTATTTAACTGGGTTATTTTACGACGCTGTATCAACGTCTGAATGAAATGAAGGTGATAATGCCGGTGAAATGAGTCCGGGGTCCAGCACCGAAAGTTACCCAGCATTTGCTCGTATTGGGTTGAGGAAAAACCTCGGAAAAAACCTCAACCAGGTAATTTGTCGTGACCGGGATTCGAACCCAGGCCACCTGGTTTCGCGGCCAGACGCGCTGACCGTTACTCCACAGGTGTGGACGACATGCTATATTATTTTATACATGTTTCATATTAAAAACTTTTACGAGAGAAAGTAATGAACGAAACAGAGGGTAGAATACTTGAAATAGAACAATAATGTGTATTTTAACAACCCTGATTGTGACGCGTCTGTATTTTCTGCGTTATCAAATTATCTCGCTGATGATGCGTGGCCTTTTCCGCCGTTAAATAAAGAACTAATCGTATTTCAGTTATTTAAAATAGCTGAACAGAAAATAACGTCGGACGTGACGTATGAGGACCGTAAACAAGACCACATTGTATGGCGTTCACGTATCCACTTGTATTTATTTATGTAATTCCAATGTTTGCGGAGTTATGTACCAACTATTTGCTCTGGTTGAGCTGAAAGGTTTTCTATCCAATTTGAAGGGATTTTTTTAAATTTTGGTCTCTGATTTAAAATAGGTAGAAAAAAATCAACTGTTTTTACGAGTTCATAATCATTTTTAATCGCTGTGCGATTTATTTTTCAAGACCGGAAATTTTCTGTCTCCTTATCTTCTTCCCCACTTTCGCTTGTTCACTCCATTTTCATCCATCTCTTTCCTTCCCCCTTTTTTCTCTCTTTTGTCTCTATCAGCTTCTCTTATTATTATATGTGGAAACGCATTGAAAAACAAGAAGGATAATAGTATTCTCTAGTAGAAATTTACTTTGAAAAGATATATCTGCCATCAATACGGATGCAGAAACCTATAATAGGTGTGCAAGATTGAGAAAATTGTAATCTTACGAAAAGTAAGGTAGGCTACCTACTTAATAATAAGTAACACTGCAGTTATTTTGCATTAATGGGAGAGGATGATAAAATTTGAAACTTTATCTTGATGGATGTACAAATTTGATTTTTGGTTTATACAAATATCATTTACGTAACAACTTAAATTGGAGGTTAGTTTTTGAAAAAAAGAAGTTGGGAACAAATTTAAAAAAAGCACTAGCATACAGTATTTAATTAAAATGGATATATCTCAGCTATTTTTAAATATAAAATGAAAACTCGTATAAAAATTTTACTCCTAGAAGCACATTCTTCAAAATGTACTTAATACAATTTTGATTTTGGCGTTCAAAATTTTAAATAACGAATTATATTTTAAATTGAATTATAAACTACGTACTTTTATAGAAATATGGAGCCTTATTTTTTCAAATGCAACAAAATAATCAATCTTCATTCTAAAGAAAAATGTCTTACAGCCCAAAGAATGTGTGTACGAAATATCATGCATGTAGGATCAATATATTTTTTTTATTATTTTTATATGGAATAAAGCAAAAGATTAAAGTTACTAAAATTTGTCATTTAAAAACCCTGTGCACCAGAGCTTAAAAAATGGCGTCACAGCAGCTAATAAGACCATAAATGCAGATCAAATTTCATGTAACATATTTTCCGCATATCAGAGAGTACTTTAAAGGGAGAAATTAAAAAAAAAAAATTACCGTGAATTCCTATCAAAATGCAGTATTGCCTGAAAACCATATGCACTATTGCTTTAAAAGGGCCTAGGGCATTTCGTAACCGAAAATTTCGTCACCGTTATTGCTTGTCACCTATTTTTCGTCATTAGGTTTTTGATCATCAAATACATTTTGGCATCATGGTTTTTTTTTGTCACCGAAGATATTTCGTCATCATATACATTTTGTCATCTTTTTTTATACTCAGGGGATTTCGTCACCAAAATAATAATATGTATGTCGTTGTAAAATAGATGACGTAGTTTCTGCTGAAGTTCCAGCTTCAGCTTTCATTGCTTCTACACATTCCGCAGCTCCAATTCTACCCCAATTTGCTGCGTGGTTCGAATGCTCTGTAGGTTCTTTTGTAATGGTTTTCTTATCTGAGGAAATAGTCATAAGTGAATTATAAATGTCGCGCTGATCACACCTCCATACAATCCCGGTCTTCGTAACTTTGTGCTTTGTATACATATGTCCATTACAGATTAACATATCTCTTAATCTATTACTTTTTACAAATCGAAATAATTCCAGCATAGGTACCTTAAATTGAAGATTTTGAAACCAATGAATCCTACAGCTTGAAGATTTCGAATCCAAAAAAATCAATGTAACTTTGGAAACGAAATGAACAATATGAACACAATGAATCGTGTAAATTGAAGATTTCGAAGATTACTTGAAGATTACATATCATTTTATATAGCTATCATGAAGAGAAGCGACACGAAGGGGGGAGAAATTGTGATGGCGAATAGTGATGAGGAAATTAAATTGGTGACAAAATACTTGCTTGCATGCATGCATGAATTACATACATACATACATACATACATACATACATACATACATACATACATACATACATACATACATACATACATACATACATACATACGCACACTTACTTACTTACAAATGGCTTTTAAGGAACCCGAAGGTTCATTGCCGCCCTCACATAAGCCCGCCATCGGTCCCTATCCTGTGCAAGATTAATCCAGTCTCTATTATCATATCCCACCTCCCTCAAATCCATTTTAATATTATCCTCCCATCTACGTCTCGGGCTCCCTAAAGGTCTTTTTCCCTCCGGTGTCCCAACTAACACTCTATATGCATTTCTGGATTCGCCCATACGTGCTACATGCCCTGCCCATCTCAAACGTCTGGATTTAATGTTCCTAATTATATCAGGTGAAGAATATAATGCGTGCAGTTCTGCGTTGTGTAACTTTCTCCATTCTCCTGTAACTTCATCCCGCTTAGCCCCAAATATTTTCCTAAGCACCTTATTCTCAAACACCCTTAACCTATGTTCCTCTCTCAGAGTGACAGTCCAAGTTTCACAACCATACAGAACAACCGGTAATATAACTGTTTTATAAATTCTAACTTTCAGATTTTTGGACAGCAGACTGGATGATAAGAGCTTCTCAACCGAATAATAACACGCATTTCCCATATTTATTCTGCATTTAATTTCCTCCCGAGTGTCATTTATATTTGTTAACATACATACGCACACACACATATTTACTTTTATATATTAAGATATCTCAGGAAACAGCAAAATTTAAGTTATTGCATCTTAAACGCCCATTTAAAAGTCAAGGGACTCTTTCAGAATGCTATAACATGTACTTTCAACAAAAACGACGGTATACACAATTTCAAAACACTTGATATAACTTAGGGTATCTCTCGGAAAACAACTTACGTTATTGAGTCTTAAGCAAACGTCCACTTAAGAGAAAAAGGTCCTTCAGAATGCTACGATATGTACAACAAATATGAGAAAGCTTCAAATCCTTAATATATCCAAATAAAGCTTTTAATAGCAAGTTTTTAATAATTTCAATATTCTGATGCTTTAATAATCTTTAGTAATTTCGAAACATCGGAATTTACATTTCATCATACAGCGATAAATCCAGATTCAAAATCTGCAGCGTAATGTAGTTCTATGCACTATTTGCGTATACAATTATTACGGGTTTGAAAATGGTGTATATTTTTAGATATTACACACCCACGTAATGATATCGCTATTCAAAACAACATGTGTATTTATATGTACAGTTAATATTCAAAGAGAAATTTATGAATTATAGACTAATACAGAATAAAAAGCTTAATGTAGAGTTTAAACCGATATGAAATTAATGAAGTGATAATTTCTATAGAGGCATCGGGATTGGGACAATATGATTTCGACTACAATCAGAATACCAAACTCATTAGGTGAACCGTGTGTAGTTGATTTGTCAGTTAACCTGGCGGCTTTATATATTCAAACAAAGACAAAGTAAATGTGTCGCAATTGACATACCGTCGTTAAATAACAGATCTCCAAGCAGACACAATATTTCGTCATTTGTCCTTTAATTAATACAAGTATGCAAGTTTTCTTCTTTTCTTTCAAGGATAGTATTTAACATACCTAAAGGTTGAATCCCTATCTCCTCCTGTTTTAATATAGTTATGAAAAACGAATTTTTATGTCAGATATTGGCGTACTTATCTGAGTACAAAATTGAATAAAACAAGTTCCCAAAATATACATAAAAATCAAATAGGCTAACTGAAGGTTGGAACGCAATGAATGTTTCTAAGTGAATCTGATGTACTTAGTAAAAACAAAATATAAACTGAGGACACAATACCATGACTTGATTTCACAAACTGAAGAAGTAGGATAAGCTGTTTTTTATACGAGGGGGGTCCAAGAAATAACGACCGTTTTGTTGTAATAATTAAAAAATATATATTTATTTGAAAAAACAAAGTCTGTTACATAACTGAAGCTTCCTTTACTTCTCTACATAATCACCACCTACATTTAAACATTTGTCGTATCTGTTCACTAGCTTTAGAATTCCCGTGTTATACTCCTCTGCCGCCAGTTCATTAAGCCAGGTGTTCACTGTCTTCTTCAACTCTTCATCACTTCCAAAACGCGTACCACCCAGAAAGTCTTTCAGCTTAGTGAAAAGGTGAAAATCGCTAGGAGCAAGGTTTGGACTATAGGGCGGATGATCAAAGATTTCCCAAACGAACTGATCCAGCAATTCTCGAGTTGAAGCAGCAGTGTGCGGGCGGGCACAGATTTTGTGGTAGCCAAGATGTTGCGACACAATTTCACCAAGCAAAGAACGAGAAATGTCAGGAAAGGCAATATGGAATTCGTCGAGTGATGTGCGCCTGTCTTGCAAGATTCTGTCGTTCACTTTAGTCTTCAGGTCTTCTGTGATGAGTGATGGGCGTCCGAGTCCAGTTTCATCGTGGACATTTGTTCGCCCATTGTTGAACATTTCGCATCATTTTCTCACATTTCTTTCATTCATTACAGTATCACCATACACTTCTTTCAATTGCCGGTAAATTTCTGCAGGTTTCAAATGTCGGGCATTCAAAAATCGAATCACACTCCTCACCTCACAGTCGGCGGGATTATCAATCACATCGTTCATTTTGAAGTAACACAAAATGCACAATGGCGACTTGTTGCAACAGTACTCACAACATTATGAGAACACATGTTAAGGAAGCCAGTTGACCTTCAAACAAGGAAGGGGAGTCAGCTGCGCGGCGGGTATGCGCGAACGGTCGTTATTTCCTGGATCCCCCTCGTAATTTAATTTTTCATGAACTCACATAAAATAGCTGTTACTATATTTAAACATTACTATATTTACTCTCCTATTCACGAAAATGCATATTTTAAAATTATGGAAATACTGAGTGCAAAGAGTTACATAATGATGTTCTAAATAAGTTGTCATTAAATCTAACCGTTGAACAGTAATTGCAATTGCACTTTTACGGAAAACATTTTTCTCGTAGACCCTACACAAAGGTTTTCCTTAACGGCCTCTCCAAATATGGGACAGGCTGTGGAAAGGAGTTGATTATTTTATCAAAATCTACGCCAAGTGATCATCTCGCTTTTAAATGTTAACGAGAAACGAATATACATTTTTCAGAATATATTTTCATCTTTGTTCACAGGAAAGCAAACTTTTACAGAAAAATACTTTGTTTCGCACTGTTCCCACAACTAGTAGGATCGCACACTAATGGTGAGGCCACACAGAGCGCTATGTTCGCTACGTTCGCAAAATATAGATCTCTTTATTCACAGTTTGACTGGCCACACAGAGCTGCATACGCTATGTTCGCGATGTTCGCTGCGTCGCATTGTGTTTGATTCTCGGCTATATTTTCAAAACGTCGCTGTGTACGGTCATGCGCAGTAGATCATTGGATAGGTTTCTTTCACGCCAAGTGCAGAACTCCTATTCAGGTTGCAACAATCATCTTCACAACTTGTTTTCTAGGTACTTTCACTTGAATAAACGGGTACATATTGTGAATATGAGCAGTTCATTGAAGAATTTAGTAAGTATGCATACTTGGTGTAACAAAGCCCTAGATAATATTTCTATACTTTTATTGCATATAAATCCCCCTAGCAATGCGTAAATACAGTTTTACCTTTCATCTGAACCCAAGACTAAATAATATGAATGGTTAGAACCAGAGATAAAGTAGTTTGATTGAAGTAAGTTGTGCACGCGATTTTTCGAAAATTTCGTAATTTAATATCTGTGGAAATATTGATTTTATAGAGAAAAATATAAATATATACGGGTTAAATTTTTTTAGTGTTAAACATGTCCGAATATGTTTAAAAAAATTCGAAATATTGTGGGTCAGATTTAACCTCCAAAATAAAAGCTCGAAAATTGATACTTACTCATTGTTCACTATGCTCTAAATATACTGTGAACATTTCATTCAAATTAAGGATGTAGGTTGGAAAAAAAGTTTTTAAACTCCATAGTGTCCCTTTTACGTTGAATGAGGTTTATATACGAGCCTGCGCTAGACACGCCGTGCTCGGTTGGCTATAGACTGTAATACTGCAGGGAATTCGTAATTTACCTGGAATAATGATACTATTTTTGGGGGGGGCAGGAGGAAACAGTCTATACAGTTATACAGGGTGATTCATAATTACCTGTGGATGTAATGTAGAGATAAAATAAAAGTGAAATATTCTATACAAATTTCCCACAAATTCTTACTTTCGTAGTTATGATGCAGAATATCCTATCTTGCTACGCATAAAAAATATGGGCCAGCAAAGTCTTCGGATGTGTCACGTTCGCCTATATACCGACTGCAGTAGTTTATTTCTATACCTCACTACAGTTGATTCCGACCTGATGAGACTTTGTTTACTGTAAGTAGGTATGTTTAGTTGTATAGCGCTGTTGGAGTTTCTACCATCACTACATCTCGTAGCTACACATTCATTCTGTCCTTAGTTCAGTAGGCTTCAGTTGCGATAGATCGTGCAGAATCAGTTGCTTGGCCAGCCAGATCACCGGACCTGAGCCCCCTGGACTTTTACCTTTGGGACCGTCTGAAGGCGCTCGTTTATGCCACTCAAATTCTGAACGTAGCAGAACTACAGCAGCGAAATCAAATACCTATGAAACTGCTCGGAATGAGTTCAACAAGGTCTGTAAAATTCTAAGATCTGTACATACCTACGTACAATAAACAGAGTCCTATCAGGTCGCAACCAACTGTAGTGGATATACGAATAACAAACATCTAACGCAGTTTTTGTGTAGGCTAACATGACACATCCGAAAGCTTTACTGGTCCATGTTTTTGATATCTAGTAAGCTAGGACATTCTGCATCATAACTGAATGAAAGGATTTGCGGTAAAAGTTGTATAGAATATTTTAGTTTTATTTTTACCTCTACAATACACCCACAAAGTTTGTATAAGTGTTTATGAATCACTCTGTGTTTAGTCTTGTATAAAAATATTCTAGAACAAATGTTTATTATTTTATGCTCGACCATGCCGAAATGTAGTAATTATACACCTGGTAGCAGCCCTTTAATGTACCTCATTAAAGTACACCTATTCATTAAAGTTCAGGTTTTAGAAAGTTCAGGTTTTCGATTATTCTCGGATATGCAATCGAAAGACAACTAACAAAACGTCTGGAAATCCAATATTGTCGCAGAAGGTTATGTTCTGTTACTATAATAATTAGCGTTAATAATAAATAATATTCAAATAAATTCAATTTGTCATTTCGTTTTTCAATGTCTAAATCAATTTCCAGGTTATATCATGATTAATGTTCATTTTACTCTCTAGATTATATCAAGGTCAATGACATTTGTTCCTCGGAAAAAAAAATCAATACTTTCGCGTCTGCGCACATCCCTAACAATTTACGAGATTGCACAAGGTCAGTTCGCTCCCCAGTCAGATAAGAATAACATGAATACTTATGAATAATTTAAAGTTAGAAATATGGTCGAGCATAAAAAGTCGTATGAAACTTGCCTATAATGGTAATTAAGACGCTCGTATGAAAATTATGAAACTCGCTTGCGCTCGTTTCATAAACATACTCGCGTCTTAATTACTACCATTATAGGCTCGTTGCATAATGTACTATTATATGTTTGTTCATTATAAAATCTTTAGCAGGGCTATATATCTTTTAAGTGTTGCTGTGCTACCTTTGACAAACAGGTACTGTAATTTGCTGCCATTTATGGTGTTTGCTAGATCTCTGCACGGAAAGTAGCCGTCAAGAGGACAGCATTTCGTACGAATAAGTAGTTGCAGTGAATTGCTCCACGAACTTAACTGCCGAGCAAAGACTGTAAACTTGTTCGTCTGCTGTTATAGCTAATATTATAACGTGGAGGCGTAGAGCAGAAATCAACGCGGCGCGTCGCGGCACGGCGGTATCGCCCGCCTACGTACTGACAATCATTTCATAGTTGTGGAATGATATTTCCGCACAGTTAACTTGAAACTTAGTGCGATAAGATGGCGAAATGTTTCAATGATAACCAGAGGTGCCGCCACAGCTACTGAAAGTTCTACTTAAAACCTCAATTGAAATGTATTTGATTTTAATATTATTTTCTTGATATAGTGCATTAAAGGCTATACTGTACCACCCCTACTTGTCTGTTAAGTTCCACAGCAGGGCTGTTTGGCAAGAAAGCGATTGGCTATTCCACCAATTTAGCTGTTACCCCGTTATTCGCAAATTGGTAATTTTAGAGGTGTAACAATATTTTAGCACATGAATTCGATCTAGTTCTCCATGAAATTGTATTTAGTGAATTAAAGGAAACTAATTAATTTCAAATTCTCAAGAAAATACTTATAAATAGTTGATGGAACAGCCCTCCATATGTTCAATGCTTTTTTTTAAGTGAAATCCTCTATAAGTGCGTATGAGTGCATGTATCTATGTGCGTATATGTCGTGCATGTTGTCTATATGGATACACGTGCATGTGTGTCTATGTGTGTTCGCGTGCATCAATGTTTATATGCGTATGTGTGCATATTTATCTATATAAGGCCTGGGCGTAAATAGCTCATTTGAGGTACTGCAGACTACCCCTCATCTCCCCACTCCACATTCCCCCCGCAGAGACAGTTATGTATCGGATCGATACGAATAGACCTGAAGCCAAATATTGCTCAGTGACGGATTGTATATGGCATGGATCATAGCTTTCGGCTTTGGCTGGTCGCCTAAAATCCACCACTGATGCACAATGCTTTACTATGTGTTAGTTTATAAAGCGATGAAGCAGAAAGGACATGGGCAGGGTATTCCTTTCATTTTTTCTTCCCATTTATGCCCAAGGCTGATCTATATCCTTAAATGTGGATATTATCTATATGCACTTTTGCATTTTTGTGCGTATGTTTGTGCATGAGTTTCTATGTGTATTGAGGCCAATATCATTACACATCTTGATTACACAATTTTTAACACTACATCACTTCGGAAAACGTATCATGTGTCTCTCGTGTTAAATTTACATTACCTCGTTAGCATCTTTCAGCCTGCTATCGGCCATCTTCAGAACTGGTTGTTGCTGGTCTTGGCGCCTTTTGTTTGTGTTTCCTGTGGGGGTGTCTTTGTGTAGTGTAAGGTGGAGTCAAAGAGTGTGTGTGTTCTGAAATTGAGTTGTGTGTTGAGAATTTCATTTGGATGTGTATCTATATATTTTGTATCGTTTTAGTGTGTTTAGTTTCTGGCTTTTTGGTTGAATGTGTAGAAGTTCCATGTCTGTGTTGATGTCTCTTTAGGTGTGGTTAGCATTTGTGATGTGTTCTGCATATGTGAAGTGTTTTATAGTTTTGATATGGCTGTGATGTGTTCTTTGTAACGTGTTTGAAATAATTTGCCTGTCTGTCCTATGTAGAAGTTCTTTCAGAACACACACACTCTCTTACTCCACATTACACTAATACAAACACACCCCCATAGGAAACACAAACAAAAGGCGCCAAGATCAGCAACAACTAGTTCTGAAGATGGCCGATAGCAGGCTGAAACATGTTAACGAGGTAATGTAAATTTAACACGAGAAAGACACATAATACTTTTTCCGAAGTATACATTTAATTTATAAATACATACCACTGAAAATTCGTAGATATGGCTAAAAGTCTAGTTAATTTCATGTAATCTATGAAGGTCTAGGGGTAGGGAACTCTAACCTCAAATGTAGAAAGATATAAATATTCAGCAATGTAGCTCCTATTCCCTTTCTGAAGAAGACTAACTGAAGCCAATTTTATTATTCTTATTGCCATGGCGACTTGAAAAATGTTGTATTTATATATGAAAACGATCACATGTTGTTCGAGTCGTCAGTGCCAGGTTCCTTCGTTTTCATTATTCCCATTGCTGCAAGTAGCCTAATTACTTGGGGTTGTGCTGACACTAGTTAGGTGTGCTCAAGAAGGAATGCTCGCAAATTACACAAATGGAAATGCGAGCATGCATCAGGGTAATTTAGATGCTTATCAGGCCGCCAGACCCTCAGCAGATGTAGAAAGTGCAATAGTGTGGCAAACGCGACGGTGATGGCTGTTGGATAATGCAGGCTATTAGAGCTTACCTTCTAACATAGAAGGTTTTTTATGTTCGGAATAGGCTCCAATGCAGACAACGAAGACTGTGAGAACATGCAAGCAAACTCCTCGGTGTAGCTATACAGGAAGCTATAATATTATCATCTCGAAGGTTAGTTTCTTTGAAAAATGTAGTTCAATTTAAGTGCATTAATAATGAATTTTACAAATAAAATTCTTGTAAAAAACCTTTCAGAATTTCGAAGAAATTCTTTTTGGTATGTCATTATTATTATTATTATTATTATTATTATTATTATTATTATTATTCAATATTCGACTTGATTGATCCCTGTTTTATCAGGAGGTATAACAGCGTTATAACTAATTACATACATATTATATTCAAATATGTAACTACTACTTACAAATGCATAATACATAGAAATGAAAGCTTACAAATGTGGTACATATTATTATACATAAATATGTATTATTACATACAGAAATAGATATATGAGCCGTTCAGAGCAGAAGTGGTGTAAGTCTAAATTGGGTAATGAGGTTGAAAGTAAAAATTCTGTAAAATACAGCGCAAAGTAGCAATTAATATGTCCTTCGTGCTATCCACTGACTACTAATAGTTTAAATAAATTTAATATTAATTGCTACTTTGCGCTGTATTTTACAGAATATTTACTTTAACCCTCATTACTACCCATTTTTGACTTACACCACTTCTGCTCTCAACGGCTCATATGTTAGACAATCGTAGTGCAGAATAAATATAATACAGACTTTGACACAATTTGTAGTAGATTATGGTATTGTGAACAGTTATATCTTCCGAGATTCATTCATTCATAGTGTTTTGCCCAAGGAAAGGTCTTTCACTGCAAACCACCTTTCTCCAATATATTCTATTTTCTGCCTTCCTCTTTGTCTCCGCACATGATCCATATATCTTAATGTCGTTTATCATCTGATACCTTCTTCTGCCTCGAACTCTTCTCCCGTTCATTATTCCTTCCAGTGCAGCCTTCAGTAGGATATTTATTCTCAGCCAGTGACCCAAACAATTCCTTCTCTTTCTTCACCCACTCTTTCCAACATAGCTTCAACTTTTATTCTGTCTGTCCACTTCACACTTTATATCCTTCTCCATATCTACATTTCAAATGCTTCTATTCGCTTCTTTTCACTTCGTCTGTGCATGTTTCTGCTCCATAAAATGCCAGACTCCACACAAAACACTTCACTAATCTCTTTCTTAGTTGTTTTCCAGAGGTTCGCAGAAGATGCTCCATTTTCTATTGAAAGCTTCCTTTGCCATTGCTATCCTAGTTTCGAGTGCTTGGCAGCAACTCATGTTAGTGCTTATAGTACACCCAAAATCTTCCGAGATATGAGAACTTATAAGTATCATACCTTTTTGTTTACTACATTTCCGATAAAACGTTATTATTACACTAATAATTATTCAATACTGTATACCCAATGAAATGCAAACAAAGAGTTCATCACATTAGAACATAACATGTTCCTCCAATACTAATCTCAAAGCTCTTCTTCCGTACAAAACTTTCTGTCAGGACCCATATTTGTTATACATTTTTTCTTGTATTGATGACTACTATCTCTCAGAATGCTGATTTTTTCAATGGAAATCACATTGTGCATCTCATATGTTGTTGATGAACATGTAGGCCTAACCATTTCTGGGAAGATATTAATTTTAGGACCATTTTTATTAGACTTTATTTTCTTGATTTGATGAATATTACCACCTCTCACAACAATGAATGCTTTTTTTATGGTTACCACATTTCCTATGATGTTGGTGAACAAGTACCCGCTTCTCGAATGATATTAATTTTAGTATCCATCTTTATTAGACTTTATTTTCTTGATTTGATGAATACTGCCATATCTCAAGACATTGAATGTTTTCTTTAACATCAGCATAGCCCACATTAAGAAATTAAATTACCCTCCTGATAATTATTCCCTGTAATTACTGCAATTAGTTTCCGCTAATCCTGAGTAGAGTTTCATTTAATGACGCTGGCTGTAAGAATTTGTGGCCATGCTTCACTCTTAAAGTACTCTCCAAAGCCTTAATGTTACCCTCACCACACTTAATTGAGAACGCGACTTTATTTAAAGTCTAGGAAACAACATAATTTTCCAGCAATGTTTATAGCTAAAGAAGAAAGTTATGGTGCTCCACATGAGGGCGTTTCCTCAAGCCATTAGTCTGAGAGCAGAGTTCCTTTTTTTTTGTCATTAAAATATAAAAAGTTTGCGAAGTACTTGTTCAGCTTCAAAATTTTAACTTTCTAATTCCTTAAAACGTGTTGATTTAGCTGCCTTAAACGAGAATGTCGTTTCGTTTTTGCATTATAATAGCGGCGTACAGGTGGAATCCAAGTTTCGTTAGTAATAGTGGCTTCTGGAAGATGTAAAATCAATACTTGTCAGTTCACATCTCATGGAGTTCACAATTAGCATCGTCTTCTCGCACGTTTCGTACAACTTACGACGGATGAAACAATATCAATTAAAATTGATGGTTTTTGCCTCATAACAGAAATAAATGAAGACTCAAAAGATGATGTGAACACAGTTTTCATATTCAATTAAATTCAATTTATTAAGCCATTAAACATACAGTGATATGTTTCGTCACAAAAAAACATACATTTGAAAATACATATATAATTGAAAACAGTAATTAGAATGAAAACACAAAACATTTTGAATCTCTAAAATTAATTAAAACACTTCACTCCTATGTACTAATTGTAACTAATCTAAATAACTTTATTTATTAAAAAAATAATTTCGTATGAATTTATGTTAAGAAACTCATCTACAGAGTAGAAAGGATTAATTAAAAGCCAATTATAAAATCTAACTTTGAAACTATTGGTTGGTAACTTATAATATTGACTGGGAAGCTTATTATATAATTTCATCCCCATGACAGAAAAATTTGTACTAGTTTTATGTAATCTACAGTATGGAATATTAATTTGTTCACTATTTCTATTTTCATGATCATGTATATTGGCTATTAATGAGTAATTGTCTATATTTTGTCGAGTGTAAAGGACTAGGTTGTATATATATATATATATATATATATATATATATATATATAAAATATCTGTGATTGTTTGAAAAGAGGTCGACAATGTTCAAGATAGTTTGATTGACATAGAATTCTAATGGCTTTCTTTTGCAAAATCAAGACACTTCCAATTATGCTGCCATTTCCCCACAAAATTAAGGCATACCTAATTATCGACTGAAAGAACGAAAAGTAGGCACATCTTAAATAATTAAATAATATGAAATATTGAGGTGAAAAATGTTGTTTCACATTAAGCATAATCAGTCCTAATTGTTTATTAATGTCTACCATAATAAATGGGGATCTCAGGACCTTTAATGGATAAATCACATGTATTAGCTAGTTGACCAGATCTTGGAATTAAAAGGAAAAAACATATTAATGAAAACTCACAGTTATAATACAAATATACTGCAAATAACAAGCATGTGCTACGAAGACAAAGCACCAAAGCATCAAGCCGGAAGCTGTAGTTCGCAATATTCCTTTCGCAATATTACGTTTTCACAACTACGAAATAGGACAACCGTCATATTTTTGTTGAAATGTGGTTATTGTAACTCAATCTTGGTGTTGCTAATCAAGAAGGTGTTGACTTTTCGGAGAAGTTTGCATCCGCCAAATTACTCTTCAAGGAACGACCACTCGCATAAACTGAGGGGAAAAAAGACAGAGGACGGACACTGGAAAGTTTTCTTTTCTCAATCGTACTATGTTCTACCTGCAGACTACCAAAGGCTTCACCAATAACCAAAAATGTATTTCAAAATAGGCTTAAGGACTTTACTGATAGACGGTAATACATTATGCAGACTTTTTGTGGTTTTACGAGTTTAGTGGATAAGTAGAGAAACATAGTGAATCTCCAGTGATTTATATTGGGTGTGCAGTGTGTTGTAGTGAAAGCGCAGTGAGCTTAAAAGTAAATTCTGAGAGTTATAGTGGCAGGGAAATGAGATAGATATATAGTGAACGGGTGTGAGTTATAGTAAACGTCCTAAATTGCTTGTAATGGGGTCTAGGCTAGCGATTTGAGGTTAATATAGTAAGTACAATTCTACGGAATAATAGGGTGTAATTGATGTTTTGTTATTTGAAATGTTGTATCTGTGAAGAAGTGTGTTGTGTCTGTGAAGTGTGTTGTGTCTGTGAAGTGTGTTGTGTCAGTGAAGTTCTATAGTTTACAGCGATTTGAACAGTGGAATGTTTTCGAAGTGTTAGTGAAATTAGGATAGTAGGATAGTGTCAGTGAAATGTTTCATAGTTCCAGTGCAGTGAGTGAATTGATAGCGAAATGAGTGTAGTGCTGAAAGGTACTTGTGCATGTATAAACATATCATATATACTCGTGGTTTTAAATTCGAACTTAGAGTTAAGATATAAATTAGATTTACTTTAATTAATTATGTTATATTAAGTGATTCATTTAATTTAGGATCCTCCTTGTTAATATTATTATATATTGATATTATTATTTTATTATTAATATTATGAATTGTAATTTATTATTAATTGTAATTATTGAGTATAATTTGTTACCACTGCCACCGGGTATTTACCCATTTGCAGTGTGAATAAATACATACATATAATACAAGGTTAGTAAATTATACATATAAATTCGTCGGAAATCCAAGCACTCTTATAATGAGCGAGTTATCGATTTAAAAAACCAACGTATGATGGTTATTTTCTCTCGATATGTGAGTTTTCATGGGCGATTAGATCTTTGCTTGTTTCGTGTGGATCCTTGTTCTCTGTGTTTATGCATTCTAGATCTTACAGCAGAGAAACTTATAGAAAGTATTTTATCTCTCTGTAACTTTTTCCTTGTGAGTGTAGTAACACAAATTTATTTCGAACAGAGGATGAATGTTCACCTTTCTGCGGTCACATATAGACAGTTTGTAAGCACTATCACACTAGACTTGCGACTGGCTGGTAAACAACTCTTAGTGAAGTTACAAAAACATGATCTTGTGTTTAATGCAGTTCAAATAACAGAAACGTGCGATGACGCCACTGTGACAATAATTTTTTGGGGATTCTAATACTGTATTTTAATTTCTAGAAAGTTTGTTTATCGTGTAATTGAATAATGTAATGCCTTAATTTAAGTCGTTTAACTACCTTATCTTTGCCTATATATATATATATATATATATATTTATATATATATATATATATATATATATATATATATATATATACTTACTTACTTACTGGCTTTTAAGGAACCCGGAGGTTCATTGCCGCCCTCACATAAGCCCGCCATTGGTCCTTATCCTGAGCAAGATTAATCCAGTCTATATATACATCAACTGGATTTTCAATTACTACAACAAAATGGGGTGTGCTAATAGTTTTTGGTGCCAGTGCAAAAGGCAAAGTTGGAAATTCGCCTTGCAGGATAGTACAATGCAATACTCTTCTACTGCACTGCGCTGTGAAAGCTTGCTCTAGCAAGTACAATGGGATATTAAGACTGACAAATACAGGGCGATGACATTGGGAGAATCATGGGAAGTTTATTAAGAAATGACAGGGGAGAGAAAAGAAACCTCAGAAATATACCATGGGGTGTTACGACTGACAAATCCAGGGTAATGACAGTGGGAGAATCATGGCAAATTTATTAAGAAATGACAGGGGAGAGAAAAGAAACCTCAGAAATATACCATGGCATGTTACGACTGACAAATCCAGGGTGATGACAGTGGGAGAATCATGGCAAATTTATTAAGAAATGACAGGGGAGAGAAAAGAAACCTCAGAAATATACCATGGCATGTTACGACTGACAAATCCTGGGTGATGACAGTGGGAGAATCATGGGAAATTTATTAAGAAATGACAGGGAAAGAAAAGAAATCTCAGAAAAATACAATGGGATATTATGACTGACAAATCCAGGGTGATGACAGTGGGAGAATCATGGGAAATTTATTAAGAAATGACAGGGGAGAGAAAAGAAACCTCAGAAATATACCATGGCATGTTACGACTGACAAATCCTGGGTGATGACAGTGGGAGAATCATGGGAAATTTATTAAGAAATTACAGGGGAAAGAAAAGAAATCTCAGAAATATACAATGGGATATTATGACTGACAAATCCAGGGTGATGACAGTGGAAGAATCATGGGAAATTTATTAAGAAATGACAGGGGAGAGAAAAGAAACCTCAGAAATATACCATGGCATGTTACGACTGACAAATCCAGGGTGATGACAGTGGGAGAATCATGGGAAATTTATTAAGAAATGACAGGGGAGAGAAAAGAAACCTCAGAAATATACCATGGCATGTTACGAGACAAATCCAGGATGATGACAGTGGGAGAATCATGGGAAATTTATTAAGAAATGACAGGGGAGAGAAAAGAAACCTCAGAAATATGCCATGGGATGTTACGACTGACAAATCCAGGGTGATGACAGTGGAAGAATAATGAGAAATTTATTAAGAAATGGCAGGGGAGAGAAAAGAAACCTCAGAAATATGCCGTGGGATGTTACGATTGACAAATCCAGGGTGATGACAGTGGAAGAATAATGAGAAATTTATTAAGAAATGACAGGGGAGAGAAAAGAAACCTCAGAAATATGCCGTGGGATGTTACGACTGACAAATCCAGCGTGATGACAGTGGAAGAATAATGAGAAATTTATTAAGAAATGACAGGGGAGAGAAAAGAAACCTCAGGAAATATGCCATGGGATGATACGACTGACAAATCCAGCGTGATGACAGTGGAAGAATAATGAGAAATTTATTAAGAAATGACAGGGGAGAGAAAAGAAACCTCAGGAAATATGCCATGGGATGTTACGACTGACAAATCCAGGGTGATGACAGTGGGAGAATCATGGGAAATTTAGTAAGAAATGACAGGGGAGAGAAAGGAAACCTCAGAAATATGCCATGGGATGTTACGACTGACAAATCCAGGGTGATGACAGTGGAAGAATAATGAGAAATTTATTAAGAAATGACAGGGGAGAGAAAAGAAACCTCAGAAATATGCCATGGGATGTTACGACTGACAAATCCAGGGTGATGACAGTGGAAGAATAATGAGAAATTTATTAAGAAATGACAGGGGAGAGAAAAGAAACCTCAGAAATATGCCATGGGATGTTACGACTGACAAATCCAGGATGATGACATTGGAAGAATAATGAGAAATTTATTAAGAAATGGCAGGGGAGAGAAAAGAAACTTCAGAAATATACCATGGGATGGTACGACTGACAAATCCAGGGTGATGACACTGGAAGAATAATGAGAAATTTATTAAGAAATGGCAGGGGAGAGGAAAGAAAGGTCAGAAATATGCCTTACACTATTGTAACTAGGATTCCCACTGATTTCGAATACGAGTTTACGTCAGAGCAGTCCAATGCGCTTGTCATTAGTAGTAATTCGTTTGTTTTCATTCACACACAGAATGGATTACAAGCATTTCCCATTTGTATCGACATCAATCATGTACCGGTACTGTTCATTCGCTCTGTAGCAGTGTTTTTATTGCCTGATTCAAATTTTTAATTTCCGAAATTTGTTTAGATGTTGAATGTTGTATGAATCCTGCCATTGAAAATGCTCTATGGAAATTTTTAACTGACTTGAACTTCCGTTTTTGCTTCATTATTCTGCTCGGTTACAGTCATTTCTTTTTGTGTCATACATGAACGAAACGCATTATTGTAAGGCAGGGTGCGGATAGAATGATAGCTGTCTCTTTTTTTGTCTATATAGAGGAAATTGTTTTTAAAATTAATACTTCGTAAGAAAGTACTTAACGTAGTGCATACAATAGCAGTAATAATTATATTGCAGATTCCAATACTTCATTTCTCAGAATGTAGAACCTCCTTCATCAATGAATGATAATTGCATTTTCAGTTCTACAAAATTTACTATTAAACAAAAAGCGATGATAATGTAATTATATCACAAATAATTCCTATTCCTGAAGTTATTTCTAAGAAAGTATGGTTGCAATGAAAACATTATCCTTGACTGAAATAATCTTTATAAGAACATAGGTGAAAATGTTTCTGACAAGGGACAAACTCTGTCCATTTATGGTCTGATGTAAGAGAACAGAACTTCCTGCTTCAGAGCCTGATGGTTTCCAAAGTCTCTTGGTGTGATATTCTAGACCTCTCTGAACTGAAATCTATACTCAATTGTATCAGGTGTCATCAGCCAAATTGATCCGGTAGTGTTCATTCATTGGCTAAGCGTTGCGCCGCTAGAATATTAGTTAGGTATTATATTAATAACTTACTGTAATGACGTACTTTAATTACGTATTATAAATACTCAAATGAAACCAACATTACGTCACACAATCGAATTGTTCACTCTTTGGTCTTAAACATGCATCAGTCCTGTTTAAAAATTGGGTGAGTTCATTTTGCTCTACTTAAAAAATCTCTGAGGAATATTTTCTTTTAACTCCTTTACAATATGTGAATTGTTTGGGAGTATTCAGAAAAAAAAATTCAGATATGAGAATCTAGGAGACCGCAATTATTCTGTCGTGGAACACTTCTCGTAATTCACGAAATTTCCCCTTGCAGGATTTGTAAGAATGTTTTTTTACAGAACTATTTTAAATTAATATTTTTTGTTCTACGTTATAAAGCATTTTTATCACAATACAAAATGTTACACAAGGAATCTCTTACCGAGGAATAAACTTGTCAAACTAGCACCACACAAAAAGCCAACTGAGTACGAAACCGGTTATCGCCTAGCAAGACTCACTTGACGACGGCGGAAACAAAACTCGACCAGTTACGGCTGTTTGCAATTAACTTAATCGGCGGGCACCCGACATTTATAACGTAGATGGAGTTCGTTGCGAGGGTGTTGATGGCGGAATTTAATTTTGACTTGCGAGCGAAATTGCAGAAAATTATGTCTGGAGTCTTTTCAGTCACAGGCAGGGTTCCTTTGCTTGCAGTGAGTCAATAATACCAACCCGAAATTTGCTTCTCCTTCGAAGAAACCCAATTTTACAATTCTCTATTTATTTTCTTCTTTTCCATATGGTGTTAGCACTTCGTCCTGTTTCGGATAGAAAGACATACTCAGGAATATATTCTGATTCTTCAGGTTAAAGTTGTAAGAAAGCTTACTGATCTTTTAATAGTACATTATGCAACGAGCCTATAATGGTAGTAATTAAGACGCGAGTATGTTTATGAAACGAGTTTCATAATTTTCATACGAGCGTGTTAATTACCATTATAGTCAAGTTTCATACGACTTTTTATGCTCGACCATATTTCTAATTTGAAATTATTCATAAGTATTCATGTTATTCTTATCTGACTGAGGAGCGGAACTGACCTTGTGCAATACCTCGTAAATTGTGAGATGTGCGCAGGCGCGAAAGTATTGATTTTTTCCGAGAAACAAATGTCGACATTTACCTTGATATAATCTAGAGAGTAAAATAAACATTAATCTTGATATAACCTTGAAATTGAATTAGACATTGAAAAACGAGATGACAAATTGAATTTATTTGAATATTATTTACAATTAACGCTAATTATTAATCTAATCTCGCGCTAGTTGTCTTTCGATTGCATATCGGAGAATAATCGATACTTACGCTTTCATATTGCTACAATGGTATTTTCTGATTGGTGGAACACCTGAACTTTAATGAATAAATGTACTTTAATGAGGTCCATTAAAGGGCTGTATAATTATTACATTTCGGCATGGTCGAGCATAAAATAAATATTATTGGACTAACAAATTACATAATATCCACCTATAAAGGATCCAGTCATATAGGCTTAATTATTAAAAAATGTATGCCGTTTGCAGTGAAACTTATGGAATTAAAGTGATGGTACTGGTATTTACAGTAACGATGACGAAAATAAAGATGTATTAGAAAATTATAGGCCTAATGACGTCGATGACTGTGGCAATGTTGTTGACCGGTGTGATGTGTGATATGCAGATGAAATTGAAGACGATATAGTTGATTCACATGATGTCCCTCAACAAAGGATGTCCCCTTGATACGTCGGAATATTTGAGTGAGCATTGAAGTGTGAGCCCGGTCACTTTCACTAGCGCAGGCATACATCACGGCTGCCACACAATTGTAATGCGGGGGAGTGTGCAGTCAGAACACCACAGCTGGTTATCCAGTTAATGTAACAGCACCGCCCCACGGTCCGCATAGCGTCAGTGTGCTATCTGATAATCTAGTTTAGATCAGGTGAATAGATGAACCTGCTCGTTGGTCAGGTGAAAGTTCGATAACTTCCGCCATGGCAAATCCACGGAAAGCTCAGATTTCGGACAAATTAGGAAAATGTGTTATTTGTTATTACTGTGGGTACGTAGTCAAGTTGGATGCTATGCGTTTGCGCCAGATTTATTGTTTACTAGCCGTACCCGTGCGCTCCGCTGCACCCGTTAGAAATAAATATAAAGTAATTACATGATTAAAATAGGACATTTGATCCAGGGAACATTCGTGTTTGATAGAAGGATAAATCGTTTAATATGTTACTTAATTTAAATTGCATCCAAATAATTAAAATGCGATCATTTTGGTCCAGAGACACTCATTTGGTGCAAAGACAATTCCTTTAACATGTTTCTTAATTTTTATTACATGCAACCATAGCTTAATGAAGATTGACATCATTTACATTTAATGTGTATATTTTATTTTACTTGTTATAGGTTTCCATTGAATTATGGTAATAACTAAATTTTAACCCTTGTTTTCTACGTATTCAGTAAATGGCGCTTGGCCCACTATAGTTCTGAACCCTTCAAATAACTTAAATTATATTATATAATATTACATTACATATATTATATTATATTATATTATATTATATTATATTATATTATATTATATTATATTATATTATATTATATATATTATATTATATTATATTATAAGTTACTGTAATAACATTATAGCATTATGTCCATCTAGAGAAACTATACTTTCCAATGGTGAAATAATAATTAATTATTCAAATCGGTTAATTTAGCTTCCGATATTACTTCATACAAACACAGAAACATTCTCTGTAGGCTATCTTTCATAGCTTTCGATTGTTACTGTCCAAGGCCCCTTATAGAAAAGTCATTTGTTTTTTAATTCATTACACGGCCTTAGATGGCAGTTATTTTAATTTTAAAACTCACTTATCTCATTAAATATCAGTCCTATCAAAATTTTTCAAGGAATACAACTTATCGAAAATTATTTTTAAAGAAACATTTGTTATGTAACATTTTTCATAAAAATCAATAATAAGCGAGATATTTCGATTTATTTAATTGAGGCCCCCTTATAACCCCCCTTTGAAATAATGTATTTTGAATGCCATTTAGCCTAAAATCTAAGTTACAACGAACTTAATTTATATTCCAATTTTCATCGAAATCCCGTTCAGCCATTATCGCGTGAAAAGGTAACAAAGATACAGACAGACAGACATACAAACAAAAATTTCAAAAAAGCGATTTTCGGTTTCAGGATGGTTAATTATATATGGTAGGACCAATTATTTTTGGAAAATCGAAAATTACCAGAAAAATTTCGGCTACAGATTTATTATTAGTATAGATTTCCAATTGAAAAGTACGGTCATATTTAAGGGTAATGGGTTTGCGCCAACGACAGTTTTGGGTAAGAATTTTCATTTTTCTTAAGTTGGTAGCGCACGAAATCTATTAGTGCACGATACATCCTCACATTTTCGAAATCATTTCGGTTTTAAAAAACATTCAAATGGAAACTTATTTGAAAATTAATGGCATGCACCTGCAGGCCAATAAAAGAAGGAAAGTAGAAAACAAAGTAAATAAGATAGAAAATTACATAAAGAAATACAGAGAAGCCCAAATATCTCGTATTGCTTTTGTAAAGTACAGCTCCCATTTGAACGGACCTAAAATATGAAAACACAAATCTTAATCATATCAATCATTGCAATTTTACTACATATGTTACGACAATGTATTATTTACTTGTACAAGCACAATTTTTAACCACACCACACGCATATTCGCGTATCAGTCCGCAGTCTATAAGTGGGACGGAAAATTGTATCGTAACATCTTAAATATTTTTTTGTACCAACCTATGAACAAAAAGTTGCATATTAAGTTTGAGTTACTGGCGCAAACGCAATACCGATATATAGCAACTCATTTGGCGCAATTACAATTGGCGCAATCATGGTGGCCCGGTCAAGTTATCTGCCTGTGGTCCGGGTTCGAGTCCCGGTTACAACTAATGAAAATCCAAGAATTAATGAATTATTTATTATAGCCTATTACGAATGGGCAGTTGATAATGTTGGATCGTTGGTACAGTACAAAAGTGAACAATCACAATTTACACAAAAATCAGATAAATACAAAACGAAACATAGCAAACACATACACAAAACAAACAAACACTTGTGGCGGACAAGGTCATAGTTGGGGTGTTTCTCGAATTCTCCCACTTCTTAGTCTTTTAGAATAGACACTATCCGTTCTTGGACTTCGTTACCTACAGATATAAGGGGCTGCCCGACCTTAAGGGGTTATGTACAACTTACAGCAGTAAAAGTTTTGGACATATTAAACTTTTTTTTCTCTCCATTACTGTATCCTGTACAGTAATGAAAATTGGTTTGTGTAAAACACTGTCCTTCTACTATATGAAAAAAATTACGATTAAAAAATATATATATATATATATATATATATATATATATATATATATATATGAAGAGTCCACTGCAAGAATGATGGATGTCACTTTCTTGTCGAAAATGAACCAAGACTGTCAATGTATAGCTTAAGACATATAGAATGTACATAGAAAGTTATATGGCATTAACACTGATAGCCATTGTACAGTAATGGTCGGAAAATCTCAGTTAAGCTTTGAGCGCTAAGCATTTCAAACTTTCAATTGCGTCTCCTGCAAAATGTGTTCCAAATGACATCCATCATTCTTGCAGTGGACTCTTCATATATATATATATATATATATATATATATATATATATATATATATTTTTTTCAAAATTCATAATGGTGGTAGTTCATTGTGCAGTGATGAAGCGTTTCCGTAACTCATAAACTTGTTAACTTTTTCATGTTCTCTCTCTTTTATTTTATTGCTGAAACTCATTGTACAATATCATGCTCTTTCAACTGCATTCCTTAATAAATAATTTTTTTATTTTGTGTTAGAAGAAAATACTGATATTTGACTATTTTTTAATGAATTCTATCAAAGGTAGAGAAGTGATCTTGCATCATATTGTAGATATAACATGCATAAGATATGCCAGTACCTTACCACTAACAAGCACACGTTCTGATGGGGAGGGATAAAAAAGTTAAAATTTTTCTTTCATCATGTTAATAATGTCAAAAGAAGTGCTTATACAAATTTTGGCCACTCGACCGCAATTACGACGGCCGTAAAAAATAAGTTCGTCAGGGGCCGCTAACAGAAAAAAGAAACACAATTTCATGGACAAATTTATTGGAACGGACACAGCAATTGTTGAGCTATTTTTCAACATATTTTCCACCGGAATTGAGACATTTCTCATATCATGAGATCGATGGAGAGAGGTGCAGACGCAGTCAAACGCTGGTTCCAATCTGAGGCTGCTGAATTCTACGACACAAAAATTGATCCTACGGCATGACGAATGGCTCAATTCCTATGGGGGATATGTTGACAATTACCGCAACAATTGCTGTATCTGTTTCAATAAATATTTCTATGCAATTGTGTTTTTTTTCTATAAACGGTCCCAGGGAAAATCACTTTCTGGACGGCCTCGTAATTGCGGTCGAGTGGCCAAAATTTGTATAAGCACTTCTTTTGACATTATTAACATGTGGAACAAAATATTAACTTTTTTATCTGCCCCCATCAGAACGTTTGCTTGTAAGTTCAAGAATACAGTACCTTAAAATAACTTAAACAGATGTTGAATTTCCGTTCGTCCAATGTTAAACGATGCACAGTTGTACTAGAAATTTAAAATGGTAATCACGTTTATAGCTCTGCCTTGATTGTACTTTTGTTTTATTCAATTTCGTGCAAGTACAAAAGTAGCATAATTGATCATGTTTGCAGTGGTGTAATTAAGTTTTCTGTATCGTTTACCTATCTGTCTGTCTGTCTTGTGTGTCCCTTAACGCGTTGGCTGATGTAATTTGCAGCAGGTAGCATTCCCGTCAGCTTCAGACGCTTGCTATTGATTTTCCATTATTACACGGCAGCTAGGTAGCGGTCCGCGGCACACAGAACAAGCCCACTACATGCGTCACCTCCACGACTTGAGTATCCACCCTGCTGTGGCAGCTTCCGGAATCACAGCTTATTGATAGGATGGAAGTGAATGGAATTTCGGGAGGCGGGCAGTGAGACCTTTCAAGATCTATTGCATTAACCCTCAAGCTAGGCGCATTCCCAAACCCACACCGGCTAACACTACACTATGGGTACGTACAAGACGGAGCCTGGTTGGTTACCGAGTTGGTCGTTGGGTAGAAAGTCGGAGTGTACAAGACGGAGCCTGGTTGGTTACCGAGTTGGTCGTTGGGTAGAAAGTCGGAGTGTACAAGACGGAGCCTGGCTGGTTACCGAGTTGGTCGTTGGGTAGAAAGTCGGAGTGTACAAGACGGAGCCTGGTTGGTTACCGAGTTGGTCGTTGGGTAGAAAGTCGGAGTGTACAAGACGGAGCCATGGTTGGTTACCGAGTTGGTCGTTGCGTAGAAAGTCGGGGTGTGCAAGACGGAGCCTGGTTGGTTACCGAGTTGGTCGTTGGTAGAAAGTCGGAGTGTACAAGACGGAGCCTGGCTGGTTACCGAGTTGGTCGTTGGGTAGAAAGTCGGGTGTACAAGACGGAGCCTGGTTGGTTACCGAGTTGGTCTTTGGGTAGAAAGTCGGAGTGTACAAGACGGAGCCTGGTTGGTTACCGAGTTGGTCTTTGGGTAGAAAGTCGGAGTGTACAAGACGGAGCCTGGTTGGTTACCGAGTTTGTCTTTGGGTAGAAAGTCGGAGTGTACAAGACGGAGCCTGGTTGGTTACCGAGTTGGTCGTTGGGTAGAAAGTCGGAGTGTACAAGACGGAGCCTGGTTGGTTACCGAGTTGGTCGTTGGGTAGAAAGTCGGGTGTACAAGACGGAGCATGGTTGGTTACCGAGTTGGTCTTTGGGTAGAAAGTCGGAGTGTACAAGACGGAGCCTGGTTGGTTACCGAGTTGGTCTTTGGGTAGAAAGTCGGAGTGTACAAGACGGAGCCTGGTTGGTTACCGAGTTGGTCGTTGGGTAGAAAGTCGGAGTGTACAAGACGGAGCCTGGTTGGTTACCGAGTTGGTCGTTGGGTAGAAAGTCGGAGTGTACAAGACGGAGCCTGGTTGGTTACCGAGTTGGTCGTTGGGTAGAAAGTCGGAGTGTACAAGACGGAGCCTGGTTGGTTACCGAGTTGGTCGTTGGGTAGAAAGTCGGAGTGTACAAGACGGAGCCTGGTTGGTTACCGAGTTTGTCTTTGGGTAGAAATTCGGAGTGTACAAGACGGAGCCTGGTTGGTTACCGAGTTGGTCGTTGGGTAGAAAGTCGGAGTGTACAAGACGGAGCCTGGTTGGTTACCGAGTTGGTCGTTGGGTAGAAAGTCGGAGTGTACAAGACGGAGCCTGGTTGGTTACCGAGTTGGTCGTTGGGTAGAGAGTCGGAGTGTACAAGACGGAGCCTGGATGGTTATCGTGTTGGTCACCCTTAAGCTATAGTCCGGGTCGGCTTACTTAATACATTTAAAAGTCATGTTGAATTCAGATAAGTTTGTGAAATAATATCATACAAATTAGTTTTTTATTTTTCAGTCAATCACTTATCATGTTAAGATGGCAGAAATGGATTCTGTTGTATCAAGATACAATGTTAATATACGTCACGAATATTTTCGACTACTTTCAAGTCATCTTCAGGTGATAGTTTTCTAACAAACAAACATTTGAACTAGGTGAAAATATTTAAACACATCTATAAAACACTAGTAAATAGTCTGACCATGCATACTTTACACATTTCTCTTTTACATCCACTTCATACAGTTTTCCAATACATTGAACGTTGTAAAGAACAAGCCTAGTCTTCAGTTTTAAATATAATAATTTTAAACGATTTTAATTTCATAATTCAGGCACAGTGCATGCCTCTCAATATATTGTATTATAATTATGTTCATTGGAAGGCTTTTTTAACTGTAAGTCAATTTTAATTTTAAGACTATGTACGCCATTCAACCATTTTATGTAAAGTATGCATGGTCAGACTATTTACTAGTGTTTTATAGATGTGTTTAAATATTTTCACCTAATTCAAATGTTTGTTTGTTAGAAAACTGTCACCTGAAGGTGACTTGAAAGTAAGTCGAAAATATTCGTGACGTATATTAACATTGTATCTTGATGTAACAGAATCCATTTCTGACATCTTAACATGATAAGTGATTGACTGAAAAATAAAAAAAAAAAACTAATTTATATGATATTACTTAATACACTAAGGGTGAAACCTAACCATTTTCCCCCATTGCTACATAAACTAGTGGATTATGATTATTTTCTAGTTTGCAGGTTGAATTTTCTTTTGCGAACTTCGTTTCGAATTTCGGTACTGAGAAATACTACAACTGGTAGTGATTTTATAACTTATGTTGGCAGCAGTGACACAAGTTGTCAGTAGTTTAAATTCTGAAAATTCAAATTGTTCTAGAGTTCTGAGCCCATTACTGGAAGCTAGTGAAATTTGAACATATTAATAATTAATTCATATAAGTATTAATATTAATACATAACAGTTATTGTATGTGTTGCTTTGTGTTGTTACAATTTCAAGATTAGAATCAGGTAGGCTAAATGTAAATAAATATAACATATTTCGTGTGATACATGCCCTTGAGTAATCGATAGAAATACCATTTAACATTTTAATAAATTTCTTTCGTCTTTAGACTTTTATTACAATAATGGAGTAAATATTCTAAAACATGCATTTCAAAGTAGTATTCGTTTTCGGAATTTATACTAATCATTTCACGTGGTGAAACAAAATAGTTGGTCGTTGGGTAGAAAGACGGAGGTATCGTGTTGGTCATTTTAGAAAGATTTAACAAGAGCCTGGTTGGTTAGGTCTCATGATTCGTAAACTGTTTGATAAAAAAATAAATTTCATGTTATCAGACAAAATATATTTTAATATTAGATCATACACTAATCTATTATTACTAACATAATGTGCGAGAAGTCCAGAAGAAAAATATACTCTTTCACAAATTATTGAACCTTTTAGAAAACACCTCCCCAACATAAAGATGAGATGTGGTAAATAAGCAAGATATCGTTATTGTTAATACTATATTATTATTATTATTATTATTATTATTATTATTATTATTATTATTATTGTAGTACATGACATTGTGTGATTTTATCCTCTTTGGTGATATCTAGTATTAGTTGGCAACACTGAAGAGACGGCCAAATTAGTCTTTAGGAATTACTCTTACGTAATCATCAGTATAGCTGTTGGCTGGACAGAAAGTCGGTGTGATCAGAACGAAACTTGTTTTCGCCTGCCAGTCAAAGTAGCTGAACTTACTCTGCTTTTTCAAAATAATCTTTAAAAAACAATAACAATTTGTAAAAATGCCAGGATGGATTGTATTGGTCTTCAGGTTCTCCTAAACGTACCTTAGATATTTGGGTATTTTCTGTACGGAAATAACCACGCAAATAATTCAACTTTTCTGGAAAACGTCATAATAAAACCTTTTTATTAAATGCCAAATAGTTCATTTTGATACACATGCAGCATTGATAAAATAATATGTATTAATTGCCAAAAGGTCAGTACCGGTAATTATATTGTTTCTAAAATCGTCACTTTCTGTAAAATATCAATTATTCATTTATAAAGTTAGGTAGGTACTCATTTTGTATTCGACAGATAATGGAGAAAAAATGGGAGTATAAGGGTACAGTACATCAGTTATTCATAGATTTCAAAAAGGCTTATGACTCGGTTAAGAGGGAAGTATTATATGATATTCTTATTGAATTTGGTATTCCCAAGAAACTAGTTCGATTAATTAAAATGTGTCTCAGTGAAACATACAGCAGAGTCCGTATAGGTCAGTTTCTATCTGATGCTTTTCAATTCACTGCGGGCTAAAGCAGGAGATGCACTATCACCTTTACTTTTTAACTTCGCTCTAGAATATGCCATTAGGAAAGTTCAGGATAACAGGCAGGGTTTGGAATTGAACGGGTTACATCAGCTTCTTGTCTATGCGGATGATGAATATGTTAGGAGAAAATACACAAACGATTAGGAAAACACGGAAATTTTACTTGAAGCAAGTAGAGCTTCGGTTTGGAAGTAAATCCCGAAAAGACAAAGTATATGATTATGTCTTTGACCAGAATATTGTCGAAATGGAAATATAAAAATTGGAGATTTATCCTTCGTAAACTGTTTGGAAAAATTCAAATATCTTGGAGCAACAGTAACAAATATAAATGACACTCGGGAGGAAATTAAACTACAGAATAAATATGGGAAATGCGTGTTATTATTCGGTTGAGAAGCTCTTATCATCCAGTCTGCTGTCCAAAAATCTGAAAGTTAGAATTTATAAAACAGTTATATTACCGGTTCATTGTGTGATTGGTTATTATTATTATTATTTATCTCTATGGTGATATTGTGAAACTTGGACTCTCACTCTGAGAGAGGAACAAGGTTCAGGGTGTTTGAGAATAAGGTGCTAAGGAAAATATTTGGGGCTAACGGGAAAGTTACAGGAGAATGGAGAAAGTTACACAACACAGAACTGCACGCATTGTATTCTTCACCTGACATAAATAGGAACATAAAATCAATAGACGTTTGAGATGGGCAGGGCATGGCACGTATGGGCAGAATCCAGAAATGCATATAGATGTTAGTTGGGAGACCGGAAAAAAGACCTTTAGGGAGGCCTGGAAGACGTAGATGGGAGGATAATATTAAAAAATGGATTTGAGGAGGTGGGGTATTGATGATAGAGACTGGATTAATCTGCCAAAGGATAGGAACCGCTAATTATATGAGGGCGGCAAAACCTTCGGGTTCCTTAAAATCCATTTTATAGTAGTTAGGTAGGTACTCATTATTGGTATCAATTTCACACCACCTCATTCTAGTGCCGATATCAAGAAAGCATGGGGCTCTATCTCCATGCCCCCCGAAGTGCTTCTATGGCATGTGAAGGAGCTACCTTTTGCTTTTATTAGTATCCGTTTCAACTCTTCTTCATCTCACAATTTCACAATAAGATATGGGCTTTGGAGGTCGGGTTGAGCCTGATTCCAAAATTTGTAAATGTTATTATTCTACCAAAAAATTGTTTTTAGAATTTAAAGTCTTGAAAATACATCAAACTTATATCAATGCATTATTACATTTTAGATATAAAAATCACACATATTTCAGACCATATACTCACAAACACAAAACCAAAGGCATGGATATAATACGTTTGTTGGAACCCAATGTTTGAGCACTGCTTTCAACAATAGTACTAATATTGGTCCTAGAATTTATAATAGCACTTCTAGGCTTATTTATCTCCAAGAGTTTGAAATTTAAAAATGTATGTAATTTGTTATTAGTAATGATTAATTTTTATATGTTGTTATATTGTGTGGAAAAAAACCGGACCGACGCTTGTAGCTGATTTCAGAACCTTGTTCACTCCAGAGCACGATAAACTGGTAACTAAGACTTTCGTGGTTCGAATCCTGCCTGGGAAGGAAACTTTTTTTTGTTCCGTATTGAAATTTATTCCCAATACTTTTCGATTGCTGGTAAAATTCATGTAATAAGTTAATTAAGTAGTAAAATATCGCTGCAATCGAAAAGTATTCCGAACAAATTTGAATAAGGAACAAAAAAAGTTTCCTTCCCAGGCAGGATTCGAACCACGGAAGTCTTGTTACCAGTCTATCGTCTCTGGAGTGAACAAGGCTCTGAAATCAGCTACAACGGTCGATCCGGTTTTTATTTGCCACTACTGTACATATTATGTATCAAATCCTTCCTTGAGCACGAGAACACCCTCTTTTAGAAGAGTGCTAGAAGTTTGTAAATTTACAATTTCTTTGTATTGTATTTTTATGGCAATAAAATTATTATTATTATTATTATTATTATTATTGTTATATTATTATTATTATTATATTATTATTATTATATATTATTATTATTATTATTATTATTATTATTATTATTATTATTATTATTATTATTATTATTATTATTAAGTAATTTAACGACGCTGTATCAATTACGAGGTTATTTAGCGTCGATGAGATTGATAATAGCGAGATGGTATTTGGCGAGATGAGGCCGAGGATTCGGCATAGATTACCTGACATTCACCTTACGGTTGGAGAAAATCTCGGAAAAACCCAACAGGTAATCAGCCCAAGCGGGGATCGAACCCGCACCCGAGCGCAACTTTAGACCGACTGACAAGCGTCTTAACCGGCTGAGCCACGCCGGTGGCTTATTATTATTATTATTATTATTATTATTATTATTATTATTATTATTACTTACTTACTTACTTACTTACTTACTTACGGGCTTTTAAGGAACCCGGAGGTTCATTGCCGCCCTCACATAAGCCCGCCATTGGTCCCTATCCTGAGCAAGATTAATCCATTCTCTATCATCATATCCCACCTCCCTCAAATCCATTTTAATATTACCTCCCCATCAACGTTTCGGTCTCCCTAAAGGTCTTTTTCCTCCGGCCTCCCAACTAACACTCTATATGCATTTCTGGATTCGCCCATACGTGCTACATGCCCTACCCATCTCATACGTCTGGATTTAATGTTCCTAATTATGTCAGGTGAAGAATACAATGCGTGCAGTTCTGTGTTGTGTAACTTTCTCCATTCTCCTGTAACTTCATCTCTTTTAGCCCCAAATATTTTCGTAAGCACCTTATTATTATTATTATTATTATTATTATTATTATTATTATTATTATTATTATTATTATTGCAAGTAGGCGTACTTTTAAATTGTTGGCAATGCCGTTTGCATGTGGTTAACGTCCTTCCGTTGCAAATTACACTGCGTATCAAATAAAACTGAACAATACGAAATCTGTTCTTTGTAGCCGAACTCCGTCCTAGCCAAACTATGGAATTACAGCAGCAAATGGTGCGGAGTTGTACGAGCTGGGCCGCGATAACAATATCGCAGGATTGCTGTGTACTTTCCAAAATGCAGTAACGCGACTGCCATCACCCCACTTCATTTCCTGGTCACAGTTGCCACTTCCGTTTCGCGCCGACAGAAGCGGCCCATTACATGTGACTTTCATAATGGAATAGAGTACAGCTCTGTGTATTAAACTCGCCGAAGATCGAATACAGACATCTGTAATCCACCATGCTTAAAAATTCTGTTTAGTCCATTCCTGAAACACTAGCTCTAACCAGGATATTCCTGTTACATAATATATGGAGACGAGTGAGATAGTTGCGCTCAGTTGTCGCTACCTTCTTTTGTTTTTTCTGTACATATTTCATTTCTCTTCTGTATCTCATCTCGTTTGCTTTTTCTTCCTTCCTTTTATTTTTATGCTTCTTTGCTTTTAATTTCATTTTAGTTATTACTTTTCTAGTTTATTTTTTTTTTCTTTTGCTTATGCTCCTTTTCACTTCTCCTGTCTCCTCTTTAGTTTAATCTCTCTTAAATTTACTCTCATCTTCTCTCTTTCTTTCAACTTTATATTTCGTTCTTTCTTACTCTCGTTTAGTTTGTTCTGACACATCTTCGTTTAGTCTCTTTCTTTCTTAAGGGGTTAGGTACAATCCTAGATCATATATGTAACAGATAAGTCGGTCTTATAGGTTTTGACGTTAACAACATATGTTGTGAAGTCAGTGGCTGAAATAAATACTTTTAATATACAATACAGACTTCTCTGAAAACTAAAAAATGAATTGCTAAACTTTTATCAGGTTTACTACGCTGCCATCTAGTTGTTACATAAGGAGTCACGTCATAATTCACATTTGAATTGCATTGCATGTGGTTGTCGCATTTTTGCATATTTACGTTCAAAGTTTGTTGCATTTCGTTTACGGCGGAAGGGTGGCGATCCTGGCGGTTGTTCTCTTCAAAGTGTTGCAGATTTTAACATAGCGATGAGTTATCTATTATATATATGATCTAGGGTACAACTTAGACCAGTAAAATTTTTGGAAATATTCAACATTTTTTTCCTCCATTACTGTATCTTGTACAATAATGAAAATTGATATGTGTAAAACACTGTCTTTCTGCTATATGAAAAAATTATTTTTTACGATTTAAAAAAGTTATTTTATTTTATTTTTATTTTTTAATTCAAAACGGTGGCATTTCACTGTGCAGCGATTAAGCTTTTCCCTACTAACTCATAAACTTGTTCTATCTCTTTTATTTTATTGCTGAAACTCGTGTTTACATTTTACAACAGCCTATTATGCTCTTTCAATACAGTCCTTAATAAATATTTTTTTTTTTATTTTGTGTTAGAAGAAAATACTGATTGTATTATTTCTCAACACTCCTCTCGCTTTGACCCCCCCCCCATCTAACGTCAAAAATAAAAAAGTTTCCCACTTACCAATTTTTGAAGATGTAAATGTCTGTTCTGAACAGATCACATTGAATTTAGTATCTTTTTCTGACTTTTAAAAAAAGATTTTCATTCCGAATTTTTTTCTTTTCTTTCCTTAGACATTGAGCAATCAATAAAAAAAAAAATACAGCGCGATTGATTGACTATCATAGGAGCTACGACATGATAAATCTTTAACGGAGCGAGAAATATCCAGGGTTTAAGCTAGAAAATAAATAATTGTCGCAAAAATACACAAACCAAAAATTATATTTGTGCAAATTGCGAAAACCTAGTGCAATATTATAAATAATTGTACAGAAAGATAAAATTAATAAGGTTTGCAGAAACAAAAAGTTATGCAATTTGTTTCTTGGAGTTTTATTACTTTCAGTCCATCTTACCATACTCTTAGATATATTTATGTAAGTAAATCATTAGACGTAGGTATGTTTAGAATCAATTACAGCTGAATTTACATTACATTAAAACCCGTTATTTTTGTGAGCAATCTAAACATTGAATTTCTGTATGAGTACGCCCTTCAAGATTTATTGTTAGCAGAATGCTAACGCTTTTTACTGAAAGGCGGTTTCTAATTCCAGTTTTCACAAGATTCATGAAACTAAATCCTCGTTCACAATTTACAGTAGCCTATCCAATGGAAATATATAAATTAGAATAAATTGTTCACTTAACTTACATGAATTGCACAAATTCTTTGAAATCCATTCCTGAACATCTATTGCTGAATACCTTTTTGAACATTGCCCATGTCATTAGCATATCATTTAAATTCAGATTAGTTAAAACACATCTCTAATTTCATTTTCTCCGTTACCATCTTCGTTTCTGAAGTCCAATGTGGTTGTCGCATTTTTGCATATTTACGTTCAAAGTTTGTTGCATTTTTAGAAGTCGAGTAGCAAAATGAGACAAATGCGACTGTGGCTTAACCCTGGTAGTATCGTATAATAGAGCCTTACGTCAAATAGCGTTAGACCAGAGTCTAGTATATATAGTCACGAAGCTCAATACGTAGTAAATATGGATCCATAGATAGTTGCTAACCACTAGGATCGCTACTATCGCTTCATTACAGACAATGCGAAATAGTACCTGCACAGTCTATTGTTCCTAGTACCCTCATAAACTCAAGCTTCGTGATTGTATATTCTAGACTGTGGTTAGAGATTTAGCGGGCGACGAGGATGCGAAAAATCTCTGTTGCCATCCATTCAGCGTATTCCGAATCTCACCGGTCCGGTGGCATCAATGACGTCACGTTGCAGCGAAATAAGGAACAAAACTGCTGGAAGAATCGATGGCTGTCATGGCGACTGTACAAGTTGTTGTCTGTGCTACGCTAGCAAAATTTTGCGAAATTTTCGTACTCCCATCTCGTTCAAAGAAAAGATGCCATAAACAATTTATTTCTTGAACCAGTAGTAATAACTGGTCCGTTGACATGTTCGCTCATAAGCCATTAACATATTGTTTTTACGTTGTGCTCATCACAAACAATACAGCAGAACTAAAGCAGAACACACCGCCATGACACAACAGTGCACGATGTCATTCGTCTGCTAATTCCCGCCCTATACAAGAACCAATCAGATTCACTGATGGCGGCTGATGGAGACTGCCACCACCTCTGCAAGTTGATGGCACCGGTGCGACACCGGTGGAGCATCAATGACGTCATCGGTGGAATTCGGAACACCGCGATGTCATTGGATTGCTCACCGGTGAGATTCGGAATACGCTCATTGCTTACCGTAATAATGACGTCACCACACTAACAGAAAATGTGACTTTTTCGAATACCGAGCGCATAAACTTTTAACGTTAAAATTTACGACATAATATAACGACTAAGGAAAATTTTTCTAAGTTATTTTGTAATTAAAAAGTTTTAATACGGTATCTAATCCTATATACATCCGCTTGGGAGAGCAAAATCATTTCATGTTGGTGGTCTTCAAGAGAAAATGTTCGTTAAGTTCATGACATTACTATGAAATCTAGTCTTTGATATAATAAATCGTCTTTATGAGCACAGTAATGCGACCAGATTACTGTTTTAAATACCAGAAACTAAATTTAATACTCTTAGAGAATACTGGAACTGTAACTTTATTTAAGTCCACTAATAAAGCACTATTCTTGTAGCATTAATGGTAAGCATCGTTCCTCTCTCTCTAGTCTATTAACTCCTTAGAGTTTAGCCAATAGCTCTTAAGACTTGAATTGAATTTAAATGGGATCCTAATAACAGCTCGCTAATGAGTTTTCTTGAAGCTTGATTGGATCATCAAGACACGCCTAGCGATGTCTGGCTGATAGCGTGCAAGCTGCCTGTAAGCACAGATATCGCCGAACTCGCCTGCAATTTACTTGTCATCAAGATATTTGTGTTGCCGTGATTACTGGTTATATATCTGAGTGCCGATACTTCTTCTCGGGGCAAATTCCGTACCAGGAACATTTTAAAATGATTGCTTTACTTTATTTTTATTCCTCAGCGCCGAATGCGAAAACGATTTAACCTTCCTTACGCCAAGCTCTACAGGGTGGCTCTCTCGAACTTCCCCGATTTTGATAATCTGTGAAATAGAGACCAAAAGAAGCAGGGAAATTTTTATTGTTTTTATTGGGAAGTTTAACTCAAATATTTTCGTCATTGATGTGACTGGTACAACACATAAAAAATAATCTTTGTTCAGTGACTTTTTAAGAAATGAAGAGTCCACTGCAAAAATGAAGAATATCGTAAATTTATGAAAAATGAGATGAAGGTTCAGTACTGTAGATCAAAGGGAGTAGAATATAATACACTTTGTTGCACTGCAAGAAAGATGTTAGTTCCAGATCTACATCGTGTTGACGAACTGGTATAACATACAAAGAGTGGGAATGTCAAATTTAAATTTAATTTCCTGCAAAATGCAATACATTCGACATTCCCCCTTTTTGCATTGGACTCTTCAGATGTAATTGTGCACATCTAAATAACTTTATTTAAGATATCATAAATTAAAATATTTACATAATAGGCTCTGATGATTATTAAGTCGAAAACGTTTGTCCAGTAAAGGAAGATTATTAATAAAGCGTGACTATATATTGATACAAAAACAAATACAGTGGACTCTCCTAAGTTCGACAGAACAGAATTGAAAGTTCTGACCAGTAAGGGTAGTGGGTGTGGCAGGTGAAATGAACACAAATTCTTATTGGTTATCCATCAATGAATACAGTACTGTACTTGTAATTTCCTGCCAGCCCCAAGACTTGTGTATGCGCTTCTAGTACCACAGTGGGTTTCGACAGTTCCGTCTCACAAACGGCACAATTCTCAAATAGAAAAAGAAGAAATCATTAATTTGAAATCAGTGATCAATATGGATGTCCTAATCAACTAGTATATTATTTTATTTTATTGAGGAATTACTTGTCAATCAGTTTATTACGTACAATATATTTAACTTTATTTCAGTCGGTAATTATATATGGAATTATAGGATGGGGTAGCTAATTTAAATCCAATTTTAATCCACTTTATTTATTACAGAAGAAAATAATTAAAATATCTCTTCATAAACCTATTGATTTTCCATCTCAAAATTTGTTTTTAGACTTTAATGTACTTAACGTAAGACAAATTTATTATATTGTATTAATAAAATTCATACATAAAAATCCAAATAATTTTGAATTGTATTCCCATAGTTATGAAACAAAAGGTATGAATTCTTTAAGATTGTTTGAATCAAAATGCAATACTGTTACAGTATTTAATCATGGTAGTAATTTAGGCTCAAGAATATATAACAAATTTATATTTAAATATCCTAATCTTTTCAATTCTAATAGTTGTAGTATTAAATTAAAAAAGTTATGTATGGATTTTATAAAAATTGAAAAATTGTAAATTTAAATTTATATACTATAATTGCACAGTAGATATAAGACAAATTGTATTGTATAATTATTAATTTCAATTCAGGAATCCGCCCTGAGCACGAGTTCTGCTCTTTCAGGGGCGAGCTAAAGTTTTTCTGTATATATTATATTTTTGTTACGATTATTAGCAAAATAATAAATAAATAAATACATAAATAAATAAATAAACAAATAAATAAATAAATAAAATATTCTGTTTTCCTTCAACAAATATATCACTACCAAGACAAAGAATCAATTTTCATTCAAATGGCAAACCCATTTCTCAGTGCTCGTATAGGGGCGTGTCTAATTCTCCTACGTAATCAGTTGAACTATAGGAATGTTGAACTTAAGCGCTTCCACTGTAAATTGACTCAAATTAACTTGTAAACATATTTTCACACATTGGGTCAGTTATTAATTTCACCCCTATATCCCAGGATTATACGCTTCCAAGAGCAGATGGTGTGTCATTTAGGGTATTTGATCTCTACCGCGTCCTACTCTACTAATACACGTACACTGCCCTTTTATTTGCATCTTTCAAAATTTCGAGCAGCGCACGCATTCTCACAAAAATAATAACTGTCATGGCTTATACCCCAATCTTCGAATATAGACACCACATAAACCTCCCTGTATATCAAACAATGACTTTATTACCTACATATATCATGAAAATATACAGATCGATGAATGAATTAAAAGATGCACACTTACATGAATTGGATGTATTGAGAATAGTGAAGAGACATCCTTAATTAAAAGTATGAGTGAAAGAAAACCAGATAGGAAGAGAAGAGTCTGTAGGCGAAGGAAGAAACAGCAGATATAGAGGACTTAGAAGAGATGGGGATCAAAAGTTTAAGAGGACGAACACAGGAAATACGTGACTCAGCTTCAACTGTACGGCAGGCTTTTCCTCCATGGACTATAGCGCTAGAGAGGTAGGAAAGAAGAAAAAAGCGGCCTGCAAATATTGGATTTGTGCCACATCTGGAGCTCTCTGTTTCGGCCATGTGACAAATTAAATAGGCCTATATCTAAAATATTTAATGCTATTGCATAATTTCTGTAATGGTTCCATTGTTAGTTTTCTTTGAATGATTATAATGATTAGGTCTATAATAATATTGTATTATTGAATGAATGAATGTTAGCCATGATGTCCCATGTTGGGCATAGGCCTCCTGTGATGGGGTTAGAACCCCCTCGACAGCGATGGCTCAAGTTTACTCGCTTGGTGAGCCAATCCAGGTGAGCTTGTCGTATATACTACTTTTGTGACATTGTTCATAACCCTGTTCAACTTTAACTAGTCTCAGCACTCTGTTCTTTGTTCATTTTTTTTCTTGCACTACACACATTATACTGACACTGGCACTTTGACAAACACTGATTGCTATTTACACTATTTACCTGACACTTTCTCAACACTGACTTTTCTATTTACAAAACTTATCTTACACTTTCACTAATATTGACTTTACTATTTACAATATCTTAACACTAATTACGTTATCTATTTACAATGACCTTTCCTAGTTCTCTCCACAAAACTCTGTTCTTTGCTGTCCTCGACCATTGTTTCCCCGCCTCTTTGATAAACATGTCAGACCATCTGGCCGTGGTCTTCCCTGTCCTCTCTTTCCGACGTAGGGGTCCCACATTGTGATTGCATGGGTCCATCTTGTCATTGTATTATTATTATTATTATTATTATTATTATTATTATTAACTGGAGTTTTCATCCAAAACCACGCAAGTCCATAATTTGAAGAAAATGAATTTGTGATGTTTTCGTTATAATTGTACTGGATTCTGTCGATATCTGCACTGATTTTGAGTCAAACTTGGATAAATCTCATACAAAATTAGATTTTAAATATGGATTTTTGGTCAAAACGGAACACGTCCAAAGGTAACGTGAAAAATACATTCTTAACACATTTTCATTTGTCGTCTTGGCTACTGTTGTGAAAACGCAAGAGAGCGAGAAATGCAATTATTAGAGGGATTTAGTCTGCGGTTTAAATGCAATGAATGTTATTACGAGAAAAAAAAACAGTTCTTTACTAATGTTTATTTTTAACCAAAAGCGAACATGTTCAAACCACGAGCACAAAAACAACCAGTAAGATGTTTGGCAGCAAACTGTGTATTCAGTGTGGGAAGGATGGAAGTTAGTGGCGGAATTACTGATTAAATATTTCTGGATAATGAATAATGAATGTTTTATATGTAATAACAAAAAAATACAATATAAATTATATTTTAGCGTCGATTCCAAAGTAAAAGCACAGTGTAGTATATACAGTCACGAAGCTTGAGTTGTTAAGTGTGCTAGGAACAATAGACTGTGCCGGTACTATTTCGCACTGTCTGTGATGAGGCGATAGTAGCGATCCTAGTGGTTAGCAACTATCTATGGATGCATATTCCCTCCGTATTAAGCTTTGCGACTGTGTATATTAGACTGTGGTAAAAGCGTATATTTTAAATTATTGCTGCACCCATTAAATCTAGAGATTGCAACTGCAACCCGTACATAGAGGAGAAGGCGTGGTAGGTAGCATTTGTTTATAGTTTATACCGACTGCCACTGCACTCGAGTGTGTACAAGGCAGATAGGAAAGGAGAGAAAACCACCTACAAATATAGGTTTCGTGCCACATCTGGTAGCTGTCTATTTCGGTTATGTGACGAATTAAATATTTAAGATCTGATAGAGCACCTGGCTACGGACTGGAAGGTCCGGGGCTCGATCCCAGGTGGTGACAGGATTTTTTTCTCGTTGCCAAAATTTCAGAACGGCCCCGAGGTTTACTCAGCCTCCTATAAAATTGAGTACCGGGTCCTTCCCGGGAGTAAAAGGCGGTCAGAGCGTGGTGCCGACCACACCACCTCATTCTAGTGTCGAGGTCAGGGAAAGCATGGGACTCTACCTCCATGCCCTCCCAAGTGCCCTCATAGCATGTTACGGGGATACCTTTACCTTTTTTACTTCACAAATAGTTTCTTTCTTTATTTGTTAGTGTCTTTGAAATTAGTATTATAATTATGATGATTCTAGTAACCTTATTTTTCAATTCAATTTGATCGTCATAAAAATAATATATTATATATGATTATTATTGTTACCATTATTATTATTATTATTATTATTATTATTATTATTAAACCTCTTTATTATTATTATTATTATTATTATTATTATTAAACGACTTATATCCGTCATCCTTTCTTTCAGCTTGTCTATTTATATTCTTTCTACTTACCTTTTACAACTTCAATGCTAATAATTTGAAAATATCCAAAATTATTACCTACCGGCACAGAGTTCATTTCCATAGGTCAGCAGAATATGTTCCTTTTTTCTATTAAAAACTTCCTTTAGAATTGCTATCCTCCTTTTGACTTCCTGGCAGGAGCTAATGTTACTGCTTATAGTACACTCCAAGTATTTGTAGCTGTTCGCTTATTGTACTGCCTCATTTAGAATTCGCACGTTTAGCTTCTTTATTTTTTTCCGAAAACCATGTATTTATCTTCATCCCATACTGCCCACAGCTGTCATTTATCTCTAGTAGCATATCCCTTGGTATAACCTCCTCATCTGCTAACAACGCCTTATCATCAGCAAATCTTATGCACGTTATTCTTCTTCCTCGTTCCAATGTTCTGAAAATAGTTCTTTACTAAATCCTCCAAGTGTATGTTGAACAGGGTAGGTGATAAAGGCATTCTTGTCGTATTAATCTCCCTAGTCCACATTCATCTCACATTTCTTCTTCTATCCTGACTTCGACTCATTGTTTAATATAAAGATTACTGAATAGTCTCCTCTCTTTCCAATCAGCATCATTTTTTATTCAGGATCCCCATAAGTTTATTTCTATCCACTATGTCATATGCATTTTTCATGTCAACAAATACTATATACAGTTCTTTATTTTTTTCTAAGTATTTTCAGCCCATTCTTCGCAGCAGTCCATTGCATCTCTCGTACATTTTTCTTTCCTGAAGCGAAACTGTTCTTCTTTCAACTGCCCTTCCATCTTAGAATATGAACGTCGATTCAGTATTCCCAGAATACTCTTCGTCGAGTGCGATATCAGGCTAATAGTCCTGAAGTCGGTACAATTCTTGGCTTTATTTTTTTCGGTATTGGCAGCAACACTGTCTCCGTGAAATGTTCAGGCCATTCTCATATATTTCGTTGCATAATGATAGAATTTCGTCATTGTTTTCACCCAGACATTTCACAAATTCAATGGGGATTCTATCAACTCCTGTTACTTTGTCATTCTTTATGATGATGATGATAATAATAATAATAATAATAATCATCATCATCATATCCTTGCATGTCTAGGGCCTAGTGGTCCTCTACGGTCTCTTGTCAACGCTTGAACGGTCTGCCCAAGGATCTCTTGCCCACAGGATGGTAATTTAAAATTTGGCGTGGAATTCTAGAACGAGGCATTCTGATGACATGTGATCTCCAGTTTTGTCTGTATTTCTGTAGGTATTCCGTAATCGGTTCAACCTGCAGTTCTTTCATAATGTCAAAATTTCTAATGTGATCCATTCTCGTGAATCCCGCTGTACGACGCATAAATCTCATTTCTGCCGCCGTTAATCTTTGTGAATCAATATTACGAATCGTCCAAGCTTCACTACCAAAACAGAGTATAGGTCTGGCCAAAGTTTTATAAATTCTGGTGCGCGTGTTTTTGTACTAAGGTTGGTTTGATATCTGATTAACTATAATAATAATAATAATAATAATAATAATAATAATAATAATAATAATAATAATAATAATAATAATATGGTATCTTTGTAACATTAATTCTTAATATGGGACTGCAGGAATAGAGAAGATCCATAATTCGATGATGACATTTTAAAAATAGGCCTACGTTTTAAATTTATTTTATGCTGTTGTAATTTTGTGCTTTAAGATACTTTCTAATTAGTATAGCGTAGTTTGAACGTTTGTAACTTGCTGCTGCATGAAAGCAAATGGTGTAGCAAACATTCGTTTGCTTACTGTTGAATGTAGTACATGTTTCAAACATATCTTGTCTCAGAAGTATTCTCTTAATTTGAATGTTTGTGTTTGGAGAACACAGTCAACGAGTTTCCCAAGCCAAGCTTTCTAGGAATTGGTTTTCCGTACAGCGTCTACGCGACTGTCGTGTCTCCTACACTAATTTAATAAAATAGAAGTTGGAGCAGAGAAAGTTCGTTGAGATTGCCCGATCAAGCCAAGTCGACGCAGCGTGCCTGGTTCCGCCAAGGCAACAAAGATTCAAATTGCTGCTTCGTGCAGAAATGCAGTACTGTACAACTTGGAAGCAAAATTCATTCAGCCTTTTTTTGTTCCTCTCATACAATTTATTCCACGGACATTAAAATCTTCTTCAGCTGTCGGACTTGGTCTATAAACGTGGTAAGTCACGAGAGAACGCAGCGGCCGAGTTTCCTATCATTTGATTGATTACAGTTCCACCGACTGGTACAGCTACGGTATGAAATATTACTGCATGATAATGCAGTTTCTCTTTTCTGATGGAATAATTTCTACGTAAGTTCTCAAACATAACAGACACAGGAAAAATTTATTGTGTATTTTAATCGTTTCGTGCTGAACTGAAAATCTTCTTTATTTGTTTTTAAAACTTACGGTAAAAACTAAAAGCAATTAAAAACATACGTTACCTGGTTGGCTATATTCCGAGGCTGTTCCCTCAACAAAATGAAGCAGAATTGCTGGACAACATTCGGCGTTGGACCTTGGACTTACTTCGTCTTTATTAAATTGAAGTGGATTGCCAAATAAATGAATGGATGGCTGGCTGGCTGACTGGCTGACTAAATGAATGAATGAGTGAATGAATGAATGAATGGGTGGATGAATGAATGAATGGCTGCCTGGCTGAATGAAAAAAATAATATATGGTTGAATGAATGAATGGATGGCTGAATAATGAATGAATGAATGACTGAATAAATGAGTGGATGAATGAATGACTGAATGAGTGGCTGAATGAATGAATGAATGGCTGAATGAATGAATAAATGAGTGGCTGAATGAATGAATGAGTGGCTGAATGAATGAATGATTGAGTGGCTGAATGAATGAATGAGTGGCTGAATGAATGAATGAATGAGTGGCTGAATGAATGACTGAATGAATGGCTGAATGAATGACTGAATGAGTGGCTGAATGAATGACTGAATGAGTGGCTGAATGAATGACTGAATGAGTGGCTGAATGAATGAATGAGTGGTTGAATGAATGAATGAGTGGCTGAATGAATGAATGAATGGCTGAATGAATGAATGAATGGCTGAATGAATGAATGAATGAATGAATGAGTGGTTGAATGAATGAATGAGTGGCTGAATGAATGAATGAGTGGCTGAATGAATGAGTGGCTGAATGAATGAGTGGCTGAATGAATGAATGAATGAATGAATGAATGAATGAGTGGCTGAATGAATGAATGAATGAATCAATGAATGAGTGGCTGAATGAATGAATGAATGAATGAATGAATGAATGAGGGAGAGAGAGAGAGGAGAAAATATCAATTTGAAAGGTACGCTCAATGTCGTCTGTCTTTTGTGCCCAAGCACCTACAAAGACTAAGAAGGACACTAATAACATTAATAGAAACAATTATGTATATTAGTTATGTATAGGAACAATTCTAAATTTTATTTACGTAATTAGCAATTTTAAGTCTAGAATTTCATGACGAAGAATCCTAAGGTCATGATATGCTATAGATATTTTGTTAATTCGAACATTGAGACATTCCGCGAGACGGAAGAGCTTTGTATACTGTCTACAGCGTCAGTGTTCAGTCGCAATATAGGCCTATGATTTCTATGTTTTGTAACCGATTGTGCACGAATCTAAAAAAGACTTATTGGAAGAGCTCACAAGAGATAGATAGAGACTGTAACAGGCCACTAGGTCTACTACTTGGAAGTATTATTATTATTATTATTATTATTATTATTATTATTATTATTATTATTATTATTATTATTATTATTATTATTAAGAATCTAAATCTACTGGAATTAAATGTTCTATTTTTTTTTAGCGCAGTTAACACATAAATACGTCGTCAATACTTTTCAGGACATTGTAACATTCGTCTGTAGCCAGTAGACGGTTGGTTGCACTGATTTTCGATTTCAAGTATTTTAAACTTTCGGTTTTACAGAGCGCGTTTATTTTTAATATATTACAAGCATAACTTTCATTGCAATGTTTATTCACTTAACATTCCGCCAGCGTAAAATAAAAACAATCGAAGCATGAATCCGTTGGAATTTGACATACATTTTGGAGGCAAAAAATTCAGTCGAATGTTAAATAACCCAAAGGGAAAGGTTGTCATATAATTTGTCTTCATCAAATAAGGAAGAATTCCAGAGATTGTCACAATGTGACGGGTGTTTCCATGTTTTATTTATTGACATTGGTGCTGTGGAATCAGATCGAATTGCGCTTTCAGTATTATATTGTGCTGTGGAGGTCAGACATCGTGTCGGCTGTATGTCACAATACTCCCACACTGTATTCTGAAAATGTGTCCGCTATTGCATAAGTCCGGAATGGATTAAATGAAGGCTCTTGGAGCACTGTAACTGTTTTAGAAATAAGCAAAGGAAGGAAAATTAGAAGAATAAACGGAAAAAAGGAAGAAATGTGTGAAGATAAAAAGTAAAGACGTAAATAAATACGCGGGACGAAAGTAAACATATACAGAATGTTTCGAGATGGTGTTACAAACTTTCAGGGATGATGGCGAAGGGCACATGTATCAATTTGAGATAAGGAGCCCTGGTCCGGAAATGACAGAGTCGAAAGTTACAAGCAAAAATAGTTCTGTGGAAATGAAATAATTTTATTCCTCTGTACACCCTATTTATGTGTATTTATCTGTACATCTTACACATACTATATTCATCTGACGTTGTTTACGTTGTCTACTTACAGTATTCCATTCAGTGCGCTGTCTCAGGGGTGGGGACAGGAAACTACACTAAAGCAATGCAGATAGCGTAATGTGTAACGGACATGGTCGGTCCTGATATGCCCTGATATGCACGTGTAGACAGCAGTGTATGTGTACAAGTTGCATTGTCCAGTCGATCAGTCCTAGTGAAATGGAGGAGTACACGAGAGCGGAATATGCAGACCTGATTTTCGAATACTGATGAGCCAATAGGAATAGTAGACATGCTCACAGATTGTATCGGGACAAGTATCCACGTAGGAGACATCCGGCCCATACCATTTTCCACGACTGTTCCAAAAATTAAGGGAAGGAGGGCACGTGGTGCCAAATTACAATTCCATTTCCACACAACTATTTTTGCTTATAACTTTCAACTCAGTCATTTCCGGACCAGGGTTCCTTATCTCAAATTGATACATGTGCCCTTCGCCATCATCCCTGAAAGTTTGTAACACCACCTCGGAAACACTCTGTATATACATATGACTTGTCTAGATTCAAAACCCCCTAAACGTAATTTTTACACATTTTCATGTTTTTATAGAATTTGAATATGTATAGTGAATTCTAATACCGGTATAAATATTGAGATTCAAAACCCACTCAATTGGGCTAAAATAGAGCGATGAAAAGTGACTTTAGTTTCAAAACCCCCTATAAGATATAAAACGTACAAACTTATTAGATTCAAAATCCTGTATCAACAAAGGAGCCAATCGATGACGAGGATGCGGTCACGTGTCATGTGTTCTGTTGTAGCTTAAATAGGATCCTCTTAGGAAAACGTAGTTTTTTTTACGTTGCAAATCACAGCAACACATGAGCGAATTTAGTGCACATGCTTCTCTCGACAGAGACAAACAGGAATAGAAACAGAATGCGCCAAGAAAGGTAATTAAATTTTAACATTTTAACAAAACCTACAAGCTTGTTTACGTACTTTTTTATGTACTCAATTTCATTCATTTAACTTATTATTATTACTTATTTACTTTCTTACAAATGCCTTTCAGTGAACCAGAAGTTTCGTTACGATCCTCATATACACTCGCCATCAGTCCCTATCCTGAGAAAGATTAGTACAGTCCCTACCATCATATCCCACCTCTCTCAAGTCAATTTTAATATCATCCTCCTATCTATGTCTCGGCTTCCACAAAGGTCTTTTTCCCTCAGATCTTCCAACTAACACTCTGTACGCATTTCTGGATTTACCTATACGTGCTACATGCCCCTGCCCATCTCATTATTATTGTTATTGTTATTATTATTATTATTATTATTATTATTATTATTATTATTACTGTTATTACTACTATAGTCAACATCGATGAGGTAATTAGGCCTATTTGACATTTTAATTGTTACAGGTTTGTTTCATTAAATGACGGCAAAAATTTGGGTTCGTTTTTATTGAAATCTTGTCATTAATAGACATCACTAATTCATTTCTTTTATTTTATAGCATGCACTCTTTTTAATTTCAATATTCACTATATTCTGAACCTTTAATAACAGTTAATTTTCAAAATCACCTATTTGAAAACCCACTAAGTACACCGCTGTGGAGTAACGGTTAACAAGCCTGACCGTGAAATGAGCGGGCCCGGCTTCAAATTTTGGTTGGGACAAGTTACATGGTTGAGGTTTTATCCGGAGTTTTCCCTCAACCTATTAAGAGCAAATACAGGGTAACTTTCGGCGCTGGACCGCTTACGGGAGGGGACGTCCTCTCTACAAACGTTCCTGAATTCCCAGCCTTCCGCAATATCTCTGCCAGGATTCATTCCTTAAGAGCATTTCCAAAGGCACTTCACACCTTGGAAGGGCCATTGGAATGGTTCCTGTGCTGCTTGGTCACCTTGGCGGTGTGAACTTAGAAGGGGGAGGGTAGGAGTCCCCCATTGGGTGAGCGGATGAGGGTCACATGCCGCCGGTGGGTTGGTACACCCTCATCCTCATTCATCTCATACACTTCGGGGTGCACAATAGACCTCAGTATGGCCGACGTACAAAGGGTCGTCCTAACCTGCCTGTAGCCACCGTGACCTAACAGCATAAATTCGTTGGAAGTATAGCTGGTTTATATTTGTGTAGGTAACAATTTATGTTGAGAAGACTTATTTACACGGAGCTTGTTTCCTCTGCATTCAATATAGCATGCTTTTTCTTTCTGTTTCAGGTAAGTGATCTCTTTATGGAGCTGCTACTGCCAAGATCGATAAGTACAAACCTGCATGAATTATATATCACTAATAAACCACATTATCTTAATTAAACCAGGAATGATTTCCATTCTGACAAGAGAACATCGAGTCAGCAATAAGGTTACTGAAAGTATTTTAATTAGTTTTTACAATTAACCGTGTTAACAAATTTGAAGTCTCTCTTTAGATAGAGAATATACCGGTATTTATATTTTGAAAATGTGTAAATGTGTATATTCTGCAGTTTCATTTTCAAATACGAGTTCAAAAAAACAATTTCGGTTTAGATATTGTCGCTGTCATGCCCATGCATTTCACATCCTGTATTAAAATACGAGGTATACTCATTTTAAGTTACGTACTTTTAATAAGTAGTAGGCCTATTAAGCTTACATATTGTTATTTAACTCATGAACACAATACCAAGACTTTCTATACATTTCTGGTGAAATGGTCGTAGTATATATCGGGCTTCATTACTGACTACTGATCTACATAATTACTAAAAATTATCTATTTTTATTAGATCTTTATTCTTCTGGACAATGTTAATTATTTGATATGCTTTAAGCTTACATTTTTAGGAACATTATTAAGTTAGTTTATACAATTTGCAGCCACCACAATTCATCAAGCTTTTTTTCATAGTGTTATTATAGAGTAACTAACATACTTGAAATTAACATAACTGCTAAACAAGTTAAAGGCTAGTCCACAATAAACCAGGAACGAAAAAGACTTAAAAATTGGTTAAAATAGATATCTTTAATGTGAGCGTTCACAATTAACGAGAGGCTTACCGGAACCCGGGAAGGAAAACGTGAAAGTTGGCCAAGTTTTAACTTTGCCATTCTCGTTTCCGATCACAGCCTACTAGACTCATTCTGTTGTCATCAAACATCTATTTGGTCGTCGTATATTTTGTAGCAAGGAGACCATGACATAATTTCTTCTTCAGTCATTGCTTGTAACTAACCCAGAAATTTAGTAGAATCACTTTCAATATATGCTACATGTCTATGTGGCCAGACTACCACGTGAATTGAATTCTTAAATATTCCGTGAGAATCAGTAAACAGTATTCGAGATAACAAAATTCGATTCAATTTCCAACTTAGCTAATACACGTAGCAAAAAGATATTTTCTTTCTTTCCATATCTAGCTTCCTTCAATTCAGCTACTACTTGCAGTTTGCAAGTATATTTTTAGAAGTGTGCGTAAGATTTTCCAATGTATATCAGTTTTTAGGCTTTCATCGTGACAGTGCTTGAAATTGGGCTTTTGGGTAATCTAAGGTGTCCTGGAACTTGACAATTCTGAAAACCCATTTATACCGAATATCATAATTTCCCCCCCCCCGTCTCTTTTTTTCATTAATGTGTGATTGTAATAAATATATGTGTCATTTATATTATTTCTAAAATTTATGTTCTATGTTCATGTAAATTTGACTCATCATCTTACTGTAATCAGTTATTATTCTTGTATGCATAATATTATTCTGTGTTTTTGGCAATTTGGCAACCCAGGATGCCTGGACAGACGATTTTTTGGGAATAAATTTATATATGCTTATGAATATACATTTTACAGAAATAGCCTATTGACTTCGACAAATATGTGACTAGACCTTAACTTTCATTTAACCCTTCCCATATAATTTATAAGTGAAAAATCGTCCTTTGTTTAATCTATACTAATAATAAATCTGTAGCCGAAATTTTTCTGGTAATTTTAGATTTTCCAAAAATAATTGGTCCTAACATATATAATTAACCACCCTGAAACCGAAAATCGCTTTTTTGAAATTTTTGTTTGTATGTCTGTCTGTCTGTCTGTCTGTCAGTATGTTTGTTACCTTTTCACGCGATAATGGCTGAACGGATTTAGATGAAAATTGGAATATAAATTAAGTTCGTTGTAACTTAGATTTTAGGCTATAAGGCATTCAAAATACGTTATTTAAAAGGGGGGTTATAAGGGGGCCTGAATTAAATAAATCAAAATATCTCGCTTATTATTGATTTTTGTGAAAAATGTTACATAACAAAAGTTTCTTTGAAAATAATTTTCGATAAGTTTTATTCTTTGAAAAATGTTGATAGGACTGATATTTAATGAGATAAATGAGTTTTAAAATTAAAATAACTGCCATCTAAGGCCGTGTAATGAAATAAAAAACAAATGACTTCGTCTATAAGGGGCCTTGGACAGCAACAATCGAAAAATATTAAACATAGCCTCAGACAATGTTTCTGTGTTTGTATGAAGTAATATCAGAAGCTAAATTAACCGATTTCTATAATTAATTATTATTTCACCATTGGAAAGTGTAGTTTCTCTAGATGGACATAATGCTATAATGTTATTACAGTAACGTCTCAGTAAATCGAGGACAGGTAAGATTAAAATAGCTTCTTATGCACAGAAAATTTGATAGGCTATTTTGTACATTCCTTTTCTGTATTTCTTAAAATAATATTTATGTACACTCATTTTAATCTCAGAGAATTAACGAACAACGAGAGTGTATTGATTTAGTATGCAGTAATAGTACGTTAGCTTAGCAATCCATTATTTTATAATTCAAATTTTAACTATGCTCAATTGAATCGTGTTAAAATACATAAAATATATATGCAATAAATGCAATGCAAAAAAATTGGGTAATGAGCGAAGCAGATTATCTTGCGCTGTTGTAAAAGTTGTTCCCTGGATCAAATGTCCTATTTTCATTATGTAATTACTTTATATTTATTTCTAACAGGTGCAGCGGAGCGCACGGGTACGGCTAGTACGGAAATAAGTAAAAAAAAATAGACCGTTCTTATAAAGGAGATAAATATAGAGAATAATAATTCAATCATCTTTCTTTGAAAATATTATAGGTAACAGTATTTTAAAATAATACAGGATCAAATTAAGATTTGTAGAAAATTCTATTTATTTTACAGGAGGGTCTAACACAGACATACCAAAGCTCCTTCACTGCGTGCTTTAAAGAACCCGCACAACATTTTCTTAAGAGCGTTGATTGTACCTTAACGTGCTGAAAAGTGAATCTTGTTGAATTTGTATTGCTTGTAGTATGAGCACGTAATGCAGATACTTTGACATCCCTACTCTAACATTTCAAGTCTTTAAACAATCCACTGCGTAATTAATTTGAGTATTTTGCGTAGTAGGCTCTACTTATATGTAATTCTTAGAAAAGTATAGTCTACAGTTAGCTGCACAATTCAACAGTTTCAGGAATAGAAATTAACTTTCCTTTCTATAGTACATGCTAAGTGAAGCATTGATTTATATATTCCCGTAGTTAAAATTGATTACAATTGTCGTTACATGAATTTCAAATGTAAATACGTGATCATAAACATTATGTTCTATGATAGCGTTAGTTTTGTTCATCATTTTCAATTCCTATGAAGCTCTTTGAGACCCATTGTTTTATAATGAATCAAAAGCTAAGCTATAATTCAGATGGGATATCAAAACGCTTTTTCAACCCTATTAAATATGCCTATATAAAATCATTTTTGCTCTGCATATAAATCTGCATTGTATGCGATCGGGAAAAAAGATCGTGGTATGTGTGCAGCATATTATTACTGATTAAACCTCCCGCTACCAAGAGGGGTAATGCGATTACCCCACTCACAATTTTGCAACACTATTTTTTTCTCCATATTTCTTTTTGAAATTCCATGTATTTGTCCGTTATATGTCTACTAACAATTTGAATCTACGATAACATAAATAATTACTCTAATTTAAGATGTGATTCACCTTATTTATGTGGGTGTTCTTGTTATCCCCCTTAGTAGTCTGTGTCATGAAAATTCCAGGATATAAAATTCAGTTTATAGCTTAATTTTCTTCATGTTCATGTTTGTCTGCTTCCAAATTATTTTATTTTGTGTTTTTATAACAATTTTTATATTGTTATCTATATTATCATGATCATTTATCAGCAATTTTTTTATTTTTTATTTCTGTGTGTTAAAATTTTTTCTGAAAGTGATTTTGTTACAAATAATGATTAATTTAGCCTTTTTTCGAGATGCTTGTTGTATTATAGTTGGTGTTCGAATACAGTATTTGAATTTCAACAAATAACTAAAATTAGAGGTATTAGTTTTTTTACTTGATTATTTAACGACACTGTATCAACTACTAGGTTATTTAGCGTCGATGGGATTGGTGATAGAAAAATGGTATTTGGCAAGATGAGGCCCACGATTCACCGTAGATTACCTGATATTTGTTTTACGGTTGGGAAGAACTCGGAAAAAACTTACCCAAGTGGGAATAGAACCCACACCCGAGCACAATTCCGGGTCGGCAGGCAAGTGCCTTAGGCGACTGAGCTACGCCGGTGGCGATTTATGATTTTCATATTTTTAGAAATTAATTTTTATATTATTTTATTATAAACAAATATTGAGTTTCTCATGGTTTTATGTATGGTATTCTAATATTTAATTTTCATTAACTAACTGAAATGATTTCCAATTTATATTATAGTACTGTGACATTCATTGCCATTGCTTGTAAATATTTTTCCACCATATCAAAATTATGTAGCATTAAGAAATTTCTCTTGAAATGGAAGACAGGCAAATCTAATTTTACTTTATATGTATCTTATAGTGTCACCAATAACATATCTAAATTTCGTTAAGTTTTGTGCACGTTATCAACAAAATGGAACAGGGCTTTTGAACCACTCTGTGTTTTTAAAAATAGGATGATTATTTTATATTTTTACATTTTTTGTAAGTCTATAATCAATAATAAATAAATTATTTATATTCCAAATGCTTAACGAAGATTGATGTATGATTTTGACTGGGGTAATTATATTACCCCCCCCCCTTGGTAGTAGTAAGTTGTGAAAAAATCTTGGTAGCAGGAGGTTAAAAACTAAAATATTTTAAAGAGTTTATATTATTAATGGTTCAGTTTTAAATACTTTGGTGTCTTCTGCCAGTTTAACACATAATATGATTTAATTTTTTCATCCCTGTACTTGGTGCCTATATTTGTCATCTTAAGAGTTTCAGTAATCAATTGAATTCATGTATATTGCGAAAAACTGACGACAATTTTCCAAATACATTTAAATTCGCTCACTTTGAAACAAACAGAGTTTAAGGTGTAATATTTATATTACAGTAAATTTTTTACTCTAAAAGTGAAACAAACACACGAACAAAAAAAATACATCATACTAACATACGAAAACGAAAACACACACAAGATTGCAATTTCATTCAAGAAGTACAATTACAACATCGCATACAGAACACAAAATACACTGCAAAAGCATCTCAACACACAAACAAATACAAACCACACAGGTGTTTACAAACTCAAATGCAATAGCTGCAACAACTTCTACATAGGACAGACAGGCAGATCATTTCAAACACGTTACAAAGAACACATCACAGCCATAACAAAATCACAAAACACTTCCACATACACAGAACACATCACAAACGCCAACATAAATACAGACATGGAAATACTACATCTTCAACCGAAAAACCAGAAACTAAACACACTAGATATTTTGTTGTATTTATTCCGAAACTTTACAACAATTAATGCTATTAGTATTGATATTTACAGAAACTATTACATGATGTTTTATATTATAGTATAGTTTTGTCAGTTGCCTCTGAAGTAAAGAAATTATGTAGATTGCGAATGAAATCTTCACTGTTGTTTATGTCTTAGGAGTGTTAAGTAAATGCCAAAATAATACCTACAAACCGAAAGTCCCAGATACTACAAACATATTTTTTATACGTTTTAATCAGTTTCGAACCAGTAAAATTATTATACTTTGAATGAAAGTGACTACAATTATTAAAATTTAAGAGGTTTTGAGAGTCATACGATTTCAGTGGGATCACGTACAAGTATATTCCTCAACATTCGCTTCACAACTAAATTAAAAGCTGGGGATTTATGGTGGTTTTAATAAGGATGACTTTCAGCCTGGCCATGTTTTGGTGGTTTCCTGTACCATTCAGTTGAAGGGGAGGTATTATAGGAAAAGTTATGAAGAGCTTTCAACATGATACTGTGCCATTTGTAACCCGCTCATTTGAATGTGTGGGTTTTCATGAAACATATTCGGATTCGATTCTCGGATGATTTTGTGAAGCACAACCGTTACAGCGTCTACGGATGTTTTATATGATTATTGAGATTTCTGTTCCGTATATTACTACACCATTGCTGTGTTATTTCAATATGATTATCTCATTGTCTCTGAACAGTTTCTGTAGTGTGCTGTTAAATAAGTTCGTATTATTTTTAAAATTATGTATAAAGATTCTTGTGATTGGATTTTAAAAGTAAATATTTGGTTGAATGGTTTCTATTGGAAAGCACTAGACCAGTGGTTCCCAAACTTTTACAAGGTGCGACCCACTTTTGGGGAAGACATTTGTTTGCGACCACCCGACTGGCGTACCGATATTTAATTTCACTTCGGAATATGTATGATAAGACTTTCCTGTGTTAAACTTCAACGTACCTCGTTTACATGTTTCGACCTATTTATGGGTTATCTTCAGTACTGGTCGTTGTTGGTCTTGACGCCTCTTGTTCTGTTTCCTGTGAGGGTGCGTTCGTGTGATATAGTGTAGAGTCAAAGAGTGTGTGTGTTTTGAAGTTGAGTTGTGTGTTGAGAATTTCGTTGGAGTGTGTTTTCGTGTGTCTGCATATTTCATATTGTTCTAGTGTGTTTAGTTTTTGGCTTTTTGGTTGGATGTGTAGTATTTCCATGTCTGTGTTGATGTCTCTGTGGGTATGGTTAGCATTTATGATGTGTTCTGCATACATCACACAGCCATAACAAAATTACAAAACACGTCCACATATGCAGAACACATCACAAATGCTAACCACACCCACAGAGACATCAACACATGGAAATACTACACATCCAACCAAAAAAGCCAGAAACTAAACACACTAGAATAATATGAAATATACAGACACACGAAAACACACCCCAACGAAATTCTCAACACACAACTCAACTTCAAAACACACACACTCTTTGACTCTACATTATACCACACTAACGCACCCTCACAGGACAGAGAACAAGAGGCGCCAAGACTAACAACAACCAGTTCTGAAGATGACCCATAAATAGGTCGAAACATGTAAACGAGGTACGTAGAAGTTCAACACAGGAAAGTCTTATCATACATATTCCGAAGTGATATAGTGTTACAAGTTGTGTAATCAAGATGTATATTTAATTTCTTTAAAAACTACAAATCTCTGTAAAATCTAAAACGAAAATTTTTCTCAAAACCAGTGGATACCACCCAAATTCTAATGTACCGATAAATGCAAAACGAGAAATCGGAATATGCAAAACTATTTTCCAATCCTCTTTGGCTTCTTAGACTGGCCTTCTTTGCTGATATATTTTGGAACATTTAATACACTTTCAGTAGTCGTTTGTAAGGCCAAAATGTTGACTTAATAACAGCCAGAGATACAATCGAGTGATTTATAAGGAAGCTTGGTTTTTGGTCGATATCACTTGACAAAAAAGAAATTTTATTCATTCCAGTGTATTAAAGAACTCGTGGAAAATTTGTGATTGACTACAACAAATACTGAATTTCTTTTTGCGTGCATACAGTTAAGTTTGCACAGTTTGAAATAACAGTTTTTTTAAATATATTTTCAGGAATAAACTCAAAACAAAATGAATACAACAATCACAGATGGATACTGAATTTGTTTCTAGACAGTTGCATTCAACTAGTTGAAATTTAGTATTAAGAAAAAACTCATTGAAATATATAACTACCGATGAAATATTCAAACTATACTTTTTTTTCGCAGAGCTTTGACCAGTTTTGGACCAAAAGAATATAAAAATATCTCGAGATTAAAATAATTTTTTGAACTTTTTATAGTATTTGTAAACTTGTATTCATGAAAATTAAGTTTCTCGCCATAATTCTCATCGTAATAGAAGCGAAAAGTCCTTAAAATTGAAAACGCTACATGAAAAATTTTTAATACCATTAAAAAACAGGCAGTTATCGCATTTTACTTTGTACACAGCTCTGAAACATTCTTTTTACATGTTCCAGATTGTTTATTAAATAAGGACAAAATAGTAAACCATCATTTAGAATAATAAAGGTATCCTCAAACGTTTAGTAGAGCTGCTGTATGCTGAATTTATATTTGACTTCCATCAAAAAAAAAGATATAATCACAGATGCCAAAGCGTGTATTAAACTTAAAAAAAGACAACAGAATGCCGAGTGAAGCAGTATCTGCGCAGTAAAAATTCATTAATTAAATTCAAATATTCATGCTGTAGTATAAAACATTTTTATAACAGATATTTAAGTTCATGATAGGTTTTTTCTTCTTTTTTCTTTTATATCTGTTATTCAATAAAAGTCTTCTAATAGTATCCTATCGGTATTAAGGATCGGGTAAAGTTTGGTAAAATTGTGGTACGGTTAATATTGTGATAGTTCTATTTGAGAATGTATTACAATTTTACAATGATTATGAGAAATGCCTGTTATTATTCGGTTGAGAAGCTTTTATCATCCAGTCTATCTGTATTAAAAATCTATTATTATTAAAAAAAAAATTATTATTAATTTATAAAACAGTTATTGTTTTATTATGGTTGTTCTTTATGGTCTTGAAACTTGGACGCAACTCACTTTGAAGAGGGACACTAGACAATTTTAAGGGTCTTTTGAGAATAAGGTACTTGCAAGGAAAATATTTGGGGCTAAGAGGGATGAAGTTACAATACAATGGAGAAAACTACACAACACAGAACTGCACAGTCATTTATTCTTCACCTGACATAATTATAGAACATTACCTTACGTGTCCAGACGTTTGAGATGGGAATCAGGGCATAATTTCAGTTATCTATATTCTGGATTTTGGGTATCATACGCCAGAAAATGCAATATAGAGTGTTAGTTCGTTGGAGGCCGGATTTTGACTCTTACTACTGGGAAAAAGACCATTTGTAAGGAGGCCGACACGTAGATGGAAATATATAAAATAGATTTGAGGGATATGGGATATGATGATAGAGACTGGATTAATCTTGCACAGGATAGGGATTTTAATGAATGGCGGGCTTATATGAGGGCGGCAATGAACCTCCAGGAAAAAGCCAGTAAGTGAAAAGTACATAAAGTATTTTACAATTTTACTGAGCAATTGCATTCAGAAAGACACACATTTTGTGCAGAAACTTGTTCACGAACATTCTCTTAATAGATTGATTTAAGAAACCGACCTTCAAGCTTAGTAAAATTGTAATAGGTCTGATTCTCAAAAATAACTATCACAATATTACTCATATCACAATATTTCCATCCTTTACCATTAGAAGTGCATTTTACTATGAAGGAATTTTTAAATACGAGTAATGTTATACTGATGATAAAGTGAAAAAGCGTCGGCTTTTCAGTTTTATTTTTATAATTTACTCTGGTTATTTGACAAACATTTGTGTTTTATTAAAAATCAAATTTATAGTGTTATTTTTGGGTTTGATCTTTTTTATATATGCGCTTCAATAAGTATAAGTAAAACATCACTTATATATTTATTAATGCACGTCAATGCACAGCTAAAAACGCGATATAAGACGTCATACCTGTATTAATGATTGAGGTAAATATTCTAAATTAAATTCAAATATCGATATTGAAAAATATTTAATTCATGTAGGCTTATCTTAGTTTACCGGCTTATTATTAAGGAACCCGGTAAAGGTTTATTGCCACCCTAATTTTTAAGCAGTTCCATGTATTACAATTATACCTAAATAGCAAGTGCCTGTTATTAATCCAACTTTTATCATCAGTCTTCTGTCAAAAAACCTCCCTCAAATAGAATTTATAAAACAGTTATATTCCCATGGTTACTTGGTTTCTTTGAGAGGAACGTAGGTTAATGGTGTTTGAGAATAAGGTCTTAGGAAAATTTTCTAAAAGGGATGAAGTTACAGGCCTCCCAACTACACAACACAGAACTGCATTTCTTGATCTTCACCTGACATAATTAGGAACATTACATCCAGCCGTTTGAGATGCCCATCTCAAACGAAATCTGGATTTAGTTGTTCCTTTAATTATGTAGATGAAGATAATACAATGGTGCAGTTCTGTGATAGAGACTGGATTATTTGCTCCATTCTCCTGTAGGGCGGCAATGAATCCTCTTAAAAGCCCCCAAATATTTTACTGAGCAAGAAAAGACCTTATTGCAGAAACTTGTTCAAACATTCTCTTAATACATTCTGTTCCTCTCAATATTCATTATCACAATATTCCAACCTTTACCTCAGTTTTATGAAGGAATTTTATAAGTGAGTCCAAACTATTTTACAGCCATAAAGAACTTTACCGTGGTAATATATAATTTTTTATAAATAAGTAACTTTCAGACCTTTTTTGACACTTTTGCTCTGAAAAAGTTATGTACAAACAAATTATGAAATAAAACTGTAATCTTATCTTTACAAAATAGCCAATGAAAATTTATTCTGAGCAAGAATTAGAAATTTCCTTAGAGTTTCATTTATATTTGTTACTAATTAACGCCACCTATTTTCAGATATTTATAATTTTCCAATGGATTATTTTTCTAAGCAACACAAATAGAAAGGATAAATTTCATTCAAAATCACTCAATATAGATTTCCATTTGAAACACCAATATTCTCAGTGACTCACTAAAAATAACCATATAGTTTTGTCTTTTCGGGTTTTATGCATGTTTTCCAAACCTATCTCAAAACAAAAAACTTAAGTTATGTAAAATAAAAAAATAAGAGTTCCGGAATTAAACCAATTCATTACTGCACCTAATTGTTTGCTTGTATTTTCTCCTAACTGATACTGTCATTACTAACGTCATGCCTAGACCTTTAACACCAAGCAGCTGATGATAAACATGCCTGTTCAATTCCAAAAACCCTATCTGTTATCCGAAAAAACTTTAATATAATATTTACCATATTCTAGATAAAAAGTTTATCTTGATATCAGAAGTAAAGGTGATAGTCGTAAATGTCGGTAATGCATCTCATTTGTCTTTAGCCCACAGTGAATGGGAAACTTGTGTCGTTAACATTTTAATGGTGGCGTTAAAAACATGGCGTTACCTAGGGACCGGACTCTGCTGTATGATTTCTCTGGATATTTTGACCATTTTAACTTTTATTGTTTTACCAATATTATGCCTATTTTATTAATGGACGTCAATACCGGTAAAAACGTTAAAGTGACGTCAACCTGTAATAAAATATTCTTTATCGATATTTGAAAAATATCGAAAAAAAACAGTATTTACTGCTATATTCAATAGCTATACGGTCTCTGAATTCTTTACCTTAAAATTATGCAGATGACGTCAGAAAATTTTTCATTTTACTACGCTAGCTGTCACTCTGATTTTTCGCTGCAGATACGTGACCGGCACACCACTGGGTTATAAAAATCCAAGTCCACAGTGATAGCTTTCTATCAAATTCAAAACTGAGCCTTAGTCGTTATGTATACCAAAAGTAGTTTCCCGGAAAATGTATATCCTTCAGACGTTTACTTTGAGTGGCTTCACAGTCATAAAAATGCTGTTGTGAGAGGTAATTAGAAAGTCTACGTGCTCTACAGAAGAGATATTCCAAGAAGTTGAAGCAATAATCTTCCATCTCACCGGGCTTTAAAATGTATACATCTGAGTAATAAGTGGATTTAAGTGAGGTTTATACGTCACACAGCTACGTGGGATGGAGTTGAAGAGAAGTGAAGGCACTGGCTTGGCTCCTGGGTATAAGTGGGTACTCTTGTATTAAATACTGGGAACTGTCGGGAAGAGTTTAGGGAATTGGACCAGATATCTATTTTCCTGGTACGCCGAACTTCCCACTTTGCCAGCGCTCTCCGGAATTAATTGCGTCGGAATTGTTCTGTCAGTGTCGCGACTATAAATTAAAAGCTTTATTACTAGGTCGAAGAGGAATGGAATTAATCATCCTTGCTTCGTATCTTTTGTAATATTTAATGTCATTCATAAGAATTGAATGGTTCGGCTGCAACAACAACGTCTGTACGAGTAATTGAATTCTGTAGTATGTAATGCAGGATTGCTTTCAAGTAACATTTTTAATAGCATCTAAGTTTTGAATATAAATTACGAATACTATTGACTTCAACTTTAATGAATTTCAGAGCACTTCAGTTATGCTAGAGGCTTTCTTTGAAGTTCAAGCATAATGAAGAGGGCTTCATAAATTAATATATTACGTAGCAATATTAATGGGAACTTAAGAGAGAAACACACAAGAAGTCAAGATAGCTCTAGCACTCGCTGAAATGGGTATAGTGCAAGGAATGCAACAAAATATGCTCCATCGTGCAGAAGGGATGAGACAGCATACCCGCCAGCAGCCACGGGTGTACGCTGGTGCTGTATGAGACTTGCGAGTAAGAGACGCTATCCCGAGAGTGCAATATGCTGGTGACCGCTGCTGTAGATGATAAAATTATGAAATAGTTCTCTAACTTCATATATTTGTGAAATTTAATATGAATAATAGGTCTAATTACATATATACAAGGTAAACCATAACTAATATCATTAATTTCAGGGGATTGTTCTTGGAGATATTTCAAACAAAAAAAAAAAAAGCTTAATACAATTTTGTTTTTGTTCGTTATTATTATGATGTAGTTGAAGTAAACATAAAATGATATTTCTTTATTTAAACTGTTAGTAGTCAGTGGATAGCAAGAATTCTTTGCGTATTTTATCTTAAAAATGATGGATAAAGATAGAACAGAGAAAAATTCTCTCCGGCACCGGGACCCGAACCCGGGTTTTCAGCTCTAAGTGCTGACGCTTTATTCACTAAGTCACACCGGATTCCAGTTCGGATGCCGAATTGAATACCCTCATTTTAAGTTCTACCTTTCAGTTTTCCCTTTGGTGGCCTGCCCTCATGTACTGTGTCACAGAATGTGTGACAGTGGCACAATGTCCAACTCACTATGTACAGAGGTGCACTCATTACGAGTGACTAAGTGGCCGGGATGCGACATGATGGCTCAGTGGATAAAGCGTCAGCATGTAGTGCTTAAAACCCGGGTTCGGATTTCGATGACGGAGAGAATTTTTCTCTTTTCTATCCACCTTTCATCTACAATTTTGTTCGTTTTTGCTTTATTTTCGAGATAAAAATTCTTTCATGTGAAACATTTCTTAGCGTGTTTTGGGAGAGCCGTTGATTGAATTCCCAACAGTTATGCTCAATTAATGTAAGAGAATAAATTATTGAAAAAAAAAATAGTTTTGCCATAAATGTGCAAAAATTTGATCCGAACAGAATGTATCTTTTTGTTCTGCAAAGGAATTTTGTGCGAGATCGTGCGTATTTGCTTGGTTTCCGCACAAAACCAATCCGCGGAAAGTCTAAAATTCCACATTCAGTATTCCCAACCTAACACACATAACAGTTTCCTTCTTCTTACCGCTTAAGTGACATATTCATTTTACTGCTTTAGGCTTTTAACATATTATTTTTAGAGATGTTCAATATAGTAATAATTATAAATTGGAAACTTACCACTGCAATTTCACCTAAATTGCACTGTTAATTATTGTTTTTAAATATTTGCAAAAATTAAGTAAACTCTACAACTCCACTAAAGTTACTGCATTCGAGATGCAATTTAACATTAAGGAAGCCGTGAAAAAATCATCAAGATTCCAGACTCATCATAGACTGGGGAAAAAAGACAGACGTATATCACGGCCTGCTGGAGTATAGTAAACACAGAAAACGTTTTAAAGCAACAATGTTGAAGATAGATATTTTTGTTTTGCAAATTTGCCGTCATTGAACAGAAACCAAGATGGAGATTTCATTGCAACTAATTAGAAATTCCTCTTTCAGGTATGTAATAAACGATCTTCGCACAAAATAATGTTCGATACACGAGCGGTATGTTTTCTTTCAATTCTCGGAAATTAAAAAAGCTCAACTACGTTTCGCTTTTTCAAACTTTTCCTCGAACATGAAAACTTCAACATACCGCTCTTGTAACGCATATTACTATTACAATGTTACATTTGGCACATTTAGAGGACAAAACTAAACCCTATCTTCCATTTGTTATAGTAATATACTGCTCTCTTAAATTGACTGAGCATATTGGGAATTAAATCAGTGACTTTCCCAAAACACGCTATGAAATGTTTTATATAAAACAATTTTTATCTCGAAAAGGAAGCAAAAACGAACAAAATTGTATTAAGCATTTTTGTTTGAAATAATTCACAGAATAACCACCTGAAATTAATGACATTACTTGCGGTTGAGCATGTATTTATTCTTTTCAAATATTATACTGGCATATTTTCATAAGAGCAATCGTTCATTCTCCCTGTCATACTTTTAGCTACTGTCATTCATATGTCAGACTGAAACCTCTTGTGAAGATACTTCATATGACAAATAGCTAGAAGGTCACCCGATTCCAATCAGCTTGATCACTGCTAGTCAATCTAAAGATACAGGAACACATCGTAATTTCTGTAATGGAAATCTTAAAGGTCAGGTCGATTTCAATCAACTCCATCAGTGCACGTCAATATCAAGAAACCAGTACGTATCACAGTTCCTGGAACGGAGGTTTCCTAAATGAACTGTCTGATAGAAGCAAAATAGACTTGGGTAACACCGGAAAGGTACATGTAAATTTGTTTGGTATTTTTAAGGTCATGCGTATGTTCTGCCAAAACTAACCAAAGAGAATCACTTCCCACTTTCTCCAGACTTAGGACTGGGAGATTTCTAATACACTGATGTGGTTAAAAATATTGCTTTCACACAATTCATAATTATACTTCACGGCTGTTACGTTAGAACGGAAATGAACAAAACCGCGGACTATTGTATTAAATTATGAAATTCGTGGGATGGTACAGTGCGATCAAAAAGTTCCTCCGCAGCTCAATTTGTTCTAATAACCCTAGAATACAACCCTATAGAAAGTTGGCACTACTCAATTAAATCTGGTTTGACAACTTCACACCCCCAGTCAATCATATGCTTAGCGGGCAGTGTTGCCATTTGAATTATTCTCTACCAAATACTCTTGAATTCTCTGCCTAGTGGATTCTCGGCTACACAAGCACTGCGGAGAGACTTTTCGATCACACTGTAGTTTCACTACATCCATTCTCTGAGCAGTGTCATTTTGGTATTGCTCAGTAATGTTATGGCGTAGTTCTTTGCAATGTAAGAAGCGGTTTGCATTTTTTCTGTTTATTATAATTCAAGCTTGGTATCTTCTGTAACTTTCTGTTATGAACTGTCGCAATGTATCCAAGAAAAGAAAAGAATGAATTTGGGTTTAAGGAATAAAACTATTTATTAAAATAAGCGTGAAAGGACTCTCAAGCAGTTTAAAAGTCCACAGAAAGAACATGCTAATTCACTTTTGTTAAATGTTTCAGGGAAGCATTTCTTAACTTTAATACACTGCTAAGACACAATTAATTTACATCTCATTTAGTTTAAGTTACCTTGTTACAATACAGACATTTTGCCATTCTGATTTACTAAAAATATAGTTCACTCTATGAGCCATAAGATGGGACCGAAAGAACGAAAATAATAAAAACAAATACTTAGCATGTTCTTTCATTTGTAGTCCTTGTAGTGGTTGTAGGTGTTGTACATAGGAAATGCGACTGAACTAACCTGTCCACCGCTATGGAGTAACGATTGTCTGACCGTGAAAGAGTGGGACCGAGTTCAAATAAAAATTGGGACAAGTTATCTGGATGAGGATTTTCCGGGATTTTCCCTCACCCCATTAAGAGCAAATGCTGAGTAACTTTCGACGCTGGACCTCGGACTTATTTCGCTGGCATTAGATATCACCTTCATCTCACTCGGATGCAAGATAACCGTCGCAGTTGATAAAGCGTCGTAAAATAAACCAGTAACGAAACAGAACATTTTGGCACAATTTACATGTAAGAATTATAATATCCAATGTCTTTTTGGCGGAATTTACACATCCAGTTATCTCGTATCAAAATTTTTTGGCGGAATTTATAAACTTCAAAACATAATATGAAAACAATTAATTGTTTATGCTTTGAATGAGATAATGGAATGGGGAGATGTTAAATAAATGATGTCGGTAGACCTCTCGAAAAATCTCCAACAGCGGGACTGTATCTGCCAGTTAAGTTTCACTGAGCAAACTAATTTTTCAAGATAAAATTCAAGTCGCAAATAACCTAAGATGTTGATAAAGCGTCTAAAATAACTAATTACTTACGGCGGCAGTCCGCGAGTTAGTTCTGGGGGAGTGTGTCTGTTAGCTCTGTGTAAAATTTCTACCTCGGAAGTTGGAGAGATGGCGGCGCACAACTTCTAATCACTAGATTGTGCACCAATATGCCTCCGCAATGCATATGAAGACAAGGCATATGTCACTGTTGATAGTGATTCGTCCGTTGGATCGGGACATTAAGCCTGGCGGCCCCCTTGGTGCTATTCGACAGGAGTAGGCTACGTGCTGGCGCCGGGTTTCTCCTTCTCCCTTCCCCGTCTTCATCATTATCACTCATTTCAGACATTATACTTACACGAACACTTAAACATACACTCACCCTAGTACATGACATAACTCTCCACAAATACACATAATGTATAGTGTGGTCTGCCGAAGCGGTATGCAACTAGAAAATGGGGTCACAGTCCAGCCACCCATCTGCAGTATGTGGATCCCGAATCACGTAAAGTGAAGTGGGTAGATATAGGGTACATATATACATTATAGAGGTTTGACCCTGCACCGTCTGCGGATAAGTTGAGGGCTTACACACGTAGCCACAGTATAACCAAGATAAAATAAAGTTTTATATCCAAAATTATGCTTGTTTAATGTAATATATTTACGTCTCATCTTAGGTTACATTTAGTATCTAACCCAGGATTGCAAAACTTGGGAAGAAAGGGGTGAAAGCATTGGAAAATAGTTCGTTCCTCCATCCACAAGGCCAAAGCCTTCAATGACTTTTCTATGACGTTTGGCAAGCACTCTTCCCTCTTCTCTTCTCCCTCTACCGTACAATGACGCGAGGGTTGCAGGGAAGGGATGAGTTACATGTTCCGGCTTATGACGTGTGGTTCAATTGCAGCACAATTTTGCATTCCTGATCTATGCTGTATAATTCTGTATAATTTTTACAGCTACTGAGGAAGACAAGTTTTCTGAGGATGATTTATAATTTACACTATGCCAGATAAACAAACCTGCTTAAAAATACGATATGAAAATATATATTTCAAAATTTAAAGTAATGGGAATGCGTTCTAGCAAAATAAAAAGCGTGAAAGTAGAAATAAAAGGAAAAACATTAGAATAGGTTTCTGATTTTACATGACAATTGATAGAAAAGTGGGATGACATAACATTACTTCAAAATCAGCTCTGAGATATGACAGTGAAATTTGGATTTTAAACCGCCGAAATACTTAAAAATTTGAAAGAGCATAGATGCGCTTTCTAAGATTAATTTTAGACTTTTCCAGACTGAATAATCATATAGGGTAATTTTCAAGTATTAAACAAACTTGAAAGAAAATAATACTATATATATCTAGAAAAGTGGAAACATAACATGCAAAGTAGGTCCTGTATACGGTCACAGATTTCCAAATTTGGCATTTCACTACCAGTCAAAAGAACGTGAAAATCTGAGGCGTCTATGGAAGGATCATGTCTATCTAAACAAAAATTCATTGGAACAGGGCATAAGCCTAATTCTAAGCGCGTCATGATGATGCATGTACAGCTTTAAAGGCATTTTTCACAGCCGAATCCAACTGATTAGGCGAATTTTTAGGCTACAATATATGCATGAAAATGGAACTTTCATTTGTATCTAAGGGTTGAAATATAAAAAACTACAAGGTCTCATATATATTAATAGATACGAACTCTTAATACTACAAGAACATGCAATGAATATTACCTGAAATCTTCCAATCTTATGATTTCCCTGGGGGTTAAAAGTCAGATATGAAATATTGTTTCTTACATCTAAAGAAGTAAAAGGTATATTCGAGAGCCATATTATAGACTATCTGCAGAACGAGATAGAGTAAAATAAAACTCATTTTATATATTATTCATTCTTGCCGATGATCGTGTATATCACTAAAAGTCTGTTCGTATTATCCTTTCATAGTATAAAGTTTTAATAAAATTGGTCGCAGTATTGTAAAATAAATCTTTCAAAGTGACACACATTGGTAGTCCTTAATTTACTTATGTTTCCTAGATTCTAGTGAAAATAGATAGTAAAGATAATGACAACGATTAACACAATAATGTTGAAAGAATGGCGACGATTACAATAAGGATGGCATGTATGTATGTATGTAGGTTATGTATGTATGTATGCATGCATGCATTTATCCAATGTCTACCCGTGATTCGGGTGCCTATAATTGCGGATACATGGCAGACTGTGATCTATTTTCAAATTTGCTTACCACTTTGACGGGCTACGCTATGCATGAATTTACTGTAGGCTATATCTGTGGAGAATTATGTCGTATACTAGGGTGAGTGTCTGTGTAAGTGTTCATGTAAGTATAGTGTAGGGGATGGATGAGATGTTGATGAAGATGAGAAAGCGAGAAGAGGAAACTCGGTACCGGCATGTAGCTTACTTCTGTCGAATAACACCAGGGGGCCGCCAGACTTAACGTCCCCGTCCGACGGACAAATCACTGTCAACAGTGACATATGCCTGCTCTTCATATGCACTGCGGAGAGATTTGGGATTTAACCCAGGCATATTGGTGCACAATCTAATGATTAGAAATTGTGCACCGCCACCTCGCCCAGTCCCGAGGTAGACATTTTACACGATAATCTCTGACCCCGCCGGGAATCGAACCCGGGCCAGCTAGTTTGGAGGAAGATCCCAATTTTACAGCATTATAATGATTATTTAGATATATTTTAAGGGGTGAAACATAACGTTTAAGCACAAACATTTTTATTTACTCAATATTAAATTCTATGTGAATCAATATTCTTAAATTTGAATGTAGCGCTATATCCTAAAAACGAATTATGTTATGAAAATTTAACAATTTGTGTGATGATAACGATGACGATAACAATAAAGTCTACATTTGATACAACGATAAAGGTCGACAATGACGATGATAACGATAATGACGGTGGCAACGATAATGGCAACGACAATGACGATGCGATGGCTTTGATGATAATGATAATGGTAACAGCAATGATAACGACAATGATAATGACCATGATGATAACAATAATGATAACAGCAACGATAATGACGATGACTATGATGATAACGAAAATGATAACAGCAACTATAATGACGATGACAATGATGATAACGATAATAACTATAAAGATAATGACGACAATGACTGATGATAACGATAATAACGGTAATGATAATGACGACAATGACGGTGACTATGATAACGATAATGATAACAGCAACGATAATGACGATGACTATGATGATAACGATAATGACAGCTACGATAACGGCAACGACAATGACGATGACTATGATGATAACGATAATAACGATAAAGATAATGATAATGACTGTTGATAACGATAGCCTGATGGCTTTACCTGACCAGGTTAAATAAATAATAACGGCAACGATAATGACGACAATGATAATGACAATGACTATGATAACGATAATGATAACAGTAACGATAATGACGATGACTATGATGATAACGAAAAAGATAACGCAACAATAATGATGAGGACTGTGATGATAACGATAATAACGATAAAGATAATGACGACAATGACTGATAACGATAATAACGGCAACGATAATGACGACAATGACGATGACTGGACGATAACGATAACGGCAACGATGACTACGACAATGACGATGACTATGATAACGATAATAATGACAACGATAATGATGACTACAATCACAACGATAATGACGGCAGTGAAGGTGACTATGATGATAACGACAATGAGACGACAGCGACAATGATGGCTATATGATAACGATAATGGAGAAGGCAATGACAATGATAGCGATAATGAAGACTCCTACGACGATAACGACAATAACGATAACGATATTGGCGACAATGGCGATGACTGGAATGATAGCGATAATGAGGCCGCGTTGACTAAGACAACGATAATGGCAAAGAAAACGGCGATGACACCTGCCGCAATTTAATGCATGCTTGAAGTCTTTAGATGAAAATGAAAATTGTAGATCACCATATTTTCTATATTATATTGTTTTCCCTGTTTAAAGTTAAACTGAGATGAGTGGGAATTGTGGAAAATAAGCCAATAAAATAAAATAAATAAAACTTCTGAAAGATACAACTTGCACATAGTGTGACCAAAGTAATGAATACAACATTGAGCTGAATTATTTTTTATATTTATTCTACAAAATGGTAGAATATAAAATTTTCTCGAAATTCCTTGAGTAAGATGCGTTTTGTTTCGTGGTGACCGACAGACAAATGGAAGATAATATATGGTTTGCGGTTTGCTGTAACATGAAAACCGTACCCCGGAAACCTCCCGTAGCCCGGTGAGATATAGATGTGCCGTGATTGTAGGAGAATAGCCGTCCAGATATGTTCACTACCAGCATCCGAGGGAGCAGCGCGGCGCGGCGATCAATGATTCCTCTGCTGCTCCCCCCGCGCGACCCAGTTTCTTGCTCCACAAAGGGGATAGGTGCGTGCTTGTTACCAATACCCGTGTTTCGGGTGCAGGTCTTGGCTGCAATCACAGGAAATTAGCATTTTAGGACCAATCGAGTCGCATTCCTCCTACCGTATTCATACCTCCGCCGACAAATAGCTTCTTTGTAACAAACTGCTCTCGTTTGCATATAGAATGGTCATCGAACCGTACATATTTAAATGAGGCGTGTAAATAAATCTTGAATTGTGCAATCTTCTCGGCAGTTAACGCTCAGCGTCGAGATAAGACGAAGATGGGATTAAGGCAATGCGCTAATGAGAAGAGTTGCGTCTCGAACAGATTCTGTTCTCATTCAAAACTTTCAACGGAAAGTGAATTCTCTCTTTTATCTTCATCCACTTCAGTGTCTTTTGAACATACTTTCCAAGCCATTTAGTAGCAACATCTTAGTTGATTCTGTGAGTTTTGTATAGGCCTACAACGCATCTTAATTGCAACAATCATTGGGATGAAATGGAGTAGGCCTATGTTTCATATAACATACGTCACCTCGGAGATATACTAAAGGACTTACTAATAAAAACTATTATACAGACGTATAATTCCTGACTCATAATCTATTACGTCATGTATGACAATACAGCTGTTATAGAACTACTCCATAGTTCCGTCATTATTTTATTACGTAAGGCAGCGTCTGTCATTACAAAAGGGAATGACGTCAGGGCAAGCATTGACTATCAACGTATTCCGAATCTCACCGGACCGGTGGACATCAATGACGTCACGCTGCAGCGAAATAGGAACAAAACTGCTAGAAGGTTGGATGCTATCATGGCGGTTGTAACTGCTAGCAAGATTTTGCCAAATTTTTATACTGTCATCTCGCTCAAAGGAAAGAGAGCATAAACAATTTATTTCTTGAATCAGTACTAATAACTGGTCCGTTGACATGTTCCTTCATAAGCCATTAACATAACGTATAATTCCCCTGTATTTGCACAGTGAATAGCTCGTTTGTAAGTCGTGTGTAAATTCCTGACTGATAATCTATTACGTCATGTATGACAATACAGCTGTTGTAGAACTACTCCACAGTTCCGTCATTATTTTATTACGTAAGGCAGCGTCCGTCATTACAAAACGGTATGACGTCAGGGCAAGCATTGACTATATCACCGTATTCCGAATCTCACCGGACCGGTGGATATCAATGACGTCAAGCTGCAGCGAAATAGAAACAAAACTGCTGGAAGGTTGGATGCTATCATGGCGGCTGTAAAAGTTGCTGCATGTGCTATAATAGCAAGATTTTCCAAATTTTCACACTGTCATCTCGCTCAAAGAAAAGAGAGCATAAACAATTTATTTCTTGAATCAGTACTAATAACTGGTCCGTTGACATGTTCGTTCATTGACTTTGATACTCCATCGGCAAGACTATCGTGCTATCAAAAAGGAGTGCGTTATATGGCAGTAAAATTTTTTAATAGCTTCCCTATCGATATAAAAAATGAAACTCAAAACATAAAATTATTTAGGGCCAAATTAAAGAAGTACCTAATTTTTCACGCCTTCTATTCTGTAGGTGAATTCATGACATTCAATAACACTTCATGAAATGTATACTAAAATTATGTGTTGTACTAGTAGACTATATTATAAGTCTCGTCTGTATATATTTCATCTAAACTGTGACTATAAATTAAGACTTTATAATAGTATTATAATATAGTCTTTTCACTTGTTCCATATTCTAGCTGTAAGTAATGTATGAATACCATGGAATTTTAATAAATACAATACAATAAGCCATTAACATTTTTTTACGTTGTGCACATTACAAACAATACAGCAGAACACACCGCCATGACAATAGTGCACATTCGTCTGCTAATTCCCGCCCTATATAAGAACCAATCAGATTCACTGATGGCGGCTGATGCCTGAACAAGAATCACAAAAAATTTTCAAGATATCCGACTATCTTATCCATTTAGTTTAGATTAGATTAGATTTCCTTCTTTCCAAAGATCTCTCTGTGTAAGATGTCTTCTTGTGTGTTTTCTGCTATTTTAAGACATTTTTAATTCGATACTGCCACCACCTCTACAAGCTGATGGAACCGGTGCGACACCGGTGGAGCATCAGTGACGTCATCGTTGAAATTCGGAACACCGTGATGTCATCAGATTTCTCACCGCTGAGATTCGGAACACACTCTATACGGGCATTGTGGACAGGACAGCGAGCTATCAGTAGGTAGTACAGCTGTGGAAATGCAATTGCAGGTATGAAAATAAGTAGCCCTAAATTTCATCACAGATGTACTGTAATTCATCTGACTATGATCTACAAAGTTTCCCCAGTTCATGCACTGCCCAGATCATAGTGTATAATATTGGGCAATTAGTACGCAAGAAAGGAGCAAAAAATCCCGTAAATATTTTCACTAATGATTACATACATAAATCCCACAAGGGTAGCTGCCCTTCAGTAAGGGTTGCCAAAAGACACAGCATACTAAACAAATAAAAATAAAAATAAACATTTGTGTTATCAGTATTTATGATTATTATTTTCAAATGGAAGCTACCCTTGGGAAAGTACTTTTATTCAATAGTTATTAGTAATCAAATAGAATATAAAGACATTTAGGTGTACAAGTGATTAGATAAAATCTGAACAGAATATTTCATTACGTACATAGCAATAATTTTCAAAAATTTTAAAGGAATTCCAAAAGACTTAAAAACATTCAACTGAGAATTTTGGAATTGTTCCCCTTGCTCCGAACAATAATCCACATACTTCAATCTGTCCTTGTATATGATAATAATCCCTAAAGTATTGAATTGTAGGGCCATAGATGGTCTTTTCCTCTTAATGAAAGACGGAGTACAATTCACTGTATGTAACAGAGTTCAATAGTATCAGTAGTGGGATGGACTTTCAGTTGTCATGTTTTGTAACTTTTTCTATTATGTATTTTGCAATGAAAAACACGTTTGTAAATACATTAACCAAAGTTAAGTTATATTATATTTTATAACGTAAAATGAAACGGAAAAGTCAATCAAAGGACATTATGAAGCATGTCGGCTTCTTATCGATATCACAAAACACTTCCACTCTGTTCTGTTTTTTTGCTAGTTCCTTCCAGTTGGTGATTTCCATTTCCATGCATTCCTTCTAAGTTTCATCTTTCCATCTATAGTACACACATACACATACAAATATATATATATATTGATGACTATTTGAAAATTTACAGGTGAATAAAAAGAGTTTTAGAAATTAATTTTTCTCAAAATAGACTAGGCCTAATTGTTTTACATATGTTTCTGCTTTGCAAGTTCGTCTACTCGAGGACAAGATATTAGTAAACTGCCCAATTTTGTGGACATAATAGGCCTAATAATGTAGTTAAACTGAATGATCATGTTTGTAGATACGAGATATGACTTCGTAGCATTCGACGTAACGTCCTAGTGCATTGAAATTTATTTTTAAAGAGAAGTGACAATGTTTGTTAAAAATCAAATGTCACGTTTTCCTCGTGAGCAATCGGAACTGTATGTAGCTATAGATATCTGACGTGGACTGGCACGAAATTCTTTAATAGTCATAGATAACCTGCTGTTCGCGTATGTATGTGTGTGCGTTATACGCACGGAGAGTGACACAACAGGAATTAATAAAAAGTTGAAACAATGTGTCAATACCAGCTATTCCAACTTCGAAACAAATACCATCTATTTGTTATTTGGCAGGCTGCTAATGAAAACTTCAAAAGCATGAAGTGCTGATTTCAAACATATTGAGTTATTGAGTTGAAATCTCTACAACGAGAACGATCCAAAAAGGGATGGCTTCAAATTTCCACTATATCGGCATCATAAAGTTCGTAGATCGGAGCAGATGGAAGCCGCTAGGTACCTTTTTTCTTCATCAAAGACGTAGTTTTGTTAAGACGCAATTTTGAGGGCAACAATTTATTCTTGACACCGTACTTTTGTTGAGACTGGCTGTTCTATTACTCGCGTCAAATCTACCGGACGTCCACGTTTGGCTGATGCTGTGGTCGAACAAGTGAGGGAAAACTTTGTTCCAAGTCCTAGAAAATCAACGTGGCATGCTTCTCGTGAGACTAGGATTCCACAATCAACCGTTTGGAGCATTTTAAGGAGACGTTTGCACTTAAAACCACACCGATTTACGATGGTGCAACACATTACTGATGAAGATAAGATGGTTCGACGGGATTTTTGTGTAGAAATGCTTGGTAGGATTGAAGAAGATGAGACGTTATTGAACCACGTGATCTTTAGCGACAAGTGGACATTCCACGTCACTGGTAAAGTAAATACCCATAACTGCAGGATCTGGGGCTCTGAACCTCCACATCTCCATCTGCAACATGTTCGTGACAGCTCAAAAGTGAATGTGTTTTGTGCCTTTAGTAAAATTAAAGTGTACGGCCCCTTCTTCTTACAGGAAAAAACTATCAATGGTTTTGTCTATCTGGATATGCTACAAAATGTTCTCATCCCGCAGATAGGTGAACATGATCAAGAAGGGGAAATCCAATTTCAGCAGTATGGTGCACATCCACACTACCTCCAAAACGTCCTTGATTTTCTCGACTTGAGGTTTTTTGGTCGGTGGATTGGTCGTGGAGGACCGACATCATGGCCACCTCGGTCCCCCGACTTTACACCGCTTGATTTCTTCTTATGGGGGTTCCTTAAAGATCAAGTGTACGTTCCACCCTTACCTGCCAATCTCGCTGAGCTCAGAAACCGAATCACCGCCGCAGTTGAGTTAGTGACGCCGGATATGCTGCAGCGAGTTTGGCAAGAAATTGAGTTCAGGTGGGATGTCTGCCGCATGACCAACGGAAGTCACATTGAGTGAAAACTTCGTGAGTTTTGCTATTACATGGCATTAACACCAAATCTATATGTTTTCTAAATAAATTTATATAAGACATTATTTTACAAAGTTGTATAGTTGCGTTAAGTATATCTCTTCATAGAACATCTCGTTATATATCACCTTTTACAGTACACCTCGCGACAATGGAATTCCTGTCACAAAGTATTTGAGGCTGCAAGACAATAAACACTTTTAAAAACAGCTTAAAAGATAACTTTCTTAGCATTTCGCTCCAATCTTACTGACAAACTATGACTGACTACATTGTTACTTCCTTTAAACATGCACCCTGATAGTGCTGTATTTTCAAAATTCTCATAATAATCTCTTTCTATTATATAGCATTATATGAAATATATTAACATTCTATATATTTTAGCTTAATTCTGCTGGAACACAGTTTGTATTTCAGTGTTTAATTAATAGTTCATAGTATTTTGTTCTTTAATTCAGTATAAAATAACTCTTGTATACATGTAACTCTTATCTAAATCAAATTGTTGAATTCTTTGTAAGTTCATACATATGTATGTATACTTGTTGCTGGTTGAGTGGAAGAGAAGGCCTTACGGCCTTGGCTCTGCCAGCTAAAATAAATTATTATTATTATTATTATTATTATTATTATTATTATTATTATTATTATTATTATTATAGTCCTTTTGGAATCACCGTGTACATTGCAACAAAATTAGTGACATTTAAAATATATTATTTTTATTTAAAATGTGTCACCATTTACTACAAAGGAGAGGATGAGATAAATCGCATTCGTAAATGTGTCTTATACCCTATTTATTTTATCACCTGATTATACAGAGCAGCGTCCTGATTCAAGCACAGCAGTGCTCTGTAGAAGTCCCTGTACTACCCTAAGTTGATGTAAATAACACGACTTGTATAATACGTGATGTTGTTAACTTCATACTTCGGTGTACGAATTTCCATCCCCACTGATAATATAACCAGAGAAGTTGAGAGAAATTGCGTTCCCATTACCTCCTTCCTCAAACCTCTTCGCAATCTCTGTTACAGCCAGATTCACTCTTGGCCAAAAGGCCTTCTTCTTTCTCCAATTTTAAGTCGGGCTGGAGAATGCGATATAAAAATCAATCGTTCATTCCATTATCGACCTTAAACATATCAAAGCGAGAACATATAGAGTGAGCTGGGGCTAAAGTGGCTACAGCATTTCGACCTTCCCGGGCTTCTGGTAAGTATGTTATGCGACTCCATTTGTATGGACGTTTTTATGACGGAGCTGGCTGAAGAATCTGCGGTATCCTCTCTCGCAGGTTAAAGGCGACTGAAGAATCCCTGCCGCTTTATTGGGGGGAGGAGTTGCTTACTTTATTGGCTCATGTCTGATTCCTTGCTGCAAATTTTAAACAACTTTAAAACCATCCGAGTCCTTTCGTTTCGAGCTTCTTGTAATTAATCCTTATTTACTCCTGTTTATTTCTATTTCTTCTTTTTGAAACTTTCATTCTGTTTCTTAAAAAAAAAACACTGTGCTTTGGTACTACTTTAACCTTAGAAAGCTGTCGTCATTGAGTAGTATACTGTATTTCTATTGATACGTAAAATGACGTTATAGGCAAAAAAAAAAGTTTTTTTTTGAGCTCTATATTTGTTTCGGAATATCATTCATATTTCTCTTTTTTTAAGTTATTTATTTACGTTCCTTTCTTGTTTATCATTTTTATTTTCATGAAAACAAACTTATATATAAAATCATATAGACCTAACTACAAGAAAATGTTTCGAAATACAATTTTCATTTATTTTCTTTAGTTTTACTTGTTTTTGTTTCTAATTTCTATTTGCATGAAAATAAAATCCCAGAAAATAAAACAACCATATAGATCTAACGACAAGAAAATATTTCAAATTAAAATAGTGTTGTTTCCTTAGTTTTATTTATTTAGTTTGTTTCTTGTTTATGATTTCATTTACATGAAAATTGACAGAATGTTATGAATCATGGCAGTAGCGATGGCCCTAAAATACTATTCCCTATTTGCAAACATAATGGTTGATAAAACATATCGCGCTACTATATCTGACTAAACAAGTACATTTGATTTGTTAGTAGCTATAGCTAGAAGAAGAAGGGGCTAGAATGGCGAGAAACGTAGTGGAGATTAATTATTATTATTATTATTATTATTATTATTATTATTATTATTATTATGATTATTATTATTATTGTCCATCCCTGTTGAGTAACGCTTAGCGTGAAACGAAGGGCTCGGGCCCGGGTTCAAATTCTGGTTGGGACAGGTTACCTGGTTAAGGTTTTTCTCCGGGATTTTCCTCAACCCAAAAAGAGGAAATGCTGGCTACTTTTTGGCGCTGGATCCTGGACTCATTTCGCTGGCATTCTCATCTTCATATCGTTCAGACGCTAGATAACCATAACGCTAGATAAGGCGTCGTAAAATAACCAATTAAAAATTACTGTTATTCTTATCTCAATTTACTGTATTTGCACACATATTATTACATACATACATCATCATACATACATACATACATACATACATACATACATACATACATACTTAGGGGAGGTCTTTCACTGCAAACCCGGACATCTTCAATCTTTCCTATTTTCTGCCTTCCTCTGAGTTTCTTTCATCTACACACGATGATAGTACCTGATTGACATGGTTAAGTTTCTGTGATGTCGATTAGAGAAACGTAACCATGTCATTCAAAATAAGTTTACCATATGGTGGTATTTAAAACGCACTTCCGGATATGCAAACAAAATGTCCGATATTGCAGTCCCCTGATGTCCGATACAATTATCCGACTCTCCCCAACATACATACATGTTCTGTCCAAGGGCGGGTCTTTCACTGCAAACCCAGCAGAATTCTTCAATCTTTCCTATTTTCTGCCTTCCTCTTAGTCTCCGTATATGATCCACATACAGAGTGTTCATAATTCGTATTACAAATTTCTAGGGGTTGTAGAGGGGACTAGGCCTAAGTAGATGAAGTTTTGATTAGAAAACCATGTCCGGAAATGTATCGTTTCGATGCAAAATAAGTTTGAACATCAATTCGATTTAAAATCTCCCGCTTCACGGTATGCAAACAAAATGGGCTGAGGGCGACTTCTGCAGTCCCCTGATATTGCGTGTCTTCTGTTTACAATTAGTTCTACGGAGTTCTACCCAACTAATATTCTGCACGCATTTCTGGATTCACCCATAGGCCTACTTGCTACATACCCTGCCCAACTCAAACATCTGGATTTACTATTCCTAATTATGTTAAGTGACGAATAAAATGGGTACATTTCTACGTTATGTAACTGTCTCCATTCCTTTGTAACTTCGGAACACATCTTATCCCAAGATATTTTTCTAAGTGCATTATTCTCGAACACTTTAACCTCTGTTCCTCTCTCAAAGTGAGAGTCCAAGTTGCACAAACATGCAGCACAGCCGGTAATGCACAACGCATGTATCACGAACGTTTTTCGCAACGGCTCACTCCATCACATACCATTTTTGTCAGAATACAAAAAAAAATTATTTTGCATCGAAAAGATATATTTCCGGACATGAATTCCCAATCAAAAACTTTGTTTACTTAGTCCCCTCTACAACCCCTAGAAGTTTGTAATAGGAATTATGAAACACTCTGTATATCATAATGTCGTCTATCATTTGTTTGTACCTACATTGTTCATTAATTATTTTTAGAACTTTTGGCTCGGATTTATACCGATAAAGTGCATACATATTTGGCGAGAGGCGCGCTGTGTAGACAACGACAGTTTCGATCTGCAACCTCTCGTGTACTCCCGCGGCCAACGGTGTAGAGATTTACTACTTTTATTTGTAATCTCCCTCGTACATCGTAGAGATTTATTTGGAAAACTTTTTAATGATGCACAGATTTCATCGAATTTTTGTCCCTTTTGTACCCTTCGTTTTGACTTAGGATTTCTAGCGCTAAGCGATCTCGTTTCCAGAAAGAACGAGTTGTCTATTTCTCTACTTGCAACTTAAACGACAGGGAAACTCTTTCTGAATTACCTGCATATATACAGGGTGTTTCAGAGGTGGTGTTACAAAATTTCAGGGATGATGGCGAAGGGCACATGTATCAATTTTAGATAAGGAACCATGGTCCGGAAATGACTGAGTCGAAAGTTATAAGCAAAAATATTTATGTGGAAATGAAATAATTTTATTCCTCTGTACACCTTATTTATTTTTATTTATCTGTACATCTTACACATACCATATTCATCTGACGTTGTTTAAGTTGTCTACTTACAGTGTTCCATTCAGCGCGCTGTCTGAAGGGTAGGGACAGGAAACTACACTAAAGCAATGCAGATAGCTTGATGTGTAACGGACATGGTCGGTCCTGATATGCACGTGTAGACAGCAGTGTATGTGTATACAAGTTGCAGTGTCCAGTCGATCAGTCCTAGTGAAATGGAGGATTACACGAGAGCGGAATATGCAGACATGATTTTCGAATACGGATGAGCCAATGGGAACAGTAGACAAGCTCACAGATTGTATCGGGACAAGTACCCAGGTAGGAGACATCCGGCTCTTACCATCTTTGCACGACTGTTCCAAAGGTTAAGGGAAGGAGGGCACGTGGTGCCAAATTACAATTCTACTTCCACACAACTATTTTTGCTTATAACTTAATACTCAGTCATTTCCGGACCAGGGTTCCTGATCTCAAATTGATACATTTGTTCTTCCCCATCATCCTTGAAAGTTTGTAACACCAGCCCAGAAACACCCTTTATATCTTGACATGAATCGGTTTTCACATGCCATTCATACAAATTCTATATTCTAGCGTTAAATTTTCAGCTCGAACTTAAATTACTCAGCAATCGAGTTTTAAGACATACACTGAAATAATATTTAAAGGAGACTTGTCACACTTCACGACACGTCTTCATTTTCAAGAGATTTATCACACTTGCAGGATTAAGGCGACTAGAGAACTAAACTGCGCGACATACATGCGCATTACGTGACCTTGAGATAGTGTGACATGAGCCGACTGGGTTTCAATCCGCTTTTTCGGCCCGGACGCAAAGTGAACGGTCTGTACGTTTCCTTTACTTACCGGTACTTTTTATTCAATTGTAATTTGTAAGTTAAACTACTCGTTCTTCAAAACGGCACTAATTTTACATTTCATGCTGTAAATAGACTCCCTTATATCACGAGGTTTGTTCACTTCTCATTGTTAAGAATACGACCACAGCTTGAGTTTTGAGGGTGCTAGGACCAAAGACTATGCCGGTACTATCTCACATTGTCTGTAATGAGGCGATATTAGTGATCCTAGTAGTCAGCAACTATCTATGGATGCATATTTACTACGTATTGAGCTTCGTGACTGTATATATACCTACAGAAAAGTATATTCTATTATCCATGTGCTAAAAAGGGTAAATGTTCATCTTCCCTCTTGCTTAAAAAGTCCCCTGTGCAGACGCTTGTATTTCCCTATTTTGACTATGCTGACATTTTACTGACTGACCTTTCCAGCGACAACAAAACGAAACTTCAACGTGCTCATAATTTGTGTGTACGTTTTGTAAGCAATGTTCATAAATATGATCATATTACTCCATCCCTGGAAACAATGGGTTGGCTTAAACTAGATAAGAAAAGAAATTTACATTAACTTCTCCTTCTCTTCGAAATCTTGAACTCTTCTATTCCTTCCTACCTGTCGTCTCGCTTCACTTACCTTTCTTTCCACCACAATCTGAACACACGCTCTGGCCATGAAACAATACTAACAATACCATCCCATCGCACCTCCTCATACTCTTTCACAATAGCCCTGCCAATACTCTGGAATTCGTTACCTGCTAGCATCAGGGACTGTCGAAATAAAATTGAATTCAAACGCAAACTTACTAGGCACTTGGTCAGTAATTGAGACTCGTTCAGACATGGTTTCTTGTAAATAGTTCTCTCAATATATGGTAATTTCATCACTATAGAAACGTTTCGATTATCCAACTAAATTAAATTTTGTTATTCTAGGTTTAATTTATAATTCAGTAAATACAAAAATATTCTTTGTTCTTAACTTGTATGTTGAATTGTCTAGCTTTCATTAATCAGGTAATCTTGTCGTACTTTAATTTTTATTGTAATTGTAATTGTAAATTTAATATTAATTGTAATTTTATTGTTCATATTATAGTTGTAATTCCCTGATAGAGGGGCAGAGAAGGCCTGATGGACTTATCTCTACCAGGTTAAATAAATAAATACTACTAATACTAAATACTATATACTAGAGTGTGATACGACGTTCTAGTTCTTATCTTATCGTGGTAAAAAAAAATAAAAATATAGTAGCTCAGTGTTTCTATCTCGATACACGCATAACAATTTACAATAGACCTGACTATTTAAAAACTGATACATTTATTACGTAGTAACTTCCGGTTTTCATTGCGGATAATTTAAGAATCAATTTTACGAACACTGAAATATGTCCAACCATATTAAGATTTTGCATTTAGGAGGGCGTGGAATTGTTTCAAATTGCAGTTGCGTGGTATGTCCATTATTTCTTGTTCATGGCATCCCGCATCCCCATACAAGCGTAGTTCAGTAATCCGCATTATCATCAATCGTACTGAAGGAAAATTGTTAGAGGATCACGTGCCAAGCTATGTACATTATACCTATTATCCGTTTCAGTAGCCGTGCTGCATAGAATGGTATTCGTTACAGATGGGCAATTGTGGCAACAGGAATTGGGAAATTTATTACTCTCATGTTATCGCATGCCAGAATATGTTACACGCAAACACATATGTGGGAAATCAATGCAGAATTATGAGCAACGTCGAATTCTATGAGCAATGTCCGTTGCAGCGAGCCCGACTTTAAAATTATCCCTCCAATTCTGAATACTCGCAGACGTGTTTTATGGTGTATTACTGTGAAAGCTCTCAACATAATTAAATTACAGAATTTAATATAAGTTTACATTGTTTTTCAATTAATTTGTGTCGTGTCATATCCACGTGGTCTGAGGCGCGATAGGAAGAAATTTTCTTATGAAATTTCAGTCACTGTACGGAACTGGTATGCACCCAGAATCGTGACAAATTTGGGGAGTTGCAGTGAATAACGTAGTTAACGGTGTCGTACGCTGAGAGAGAACATAGTACTTACCTGTCGTTACCTCTGTAATAGTTGGATGATCTCTCACCTCTAATGAGGTACAAGGACGTGAGGCCAGAAGTCAGTGTGGAGGCCTTAGCCTCAATGGTGTAGGCTTTCAGTGCCATGAATTGTAAAATGTATTTTTTTTAGATAAGAAACTATTTATGAAAAATAAGTTTAAATAATGTAACAGTGTTGAAGACAGGTTTGTTAGAACAGGCATTGTTAATGAAATGGAGGTAAAAGTATTAAACAGATTTAAAATTGTGCAAGACATCAGAGAAACCAATTTTCCCTGCACAAATCGCATCCCCAAATTAAGGTTATATAGGTAAAGAAAGAATGATGCTGAAACTGATTAGGAACAGGAAAAGGAATTGGTTAGGTGATTGGCTGAGAAGAAACTGCCTCTGAAGGATGCACTGGAAAGAATGGTGAACAGGAGAAGAGTTCGGGGTAGAAGAAGTTATCAGATGATAGACGACATTAAGATATATGTATCATATGAGGAGACAAAGAGGAATGCAGAAAATATCAAATATTGAAGAAAACTATAGTGAAAGACCTGCCCTTGGGCAGAACACTGAACGATTGAATTAATCTTTACAAAAATGTTTTATTTTATTTTTTTATTAATATAGAAGTATTGTCCAATCACTATACCAATTTCAGGGAAGTAAAAATTAAATTTTGAAGTGTTATAAATTTATACCGATGAAAGGTGTACATACTCCCCTTAAAAGAACTTTAACGCTCTAATTTCCCTTAACATGTTTAAAGCAGGTGATATGGAAACCGTAAAAAATATGTAAAAGAAATCAAATGTTGTCGCTTTCTTTGCAATTTTAAAATATTATAGTAAAGTAACATAGACACTACTTTCCACATTACACACTGATTACGCACAGTAAACAGACAAAGTTGTACTGCGTTCGTGGAAAATTGTTGTCGTCGAGTGACACACTCTTAATAAAATTGGAGGTAATTCGTAGTGAACATATAATGTTCTCAAGTCTACGTGACTTCAAATAAAAGCTATGTCTTCTGTAGAATAAAGCTCTCTGAATAAAGTAATAAACTTCTCATATTAGATTCTTTTTTACCTCCTTTGTGAAATCAAAGACTCCATTAGTCATACGGTACACATTATTCTGAAAATTGTCTTTCGTCGCAGCAAAGTTGTCTGACGGTTACGACAAAGAGAGGCAAAATTGCAGAGCTCAACAGAACGGCTGCGATATGACAAGCACTGCATTATTGATTGATGAGCTCTATACCTAATCTATCATGCTATGTACGAACTTAATCCTCCGATGTAAGGATTCCAACCAGAGCGGTAGACAGTCTGTAGTAAGCCTGTCTGTGTCTGTGGTTCGATCTTAGAAGAGGCTAGTCGCGTCAAAATTATCCCAGAGTTGACTCCATTACAACTGGTTAAAGTTGGCATTGTCACTTCCAAAATTTATGGAAGGAAAGAAGGTAGGATATTGTTCTTATATTAAAGGAAGAGTCTATCAAGTTTTTAGGCGTAAATGTTCCCAAAACGAAAATTTGTTCCCATCCTTGCATCAAACAGAGGTTTATTTTTTGGTCTTTTTAAAAATCGTAATTTTCCTTATTCAGTCCTGGGGCATCAAACTTTAGAGAATTAATTTAAAAATTCTTTCAATATGAATGGTTACATGAATGTGTTTCTGTGAACTATGTACAGTTTATTCATCTATCTATCTATACTAGTAATAAATCTGAAAGCGAAATTTTTCTGGTAATTTTTGCTTTTCCAAAAATAATTGATGTTAACATATATAATTAATCATCCTGAAACCGAAAATCGCTTTTGAAATTTTTGTTTGTATGTCTGTCTGTCTGTCTGTCTGGATGTTTGTTACCTTTCAACGCGATAATGGCTGAACGGATTTAATTTGGAACATAAATTAAGTTTTGTAATAGATTTTAATGGCATTATACTTTATTTGAATAAGGGGGCCTGAATTAAATAAACCGAAATATCTGAACTTATTATTGATTTTTGTGAAAAAGTTACATAACAAAAGTTTCTTTAAAAATTATTTCCGATAAGTTTTATTCCATGTAAAATTTTCTGAATATTTAAGTCTGTCTGTCTGTCTGGATGTTTGTTACCTTTTCACGCGATTGAACTTTTCCGAAAAAACATAAATTAAGTTGTTAACTTAGAGTTTAGGCTATATGGCATTAATTACTTTATTTCAAATTCTGAATTAAATAAACCGAAATATCGCTTATTATTGATTTTTGTGAAAAAGTTGCATAACAAAAGTTTCTTTAAAAATGATTTCGATAAGTTTTATTCTGTTTGATAGGACTGATATTTAAGTCTGTCTGTCTGTTTGTTACCTTTTCACGCGATAATGGCTGAAAGGATTTCGACGAAATTTGGAACATAAATGAAGTTCGTTGTAACTTAGATTTTAGGCTATATGGCATTCAAAATACTTTATTTAAAAGGGAGGTTATAAGGGGGCCTGAATTAAATAAACCGAAATATCTCGCTTATTATTGATTTTTGTGAAAAAGTTACATAAGAAAAGTTTCTTTAAAAATGATTTCCGATAAGTTTTATTCCGTGTAAAATTTTGATAGGACTGATATTTAAGTCTGTCTGTCTGTCTGTCTGGATGTTTGTTACCTTTTCACGCGATAATGGCTGAACGGATTTCGATTAAAATTGGAATATAAATTAAGTTCGTTGTAACTTAGATTTTAGGCTATATAGCATTCAAAATACTTTATTTAAAAGGGGGGTTATAAGGGGGCCTGAATTTAATAAACCGAAATATCTCGCTTATTGTTAATTTTTGTGAAAAATGTTACATAACAAAGGTTTCTTTAAACCTGATTTCCGATAAGTTTTATCCCGGGTAAAATTTTGATAGGACTGATATTTAAGGATATACAAGAGTTTTAAAATAACAATACAATACATTTCCTTCGCCGCCTCAGATTATAGTGTCGTTGTTCCATAACTTCTAGGTGCAAAATATTAATTTTTTTTAGTAGGAAGAAAAACAAATTTATTCATTCTATGGCAGTAGTGCATAGGAGATCGTGAATTCTTACATTTTCGAAAGAAAGAAATATGATTAAGTTATATATAGTAGATTGTATTATTTGCTGCATCATTAAGTTATTTAGTAGAGCAAAAATCTGAAAATCGATATGTGACATAGGAGTTATTGCAGGAACGACGACGATGGCTATAATGAAATCAAAACAAATGACTCCGTCTATTTAAGGCTGCCTTAACGTTTATCAATATTAATATAGAGAGAATACTTTGTGTGTTTGTATGAAGTAATCTCAGAAGCTAATTAACCTTCACTATTTGAAATTTGTAGTTTCTCTAGATGGATGTAATGCTACAAATGAGGACTGAGGTAAGATGAAAAGAAATCTGTACCCACAGAAAACTTTATATTCTGTCGAAATATTGTATAACTTAATTATTGCAACTTTATTTGGTCCACATAAAATACTCTAATTTTATACACTCATTTTACCATAGAGATCACTAGAGCTGAGTTATTTTAAAAGGTGTCATGAAACGGCGTTCCTGCGCTCATAATTTACCCGTATTCGTTTCCTGTGTTTTTTAAAATAATATTTATGTAGGGTACCTCATTTTTTTATTTGCATGAACAATGATATACAACTGAACGAGTTGGCTCAGGCGGTAGCATTTGAGACACGCATTCGGGGGTCCCGGGTTCAAACCCCGTGGCCGACCAATCTGACTGAGGTTTTTCATGATTTCCCTTAGTAATAAAGGAAAATGCCGGATTGGAAAGATACATGCAATTATTCATCACCGCCTCAGTTACCAATACCAAAAACATTAATCAAAATCTATAATCAGTTACATGAACACAAGCCATCTACAACACACAATAGAAACAGGAACTCAACAAAAGTAAAAACGGTCTGCTGATATACCCACACATGCTAAACACGCGACATGACCACAGATGTTAAGGCGTGCATAAAATAAACTTAACAAAAAAAAAATGCACAGTAAGGTTAACATAAAAATGATCTTTGTACACAATCAACTCTATTAATTTGGAGTGATTTATTGAAGGATGCATTCAAGACTAATTTAGAAAAATGTTAAACGAATTATATTTGCACCAAATGACTGGTCTCTGCATCAAAATGATAGCGTTTTAATTATTTAAATACAATTTAAATTAAGTACCATATTAAACGATTTATTCTTCTATCAAACACGAATGTTCTCTGGACCCAGTGTTCTATTTTAATTATGTAATTACTTTATATTTGTTTCTGATAAGTGCAGCGGAGCGCACGGGTACAGCTAGTACTAATAATAAATATGTAGCCAAATTTTTTCTGGTAATTTTCGATTTTCCAAAAATAATTGGTGTTAACATGTATAATTAACCATCCTGAAACCGAAAATTGTTTTTTTTTTAATTTTTGTTTGTATGTCTGTCTGTCTGTCTGTTTGTCTGTCTGTCTGGATGTTTGTTACCTTTTCACGCGATAATGGCTGAACCGATTTATATGAAAATTGGAATATAAATTAAGTTCGTTGTAACTTAGATTTTAGGCTACATGGCATTCAAAATACGTTATTTAAAAGGGGGGTTATAAGGGGGCCTGAATTAAATAAATCGAAATATCTCGCTTATTATTGATTTTTGTGAAAAATGTTACATAACAGTTTCTTTAAAAATGATTTCTGATAAGTTTCATTCTTTGAAAAATTTTGTTAGGACTGATATTTAATGTATGTATTTATTCACACCGCAATGGGTATATAACCGGTGGCAGTGGTAACTAATTACCCTCAATAATGACAATAATAAACTTATTAATTAAAAATACACTTAATAATAATACCAATAATTAATACAAATAATTAATACTAACAATAATTTATAATAATAATAATAATAATAATAATAATAATAATAATAATAATAATAATAATAATAATAATAATAATAATAATAATAATAATAGGGAATATCCTAAATTAAATGAAGCACGATCCCTTAAAATAACATTTAAAATAAATCTAATTAATTTTTTTTTTAAGAATGGTACTATACAATCTTGATTCCTAAGTTTGAAAATCACGAATCTCAAAATGAGATTCCTTTAATGAACTGTAATCAACTCCCAGTAAAATAGTTACAGCCTATGGTAAATATCCGAAGAGTGCCAGTATCCTAATGAAAGGAAGGAGTCAATGAGTTTTAAATGATAAATGATAAATGAGTTTTAAAATTAAAATAACTGCCATCTAAGGCGGTATATTGAAATAAAAAACAAATGACTTCGTCTATAAGGGGCCTTGGACACAACAATCGAAAGCTATGAAACATAGCCTACAGACAATGTTTCTGTGTTTCTATGAAGTAATATCGGAAGCTAAATTAACCGATTTGTATAATTAATTATTATTTCATCATTGGAAAGTGTAGTTTCTCTGGATGGACATAATGCTATAATGTTATTACAGTAACTTGTGAGTGAATTGAGGACAGGTAAGATTAAAATAGCTTCTTATGCACAGAAAACTTGATAGGTTATTCTGTATATTCTTTTCCTGTATTTCTTAAAATAATGTTTATGAACATATTCATTTTTATCTCAGAGAATTAATGAACAACGAGAGTGTATTGATTTAGTATGCAGTAATAGTACGTTAGCTTAGCAATCCATTATTTTATAATTCAAATTCTAACTATGCACAATTGAATCGTGTTAAAATATATAAAAATATATATATGTAATAAATGCAATGCAAAAAAAAAATTGGTAATGAGCCAAGCAGATTATGTTGCGCTGTTGTAAAAGTTGTTCCTCCTGAGATTCAAGAGCTCCCACAACAAATTAAAAACTTTTTAATTAGAGTACATCGGTTATCAACACACTTTTTACATAATACAATATAATATAATATAATATAATATAATATAATATAATATAATATAATATAATATAATATAATATAATATAATATAATATAATATAATATAATATAATATAAACATAATAATAAATCCGTAGCCAAAATTTTTCTGTTAATTTTCGCTTTTCCAAAAATAATTGGTAATAACCAGGGAACGGATTTATATGGACTAAAAATATATGAAATATGTAAATATATATGTAGTTATTTTTACCAAAATATGGAATTAAATATGGATTTTTACCAAAATATGGAATTAAATATGGACTTAAAATTATAAAAAAATGACTATGTACGTTAAATATTGGTACATTTTAATCAAACTAAACAAAAAATATAATGGACGTACCTTATCTTCCAATGTAGTTTCAACAAAACACAATTTTTATTGTCTGTTACCATAACAATAGGTTACAAACATTTCTTTCAAGTGCTGAAAAGTGAATCTTCTTCTATTGTCTCTGAGGATAGATTTATACTGACTAAAAGAGCGTTCGACGTCACAAGAAGTAACTGGTACATAATTCAATTTCACAATGTCTGCTGGGGATAAGTCCAAGTTAATCTTCACTGTTGATTCACCACTCATCACAGCAACAACCTTTTGTAGTTCTTCATATCCAGGGTTTTTTGAAAGTACAGTGTCCACCTTAGCTCTTACTGCATCTGCAACTTTAGCTCTACCACGATTCAGTTGTTCCACAGTACTATTTATAATTTCAAAACTTTCAGATAGTGAAAGGTGCCTATTTTGGAGACTTTTGAGCGTTTTTATGATGCATGAAAATGTATGCTGAATGTGAGCTAAGTCATTCTTCACACTTATGTCACAGGTAACTGTTTTCGCAGTATCAATTGAGACTGCATCTTCAGAGTCCAATGCAAGGAGAACATTGTTAATAGAGTCTATATGTTCGGCATAATATTCAACTGCTTCTAGCCATGTACCCCATCTAGTTAAAATTGGCTTTGGTGGCAATGGAATTTCAGGGTACATTTCTTTCAACACGTTAACTCTACTGGGAGCTTTGAGAAATACTTTTTCACTGATGAAATCAACAAATCTACTTTAGGAAATTGTCTCTGACCACTTCTGCCACACGATGAAATGCATGCGCCACACAAGTAAAATGAGTCAATTTAGGATATACAACAGATAATGCTTGTCCAGCTTTGACCATATAAGGGCAGCATCGCTAATAAAGAATAACACATTATCGTACATAATACCCTTTGGCCACAGGATACCCATAGCTTCGTTGAACAGTTTAACTATAGTTTTGTTATTGCACTTTTCTAGAACATCACAATGTAAAAGAATTCGTTCAGAATATTGTTCACTTAACAAACCGATAACTACATTACCAACAAGTCTACCTTCTTTGTCGGGAGTCTCATCAATGGAAACCCAAATTGAACTATCTTTAATTTCATCTCTTATCTTCTGTATTGTCTCATCGTAGATGGATGGAGCATACGTCTTCCTAAGTGTTGACTCATCCGGGATTGTATGTTGAGTATATTTTTCAAGGAATTCCCTGAAGACCTTATTCTTTAGTTTGTAGAGAGGAATATCAGCAGAGATGAGAGAACGGCACAGGTCGATGTTAAACTCAGATCTTACATTCGATGTTGTTGGTTGTGTTAAAAACAATTGTCTCTGCTTGGAATTTAGTTGTTTGTTGGCCTGATGTTTACTAGTTGTAATGTGTTGTTGCACCAGGAACTTTTGTGTAGATGATACTGCACACTGACACAAATTACAAAATAATATTTTATTGTCAGTTGATAAACCATCTTCTTTAAATTCTGAAATGTAACTTGTTAGTTTTGATTTTAAATTGACTGAATGACGTACTTTTGGCATATTTACCGTCTTTATAGTATGATTTACAAAACTGAACCTATGTGTACTCTGACTGGCATTTAACTGTTGAGCTGCACAACTGAAGTCTGTTAAAAATTTTAAATTAAATTAATACAGTTTTGTAACTTACTTTCCCATTGTTGATAGGACTGCTAATTTTCAAATAACTCTGATGTTAAAGGGATTACTGAACATGTGTTTAAATCTCTATTGTTGAAATGTATTTTTAAAAGTTAATGGAATTTTGTTTTGTTTTATTGTTAAACCTAATATAATATGGACTGTTTTATATGAAATATGGAAAATATATGGAAATTAACGAAAATATGTACTAAACTCTAAAATATGGAAAAATATGGAAAATAAAAGTAGGATTTTTCAACCCTACACATTGTGAAACATAAAGATAATGCAAAATATAAATTATATTAGCTTTATAAGTAAATATGTATTTACATATAAATCCTTTCCCTGGTAATAACAATTAAGAAACATGTTAAAGGAATTGTCATTGCACCAAATGAGTGGTCTCTGGATGAAAATGGTCGCATTTCAATATTTTAAATAAAATTAAAATTAAGTAACATATTAAACGATTTATCCTTCTACGAAACACGAATGTTCCCTGGATCAAATGTCCTATTTTAATTATGTAATTACTTTATATTTATTTCTAACGGGTGCAGCGGAGCGCACGGGTACAGCTAGTACTAATAATAAATCTGTAGCCAAAATTTTTCTGGTAATTTTCGATTTTCCAAAAATAATTGGTGTTGACATGTATAATTAACCATCCAGAAACCGAAAATCGTCTTTTTTTTATTTTTGTTTGTATGTCTGTTTGTCTGTCTGTCTGGATGTTTGTTACCTTTTCACGCGATAATGGCTGAACCGATTTATATGAAAATTGGAATATAAATTAAGTTCGTTGTAACGTAGATTTTAGGCTATATGGCATTTAAAATACTTTATTTAAAAGGGTGGTTATAAGGGGACCTGAATTAAATAAATCGAAATATCTCAATTATTATTGATTTTTGTGAAACATTTTACATAACAAACGTTTCTTTAAACATGATTTCCGATAAGTTTTATTCTTTACAAAATTTTGATAGGACTGATATTTAATGAGATAAATGAGTTTTAAAACTAAAATAGCGCCGTCTAAGACGGTGCAATGTATTAAGAACAAATGACTTCGTCTATAAGGGGCCTTGGACAACAACAATCGAAACAGGGGTCTTGGACATCAACAATCGAAAGCTATTAAACATAGCCTACAGAGAATGTTTCTGTGTTTGTATGAAGTAATATCGGAAGCTAAATTAACCGATTTGTATAATTAATTATTATTTCACCATTCGAAAGTGTAGTTTCTCTAGATGGACATAATGCTATAATGTTATTACTAGACATCGGATTTTTAGGCACTAAAAATTGCAGTTTTAGGCGCCTAAAATAAGATCAAAATTTGTAAAATTAGGCTCTATTTTAATGAAAATAGGCATTTTAGGCACATCAAGGTATCATACTTATTTCTTTCACTGAAATTTTTAGTTATACACTAAAATACGCATAAAAAGTATGTTTAAACATTAAAAAAGAATACTATATTATATTTATAAACAGAGCTGCACAAATTTAATATATTGAAGCTAATGAAATAATGATTATTGATATCAAGATTACTCATTTTAAGTTATTGAAATTCAGTTCCATGCTCAGACTTTATTATAATTATCTGCACAGTACACCACCAGAATTTTTTCTAAATTCTCCACAGTTAACCTTTGCCTTTTGTCACTGAGAATCATTTTGAAAGCAGAAAAACTTCTTTGAACCGAAACTGATGTGAGAGGCGCAAATTTTAAATTAAGTACAATAGAAACATCAATACTTACTGGAACATTTACACTTTCCCCGATATCACTCTTGATACTTTTTCCAACAATGAAAATCCTACATTCTTATTTAATACGTTGTCCCACTTATTTTTAACTTTTTCCCAGTTTCGCCCAAAACAGAATGTATGTTCACTTGAGCTTCCTTTACTATTGCTATTTGGCTACAAAGAGATTGTTTTTCACGTTCTAATTGTTCAATGCTTGCAGGTATGAAAGAAAAGTTTGATGTTATGTAGGCAATATCGTTTTTCACTCGTGAGTCATTCAGACAATTTTTCACTGCTTTCACACACGCTGCACTATCAGTTTCAGGTAATTTATCAATAACTGTGACCACTTCTTTAAAATACTTAGAATAATACACCACTGACTGAATCCAGGTTCCCCATCGTGTAACAACCGGCTGAGGTGGGAGTGGGACATCTGGAAAGTTCTCTCTGAATATTGAAATCCTGGATGGGGCTTTACAAAAATATTTTTTTTTGTGTTAGAAATAAACGAATTGACAAGAGGAAATTAATTCCGGATTGTTTCAGAAACCCTGTGAAGACCATGTGCTAGATAGGTTACATGCGTGAGGTTAGGATAAAATGTTTTAAGAAGTGGAGCTGCAGCAACCATGTATGAGGCAGCATCAGTACAAAACAACAGAACTTTAGAATCGTCTATATTACCTGAGTATAAAGACTGTAGGCCTTTATTTACAAAATAAGCAATGGCTTGTCTATTCACTTTCGAAAGTTCCTTAACACATACGAGGTGTGGAATCGAAGGTCCATCAGGACTAAGTTTTCCTACTACCATATTTGCTATATACCTATTCATAGGATCTGAGGTTTCATCCACAGAGACCCATATGTAAGAATCACCTATATCCTCCCGAATGGAAGCTAAAGTTTCATTGTATATTCTGTCTAAGTAATTTTTTCTTAGGGTCGACTCAGATGGGATATTTTGTTTGCAGTATTTTTGTAAAAACTGTCTTAAAACCGGATTTTCAATTGCATTCCAGGGAATGTTAGCAGCAACAAACGCTCTGGTTAAATCAGCATAGAAATTGCTGCTGAGATTGGATGAAGTAGGCTGTGTTAGTAAAGTTTGTTGCAGTTGATTTTCTGCTGAGCTTTAACCTTATGAGCCGCTCCTTGCACACGCTGCTTTAGGTGGCACTTCTTTTCTTGCGAAATCTAAAAATGTAAAGTAAACTGAATTAAAATAAAATCCTAATTGTTGTATTGCCGTATTTCTATCACAAAGTTAGTGGGTTCGAACAATCAAAATTTTAATGACCTGCAAATACTTTAACTGTCGGAATTTAAAAGGTTAAAGTGTAGTGGTCTTAAAAAGAATTCTACCTCAGGATAGCTCAGTCAATGTATAAATATTATAGGCCTACTCATTAAAATTAATAGAATTTATATATTTCAACTATTGTTACATACCTGTTTGCTACAAATCTTGCAGAATATTATTTTTCCATCATAAGTGAATTCTGAATATTCTGTTAGCCATTGCCGGATCAATGTAGATTTTGCACTTATATTTTTCGGCATTATCGCGTTAAACTTCACAGGAAAACGCCCTACCGCTCAAAACTTCTCAACACAAATAAGGTGAGGGAAAGAGCAACTGTTAACGAGCATTCAAATGAACCGTTGTTATTGAGATTCAATTGGACAAAAATACAAAGTTCCATTTATTGTTGCATTTCCTGGTAGTGTTAACACTAGGAGGGCCATTCTTTTAAATATTTTGTAACAGTTTGCAGTTTTACGACTTTTCATAAATATTTCAAAAACACTCTTTCTCCAAAAATTGTGATTTTATGACACTTTGAAGGGCAGTACAGCTAATCGGTTTCAGACCGAAAACAGTCATTTTTATAGTATAGTATATCTCTGAATCGGTAGCAGCACATGTTGTGATTGTTGCCTGCTTCAAAACTAAGGTTGGTTCTTTGTCGGCATTTATGCCTCCAAACATGTTAAATTCGGTGAAATCTATTGCGAGTGTCGTGAGATTCAAAACATTTTGTTTCCTTTATCAATGGTTTCATGGCCGGTGTGAAGCAAACTTTCCACTTTTTAAATGTCTTAAATTTCGCAGTGAATCCATGTATAAATTATAAAAAGTAAGAGTAAAATGCGAAACTTTACAGTGAGTTAGGCATTTTTAGGCGAATATTAACAAATTAGGCTCTAATAACCGTTTTAGGGCATTTAAGGGCACTATAAAACTCTTTGAATACCTTTCAATTTCCATGAAACACAAATATTAATAATTATTTTTACTTTTCTCCTAAAGAAACAAAATAGGCATTTGCCCTAGAATCCGATGTCTGGTTATTACAGTAACGTCTGAGTAAATAGAGGACAGGTAAGATTAAAATAGCTTCTTATGCACAGAAAATTTGATAGGCTATTTTGTACATTCGTTTTCTGTATCTCTTAAAATAATATTTATGTGCACTCATTTTAATCTCAGAGAATTAACGAACAACGAGAGTGTATTGATTTAGTATGCAGTAATAGTACGTTAGCTTAGCAATCCATTATTTTATAATTCAAATTTTAACTATGCTCAATTTAATAGTGTTAAAATACATAAAATATATATGCTATAAATACAATGCAAAAAAAATTGGGTAATGAGCGAAGCAGATTATCTTGCGCTGTTGTAAAAGTTGTTCCCTGGATCTAACGTCCTATTTTAATTATGTAATTACTTTATATTTATTTCTAACAGGTGCAGCGGAGCGCACGGGTACGGCTAGTAAATAAGTATAAAAAGAGTATTGAAACTGAATTAATTAATTTATTTTTTATTTTATTTTAATGGGTTATTTTACGACGCTTTATCAATATCTTAGGTTATTTAGTATCTGAATGAGATGAAGGTGATAATGCCGGTGAAATGAGTCCGGGGTCCAGCACCGATAGTTACCCAGCATTTGCTCACATTGCATTGAGGGAAAACCCCGAAAGAAATCTTGTAACCAGGTATGCATATATTCATATTCTTTATTTGCCTGAAGGTACAAGAATACAAGAGGCCTCGTCAATGTGATAATATAAAAAACAATGTGTCAATATTTAAAATATTAAAAGAGTAAATAATAATAAAATTTAACTAAAATACTACATTATTTTCAAAAAATTCATTCATATTATAAAAGGAATTATTTTGTAGTCATCTCTTAATCTGAAATTTAAATTATGTTTCATTAAGTTCCTTTATATTTGTAGGTATCTTGTTATATAATTTTATTGCAGTAATTACCTAGCTTGATTGTGTTTTTTGCAACCTGACACTTGGTACATTTAATTGATCATTATTTCTTGTTTCATAGCGATGCAGATATACTATACTTGTATAATTAGTAATATTCTTGTTTACATACATTAAAAGTTCAAAAATATATAGATTGTAGACTGTCATATCTTTTCATTTTTTTGCCCCAACCGGAAATCGAACCCGGGCCACCTGATTTCGCGGCCAGATGCGGTAACCGTTACTCCACAGGTGTGGACTAATTTATTTATAATTAATAGATAATTATTTATGAGTAAATTTGAAATACTTTCTACACCATAATACCTGGGTAGGTTTTGTCCTCTTGTCCTAGTTTCCTTGGATTGTCCTTCAAAAGTCTTTATTCCTGAATGCTTTCTGCAGACATGTCTTTACAATACCTAGTTATTTACAAGCAGATATTCCCCAGATGGTAGGCACATCACTTGTAGTCGTTTTGTCTTGAAACCTATCAAATTGGTAACAACGGCCCCTGGATCCATTCCTTTGTCCTAGGGCTGGCGTAGCGGATTCTTGAATTGGCAGTAATATTTGAGAACGCCTTCTAATCTCTGAAGAAATTTGATAAACGTAGACCCAAATTCTTCGATGTTCAATAGACCAAATTATCCCTAAATATATAGCATAGACTACAACTCACAAAAGTGATGATGAATACTTACCGAAACTTTGCAGAAACCGTAACGTAATAAGTCGCGTGGTTGACAATTGTCACCCAGAAGAATAAACCCTTAGGTACACAAGTTCTACGAGCAACTTCAAGACTGAAACTAAAGAATGTTACTATGTGAGCTGATTGATCATGTTGGGAATTAAATCAATGGTTTTTCAAAAACACGCTATGAAAGATTTCATATAAAACAAATTTTATCTCGAAAAGAAAGCAAAATTGTATTAAACTCTTTTGTGGGAAATATCTCTAACAATAACCCTCTGAAAATAATGACATTACTTACTCTTCACCCTATATATTTATCCAATAAAGAATAAAGAAGGAATATGATTAATAATATGACATAAATTGCATTACATTTATTTTATCCTAAATCATATTTACAGACCTTATAAATAAGGACCAATTCGTCCAAATTTAAATAACCGTAGCACAAAAACATCCAACAGAGAACATATACGTTTCATATAATTACAGGGATCATATGAATCCCTATCATATATATTTTTTTCGAGATATTGTATATGAACCGTCTCGTTTCAATATTTTATTTGTATGGGCCTACAAAAAATTAATCAAGTGTAAAGTGTCATTTTAATATTTTTAAATAACGATCCATAATGTTTAGTTAAACGTATAATTCCATATTCATCACATCCGGATGAGTTGCCCGCTATACGCTACGTATGAACAAAATGCGCCCAGTAGTTTAATGGATGATGGTTGTAAGTCCATCGAGTCGCGAGTGACCTCTTTTGGTACCGTAAGGGAATATTCGCAGAGGGTTTTTGTTGGGATCCACCAATCCGCTCCTAACATTTAAATCTCAAGGCTTTGCAGAATGAGATCTTATACATCTCGCGACCGGTTAACAAGAAGAAGATTGTGTTCTACAATAACAAAACAGCAGCTCTGCCTGTGTACGATGAGTTCCAGAAACTCTGGCGTTCTGTGGCAGTTGAGAGCATGGATGACCTGAAGTTAGAGAAATATATGGAGAAATAATACAAGATCATGGACTTAAGAAGCCGATATCCCACAAGGGTATGAAACCGAACTAGCGCAAGAAGCAGCCCAAGAAGCCGCGAGACAACGAGCACTTGGCTGACCTCCTGGAAACGTACGATGACAAGTGAAGATCGCAGAAGTGAGAGTGGGATTATTTATTGTTACGTTGGTAGAGGAGACTGATGCTGTTAACTGAACACTAAGACCGGTAGACAATGCGGAAGTACACAGTTTGTGCACTGTGTGCGACTGAAATGATGACGAAAGGGTGTATGTCGTATCGTGTATAATTGATGGAACTTAAAACTTTGTTTTAATATACTGTGTCAATAAAAAAAGCAAAGTATATGATTACGTCTCGTGACGAGAATATTGTACGAAATGGAAAAATAAAATTGGAAATTTATCTTTTGAAGAGGTGGGAAAATTCAAATACCTGGGAGCAACAGTAACAAATATAAATGATACTCGGAAGGAAATTAAACACAGAATAAATATGGGAAATGCCTGTTATTATTCGGTTGAGAAGCTTTTATTATCCAGTCTGCTGTCAAAAAATCTGAAAAAAAAAAAAATAGAATTTATAAAACAGTTATATTACCGCTTGTTCTGTATGGTTGTGAAACTTGGACCCTCACTTTGAGAGAGGAACATAGGTTAAGGGTGTTTGAGAATAAGGTGCTTAGGAAAATATTTGGGGCTAAGAGGGATGAAGTTACAGGAGAATGGAGAAAGTTACACAACACAGAACTGCACGCATTGTATTCTTCACCTGACATAATTAGGAACATTAAATCCAGACGTTTGAGATGGGAAGGGCCTGTAGCACGTATGGGCGAATCCAGAAATGCATATAGAGTGTTAGTTGGAAGGCCGGAGGGAAAAAGACCTTTGGGGAGGCCGAAACGTAGATGGGAGTATAATATTAAAATGGATTTGAGGGAGGTGGGATATGTTTATAAAGACTGGATTAATCTTGCTCAGGATAGGGACCAATGGCGGGCTTATGTGAGAGCGGCAATGAACCTGCGGGTTCTTTAAAAGTCATTTGTAAGTAAGTAAGTAAATGTCAATAAAAAAATCTAAAAACTAAGGACAACACAAATACCAAGGATTAATTCCTAACCAAGAAAAAAATCCCTTGGTATAGTCGGAAATCGAACCCCAATCCTCCAAGATAGGAACCAACGTCACCAATCACTAGAAAAAGAGTCAACCTAATAACTTAGCTAATAAAAAAAAGATTTACAGACACATAATCAAACACCTAGTCGAATGCAATTTCTCGATGTGAAAAGTGACATAAAGAACAATTTTTGTCTATAAAAATAATTTTTCTCTTATAATACGAAAGTGACAGGGAATTAATCGAATCGCTGTAATAACGTGAAACGTTTATGCTGTTCGTGATTGTTATTGTGAGCATGACTGGGATTGTAAACATGTTCGCGACTTTAAATAAATTTAACTATCTCTTTATTTCTGTACTTATACTCCCAGCATTTAAATCTAACAAGAAGAGACCTTCTCGTTAATTACTTTATAATTGCTTCTTCACTCCATGAGGCCTGGTCTCAAAATAACAATCCAATAATTAATAGTCGATACCATTCGCACATTAATATGACTCAATGAGTTTTTTGAAATTGTATTGAATAATATTATAAGTTATGTTATTACAGAGAATTCGATTCATTGGAAATTAATACCACAGCTAAGTACTTCAGAATTAGATATGTTTTAATAATAATAATAATGATAATAATAATAATAATAATAATAATAATTCTTTATTTATACTGGCAGAGTTAAGGCCATAGGACCTTCTCTTACATCTACCAGGTCACAAAGTATACAAGAAGTTAAAAATTTAACAAAAATTTAAAGAACAGAATATTAACATATTACAAAAAAAATAATAATAGCATAATAAAATCGACACTAAACAACATGAAAATAATATAAAAATAGAAAAAAGAAAGTAAAATACATTGGAATATAGTGAAAGCAATCCATTTAGTACAAATGGTTAATATGGAAAACGTAAGGTAGAATATAACAAAATGGAATGTAATAAAATAATAATAAAAAAGAAAAGAAAAGAAAAGAAATACGAATATTAAATAAAATCCACAATAAAAAGGCTATGATAATAAATTCATCGGCTGATAAAGAGAACAAAAACGGGGAAGGAAGGAAAGATATATATAGTCTATATTTTTACAAAACTATCGCAGAGAAAAGGGCTTATAACTGAAAGGAATTTGAATTGAAAAAGTGCAATTTTAATTATGTTGAATTACCGCTAATTATTTCTGTATTTATATTGCGCGCTATATTAATGAACCTTATTTTTGAACGAGTATGTGTATATATATATAATCAAAATTAAGTTAATTATTTCATTAAGCTTTTACATTTACTGTACATAATTTCCAGCTTGAGCGGAATAGCGTGGCTCATATCGCTTATGTGATGTAGCGCGTTTGGATGACGTCACCGTATTAACAGAAAGTGTGACCAGATTTCTCAAATGTCATGCTCGTGAATGCTTCGCGTTAAGAGAAGAAAGAAGGCATATTAGTGCTAGAAGACATACCGTATGTGCCTTCGTAAACGCGGCACTTCAATTTGACAAAAATTAACTTCAACTCAGCTATGAAAAATCTCATTAAGCAGCAATGTTTGTAATAATAACGAAAATTACAAATTAAGTGTATCACAAACTATGTTTACAGAGATGATTTTTCAATATGTGTTTTAATTTTCGTTAATATTTATTGCAGAAGCTTTTATTAATATCATAATATAAATAGCCTGAGTTAAAATTTAATATACAGAATCCTCTTGAACATTCATGACTCAACCTTTGAACTTCAGCAAGCAATAACGTATAATTGTCAATTAGAGCATCTCAGTTTAATTGACAATAGGCACGATATTAGATACAAGCCGTATGCTAGAAATGATGGAGGATTCACAGGGGATCCAGTAATGATACCGCGGGAAGCAACCCACCTCTCGAACTTCATTTCTGGAACATGCGACGGAGACAAAGGAGACCACTAAAGAGGTTAACTGCCGGGTTCGAGGACGGAAGTCAGCTGTGTAATTTGATTCCTTCATATACTAAGTACAGATATTATGTCTTCACTCTAGTATAGTAAATGTAAACTATATATTTCTTAGCTTTAACACCTATATTCGGTCTATACTGATAGAAAAAAATGAAAGGATTTTGTGCAAGGAAGTTCAACTTTGTTTGCCATGGAAATCCTTGCGTCATATCCGATAAAATAGCAAAATGATCGAGTCCATTCCATACACAAGGGGAGTCAGTATACAGGATGTTAAAAAAAACTATCCAATATTTTAGGAGGTTATATTATGCATCAAGGCAAGAAAAAAATGTATAATAAACATGGGTCCTACAACACATACTTTCTGAGATCTGAACACTTGCTCAAAAGAGGTGCTCAATCTGATGTCCATTTATGGCAATGCATTTTTCTGCCCTACAATACAGCAGGCTACTAGATACTCATACCATAGTTGACACCCCTGGCATGGAATACTGATGCGTCGCAAGTAATACTGAAAAGAAAAGTTTGGTTGCGGATATGAGCAGAGATGGTGTTGTGAATTTTCTTAATTAACATGTGGGGGCTGATGAAAATTCCCTTGCACTTGAAGAAACAAGGCATCAGCACCGATTCTCAATCAACGTATGGGCAGGCGTTCTTGGCGATAGATTAATAGGGCCATACGTGATACCACAGAGATTAACTGGAGATCGTTACCAAGACTTTCTTATTAACGTATTGCCTGCCTTGCTGGAGTATGTGCCATGTCAGCAAAGACTACAGATGTGGTTCATGCATGATGGCACACCAGCACATTTTTTCCTCAATGAGCGTGAACACCTGACGCTGACATTTCAGGACCGCTGGATTGATTGGGGAGGCCCAACACTTTGGCCTGCTCGTTCCTCAAATCTAAATTCCAACCAGGTCAATTTCAAAGAGTGCGTGGTTCCTTACGCCGAATGCATTCCCATGAATGGACGTCACATTGAACACCTACTATGAACAAGTGTTCAGATCTTAGAAAGTATGTGTTGTAGGACCCATGTTTATTAGATATTTTTTCTTGTTTTGATGCACACTATCACCTCCTAAAATATTGGATACTTTTTAACACCCTGTATATACATGAACTACATGGAAACGTTCATTATAGGCTAATCTTTTTGGGGGGGAGAGTTTTAAATACAGAGTCCGACAGAATGATCTCCCCGATTAGAAACATAAATAAAAAGAGAAATATAGATCCTAGTCAAAATTTTATTTTACCATCTTACGAAAGAATGGTAATGCTGGGTAACTTTCGGTGCTGGACCCCGGACTCATTTCACCGTCATTATCGCCTTCATAGCATTCAGACGCTAAATAACCTGAGATGTTGATATGGCGTAAGAAAATAACCTACAAAAGAATGTTTGCCATTTTGACTACACTTTGTTTTAAAGACAATATCGTCCAAATGCTTGTCCTCACGAGCTATACACTGCTCAAAAGTAACTGTGCGTCCTTCTTCCTCAAAAAAGTATGGCTCTATTATTCCAAATTGTGCAACAGGAAATCAAACAGTAACTCTCTCAGTGTGAAGATGTCGCTGATGCATTTCTCGAGGTTTTCTGGGGACCAGTATGGAATATTTTGTTTGACGCAGTCCGACAAATGAAAATGAGCCAGTCATTACTGAGCACAACAGAATCGCCTAGAACATTTTCCAATATGGTCCCGCAAGCATCTTGGCGGTTGAGCCAGTCACGTTGCCAAAGTTCCTGAACCACCATAACTTTGTAGGGATGGAACTTGAGGTCTAAGTGTAAGATTAGTCTGACACTCCGATCAGATCTTCCCAATACCAAAGCATGTTTAATGGCTGAACGTCGCGAGATGTAACAGCATGCCTCACTGCTGCGATATTCTCGGGAGCCCGAACGATGCTACATCTACCGCAACTTCTGTTTGAAACTTGAACGTTTTGTCTGACATTTCTCACCCATACTAATATGGTTTTCTTATCAGAAATTCTTTCGTGTAGACCTACACTAAAATGGGTACGAAATTTTCACAGAATTGCAATCAGAGTCACCATTTTTTTAAAAATGCTCAACAACAAAATGTACGATGTTCACCTGTCCACGCTATGATTTAATTGAAATTTGTTTGTTTGTTTGTTTGTTTGTTTTTTTGTTCGTTTGTTTTGTTTGTTTGTTTTTTCTTTATTTAATAACAATTCATGTATTTAATTATTCAAATAATATTTTTATTTATTTAATATTTGAAACGAAATTTGCAACGTTGTAACAGTAAAATATTTACTATACAGAAAGATCATTGCATCCCAGCATACTGAATGGCGCTCCAATCATCACCTTGGCAGGGGTTTTGAGAGGATGTACAGTACACTCATGCCGTTTTGTAAACAAAAACATCTGTTGAGGATGCAGTCAAATCAAAATTTATGTAATCGTAACATGTTATTAAATGAACTATGTTATTAATTTATCTAGAACTGATGAAACGCAAGTTATTGTATCGTTTAAATATAAATTATATATTCTTGGGAACAAACTACTATGATTAAATACTGTAACAGTGAAACATTTTGTTCAAACAATCTTAAAGAATTCGGGACCTTTTGTTTCATAACTATGAGAATATAATTCAAAATGGTAACTGAAATGGCAGTGCTGAAATATACCGTGGAAGGTTTCCTTTTATATCTTTCACACACATAACAAATCGCGTCATTTGACGAAACGTCAAATAATGTTTTTCATACGACGAATAGTTTTGCACACAATCTCTGTGGGTCTCTGGCGTTTCGTCAGTCCACGCGAGTTACTTGTGGATATGCAAAACTGAAAGTTGAGACAATCCTCTTCTTGGCAGGGGCTTTGAGAGGATGTACACTCATGCCGTTTTGTAAACAAAAACATCTGTTGGATCGTCAAATCGGGATCGTAATCTTAACATGTTAATTTGAAATATTCAAATCTCGTTATCTATGATGAAAGCTTCACCTGAAAGATTAGATTTGCAAACACTTAGTTTCCGTTACATTTTAAGGAAGTTTTATCAATAATACAGTAGAATGAAAAATTATGCATTAAAAAATTAATCCTTTAAATACAGTATTATTTTACATTGAGGATCACACAGTTGATGTCACTCCAACTCAATTACAGTACAATGTTTGGAAGAAATAAACAACTTTGAAACTAAATGAAAATAATGCACATTAATGTGAGGTACATGTTAAATTTTGTTCACCATCCTCTACAGTGTCTTTTAAAAGTATTATTCAAAGTGTCCACCATTTGCGTGTCTAAAACTTTCACACTCCTGACCCAGTTATCTGTCACCGTATACCCATAAGTCAGCAGCTGCAGCGACATTGTGACCAGTTTCGCCATAAATTAATAACATGTCCAGATACTCACGATTAAAAAACTGTGGCATCTCGTTGAATTTCAACTGCTTCGAACTGCACGTAGCCTGCAACTAATAACGAAGTGAATGTAAGCGTATGGTCCGCTCCGTACACCTAGCTAGGACACATGGTTTTCGTTCGTAAGAAACAGTGTTGCCAGCGTGTCACAGCCCTGTTCCCATGCAATGTGTATACGACTATTAATGCGATTTATTTCAAATCTATGTTATTTTCCATGCATATACTACTGTAACATGACCATACATAGCTTACTCTATCATCCTAAATGAGATAAAAATCCAATTTTGAACAGTTTCGTGAAAAACAATCATAATTTCAAGTTACAAAATACCATTTTTTTTTTTCAAAAAATCGTCCTTCTGGGAACAAAATATTATCAGACTTTCTTGTTTGTCATAATTCGAGACATCATATACCAGGAGGATTGTAAAAGGTTACCTTCCACCCTGTATATGCCACTCAAGCCCAACTATCAAGAAACCTGTATGGCGGCCAATGAAAACCGGGGAGAAAATTTTGCCGTATCCTGTATATTATTAAAAGTATGTTATTCAGTTGTACTTTGATATGGACGCGAAACAGAGATATGCACAATACATGTGTAACTCTAGAAAGTGCCGCCTCTGTGGCTAAAGTACTAGCACTCTCATCTTCCATCAAGACTTCGATCCTGGATCACGTCTGGATGGAATTTCTGGTGGACAAAACAGACCTTTCAGGTGGTTTTTCTCGGGGTACTCTCGTTTTCTCTATCATTCCACTAATACTGTCCACTTCCCCTTCATTTAATTTATCATCTGTGATAGAAAAATATTCTAGGGCTATATCTGGGGATAGTACGAGTTTCTTATGTTGATTTTGATTTTCAATGTAAGGGGTTGGAGCTCCAGACTTTGAGTCCCGACTCGCCAATAGGCGATGGAATCTCACCTGCAGAGCCAGGAAGGATGACCCGTCTATCAGCGTTGGATTCACGAATGCCAGGCCGTCCGTTGGACTAAAACAATCATCGCATACAAGGCGTACAATGAACTTAAAACGGCCTAAATCCAACAATCCATCCCGGATCCAACCCTCATAAAATTATTCAACCTAACGACAATAGAAACTTAATACAAGTGTGACATATACAGGTGGATTTCTTTAGTTGGTTATTTGACAACGCTGTATCAACTACTGAGTAATTTAGCGCCGATGGGTTTGGTGATGGCGAGATGATGTTTGGCGATATGAAGGTGAGGATTCGCCATGGATTATCTGACATTCGCCTTACGGTTGGGGAAAAACTCGGAAAAAACCAAAAGTGCGAATGGAACCCACGCTTGAGCGCAACTCCAGATCGGCACATCCAAATGGATAAATAACATCTATAGAACATACTCATGTTTTAAATATGGTTCACCAGTTAATTGTTAATTCTCTGTGACTCATTAAAGGTCCTTTATTTTTGTTCTTTTAGTATTATATTCTGGGTTAATGCATTATTATTATTATTATTATTATTATTATTATTATTATTATTATTATTATTATTATTATTATTATTATTATTATTATTATTATTATTATTATTATTGGAGAATTGGCTATTAATCATAGCTTATTTCCTTTCGCTCATTACACATTTTATATTTTACGGCAAATTCTATTTATTTATCCTAATTCCATTACGCTAATTGCTATAGATAGGAATAGTTTTTCGATTGAAGAGTGCTTAGTTGCGAGTATTTAGACGTACGAATGGTCGCGCACTGGACCGAAAATGCGACAAATTGTGACGCAGTTCCAGCCCTTTCCCTAATAGAGAGCTCCAGGCAAAACTTCCCCCACCATTTATCGCCCACGACAAAATTTCCATGTAGTAAAATGAGCCCATATCACTGGCGTAATTGTGCGTGGGGTTGGTCCACCCTTCGTTTGTAATCTTTGCTTGTCATTATCTCATTGCATTTATATACTGTATGAGTGTGTAAACATATTACAAAAATCAAATATAATTGTGAATAATTTTGTGTTCCAAGTTTTCATTATTATAGAGAGTCTCAACGAATGTAGGAACATTGTGTCATCAGGTGGCAGGCGGATCATTGCATATCGTTGTTGTTCCTGCAACTCCTAGGTGCAAAGTATAAAATTTTTCAGTAGGAAGAAAAAACACTTTCATTCATCCTATGGCAGCCGTACATAGCAGACTGTGAATTCTTACATTTTCGAAACAATTTCAATTCAATTCAATTTATTTGGTCATTAGACATACAGTTTTAGGCTTCGTCAGAATACATTGAAAAAACATATAAATACATTTAAAAAACACTAATAAAAGAAACAGTAAAATTTAATATATTATTTTAATGTACTGAAGTACATAGTGGATAAAGCATCAGAACGTAGAGCTGAAAACCCGGGTTCAAATCCCGGCGCCGGAAAGAATTTTTCTCCGTTCCATTACTCTTTCATAGTAAAATTTAAGTAATACAATGAAAACATGAAATAATTTGAAACTTTTAAATTGAAGAAAAACTAAATAATTGCAATTAAACTTATTTATTAAAATACAATTTCATACAAATTTGTGTTGAAAAACTCAGCAACAGAATAAAAAGGATTATTTAATAACCAATTGTAAAATCTAGTTTTGAAGCTATTGATTGGTAATTTATAATATTGACTTGGGAGCTTATTATATAATTTCATCCCCATAATTAAAAAGTTTGTGTTGCTCTTTTGTAATCTACAATATGTAATATTAATTTGTTCAGTATTTCTAATTTCATGATAATGTATATTGGCCACTAATGAGTAATTGTCGATATTTTGTCGAGTGTAAAGTACTAGATCAATATATACAAATTTATGATTGTTAAAATCCGTGATTGTCTGAAAAGTGGCCGACATTGTTCCAGATAGTTTGATTTACATAAAATTCTAATGGCTTTCTTTTGTAAAATCAAGACGCTTCCAATTTTGGTTCCATTTCCCCAGAAAATTAGGGCATATCGAATTATCGACTGAAAGAAAGAAAAGTAGGCACATCTTAAATAATTTTGAGAAACTCAAATAGTTAATTTCTTTAACAAATATTAAACTCTTGATAGCTTTGTGCATATGTATTCGATGTGCTTATCCCATGATAAACTGGCGTCATAAAAAAGTCCTAGAAATTTTGTGTAGTTGAGTCTGTTATCCTTATTTATTAGATAATTTAGGCTGAAAGTTAAGTTGATTGTTTTTTCTTGATTAAGCAAGAAACCATTAGATTCAAACCATAAAGCCATCTGTGATAGTGTCGTTTTGAGAGCATGTAATTGATTTAGAGCAGAGGAAGAACATAGGAAAGTAGTGTCATCTGCATACGTAATTGTTATTGCTTTAATGAATTTTGAAAGGTAATTTATTGCTATTAAAAATAATAGAGGAACAATGATTGAGCCTTGTGGAACCAAATATAATTACATATAGGAGATTTTATTATTTTCTGTATCACTATTTAAGTTATTTAAGAATACAAAAATCTGAAAATCGATAAATATGTCACATAGGAGTTATTGCAGGAACAACAACGATATGCAGTTGCCGATTCGAGTTATTATGTTCTGCCGACAGGTAGAGATTAGGTGCAGCTTCTTTTCGACAAGGTCGCGCAAACCAGTTGAGAGGCGGTTGTGATTCGATGCGGTTTAATTTCGTATATTCTGTTGTGTTGTGCAATGCTTACATATCCCTTGCCTGAACACTTATGAGCTTACATGTAAAAAAATGTACTTAAAGAAAAAGGGAACGACTGTACAATGCGGGCGGTACTGCAACGCCGACTATACTCGTCATTAGTGACCAAGCCGTACCGAGCCATGTCAACTTTTTTCACTTTTTTATACTTGGTTATTTAACGACGCTGTATCAACTACTGGTTTATTTAGTGTCGATGGAATTGGTGATAGCGAGGTAGTATTTGGTGACATGAGACCGAAGATTTTCTATACATTACCTGACATTCGTCTTACGTTTGGGGAAAACCTCAGAAAAACAGAACTAGGTAATCAGGCCATGCGGGAATCGAACCTACAGCCAATCACAACTCCGGGTCAGCAGACAAACTCGCTACCGCCTGAGCTACGTCGGTAGCTCCGAGCCATGTCAAACAAAAGAGAAGCGATATGTCGCTAGTAAAATTCGTGACTGTATTCTTTAAGGATTAGCTACAGTGGTCAAGTGTAAAGTTTAACTAGTATGCTGACGGGTATTTAATGCACTAAAATAAAATACACCTTTTCAAATATATTGTAACACTTGGCTACAGCGATATAAAGAATAAATATGACGTGGCCCAGGGAATATCGTTGAAATCGAAAAAAGCAATAATGTGGGAAACAAAAATATTATAAGAGACGAATAATGGACGTCTTATCCAATTGTGTTCTTTTTGCGCGAAGCTCTTGACACTAATTTATCGTCTTATCAAACCCTATAGCATTAATTTAATCGTTGGCAGTGAAACTACTTGTCACTAATCTATATCATTATCAAATCACACCTCAACTTGTCACTTAAAAAGGTACTAATGATTAATAATTATTCTCACTAGTCTTTCTCCTCATCAAAACTTATCTAGCCTTATCACTGACAGTGCGTCTAATTGACAATAATCCATCTCATAATTAATGCCTACCTAAGCTTGTCGTTAACGTGGCGCTACTTTTCAGTGCGGATGAGGATGCTGAGGGAGGGAAAAAGAAAGGAAACAATTAGGCCTATTTTCTGGTGAGGACGGCACAGGTAAACGTTATGTCCATATGTTGCCGACATTGTATACTTGGTTACCATCGTAACGGCACGGCTGAATGTTTTTATACCTATTCCCCAGTTTAGGGAGAATAAGCAATCGTGTGGTAAAGAAAGATACAAACATTTAAACTTAAATTTCCTGACAAATCATTACCGTGTAGAAACACAATACTAAATTTAGTGGATAGGTTTAATTTCTTTCATGAACAACCGAAAAGTCAACATTGCTCCGATTGACACCATGGTATGGTATTCTCGCTACAAGGCGTCCTACATCTAGCATAGGAATACTCAGATGTCAGTGCGTATTACCTATTGAGTACCGGTATCTCCTGGCTCTAGTGATCGATTGAAAGCGTTAAAGACACGCAGTAGTTTGAGCATCTCCATTATGGTTATTATTTGTGAAAATTTATTTATTCAATTATTTATTTATTTGTTTATTTATTTATTTATTTTACTTGTTCACTTATTTACTTTATTACTTGTATAGGCCTACTTGTTTACTTATATACTTGTTTATTTTTATTTATTATTTACTCTACTTATGTCATTCATTCATTCATTCATTCATCTGTTAGAGTTAAGGCCTTCAGGACTTCTCTTCACTCAACAAAAACTGATTACTTACTTATGGCTTTTAGAGAGCTCGGAGATTCATTGCTGCCCTCACATAAGTCCGCCATCGATCCCTATCCTGAGCAAAATTAATCCAGTCTCTACCATCATATCCCATCTCCCTCAAATCCACTTTTATGTTACCCTTCCATCAACGTCTCGGCCTCCCCAAAGATCTTTTTCCCTCCGGCCTCCCAACTAACACTCTATATGCATTTCTGGATTCGCCCATTCGTGCTACATGCCCTGCCCATCTCAAAAGTCTGGATTTAATATTCATAATTACATCAGGTGAAGAATACAATGCTTGCAGTTCTACGTTGTGTAACTTTCTCCATTCTCCTGTAACTTAATCCCTCTTAGCCCCCAAAATTTTCCTAAGCACCTTATTCTCGAACAGGCTTAGTATCTGTTTCTCTCTCAAAGTGAGAGTCCAAGTTTCACAACCATACAGAACAACCGGTAATATAACTGTTTTATAAATTCTTTCAGGTTTTTTGATAGCAGACTGGATGACAAAAGCTTCTCAACCGAATTTTTCATATTTATTGGATAATGTATAGTGTAGGTATAATATTACTATATATCCGCGCCTAAGATCGTGCTATGTGAGGGATCGTCATCGGTGGATCTATAATTTTATTTTTAAAGGAGATCACTTATTTCTTATAATTACGTTTTGTTTAAACTATCGATTGCATTTCATTATTGGGATTCGTCATAAACTCATATTTTGGTCCGCTGACCTATTTCAGGCAAGATGCAAATAATAGAAATATCTTATGCTTTAATGAAAATTTTAAGTGTCGATTTTTTTTATAATTCTAGATATTACAACATTATTGTGTAATTTTTACGAAATAAAAGTGCATCATATTTCATTTCTTAACTACAAATTCATTTCTCGCCTCATATTATTCCGTTATATTGCGATGTTATTCTTTTTGTTCTCTTAAAACATGTCATAAATGTGTATAACTCCAGTTCTGAAATAATAAAATAATATTGTCTAATTAAAAAATTTGAAATGTATTAACACAACAGAACAAATTAGACATTTAATTTACTTTACGAACACTTCATATACACTTTGTTCTGTTACTGCTTGTTCCGAGAATCCATGAATTCTGAATGGACTCATTTTCTTTGAATGATCAATTATAATTTACATAAATTATCATTTTATGGTAATCTCTTTTTTTCTTCCTGCTATTAAAAATAATTACATGTCATTACTTTTTAACTTGGGATTCATGGAAAAGATGAAAATTCCAAACCATATTTCCATCCGTATTCCAAATAGGTAGCTGAATTTACCGCAGAGTTAATTAATTTGTCACTATGCGCCTAATGAATTTAATTCGAACACAATAGTCACAAATTAATAAGCCAATGCAGTATAATTACACATAGTGCCGTCCTTGCGCGTGTAAATATTTCGAAATTAAAACAGTTGTTTTCTGTCTTCCTCCCTTTCTCTTCTCCTTTATTGCTATATTTATATTTGTCTGCCTCTTTCCCTCTTAACCCTTCCTTTCTTCTACACACGTTAGACCTGCTTCTTTTCATGATTTCAATTATTTCAATTCAAACAACCCAATCTGCAGCCTACACACATATTTCTTTTTTATGATCATATAGTGTACATATGTATGTATATAGGCGTATGTATGTAGGCGTGTATGTATGTATGTATGTATGTATGTGTGTATGTATGCATGGGATGTATGTATGTGTGTATGCATATATGCATGTATGTATGTATATATGTTTGAATTTTTATCCTTCTTTACAAGCATGTTCCATTACAAAAATGCAACACTACATGCTAATAGATTAGCGTACACATTACAATACTGCTAACTCCTTCGAATACAATGTGTACACATTATTGCTAGCTTATTCTACTTTCCTTAAATTTACTGTTTACAACGTGTCAACAGCTATGATATTGTTGAATCTTTTAAATACAATGTATAACACTATTTTACAGCCTATTCTATTTTTCCATTTTCAAATTTAAAAAAATCAGTACTATTGTTAATGCTTTTAAACTCTATGTTTAGAGGTATACTATTTAACAAATTAACCTGTTTTCCTTAAATTTACTATTTACGTGTCAATATCTATGCTACTGTTAAATTTTTTAAATGCAATGTACAACACTATTTTACAGCCTATTCTGTTTTTCCGATTACAATTTTTTTAAAAAGCAATACTATTTTTAACCCTTTTAACCACTATGTTCAGATGTAGGCTATACTATTTAACAAATTAATCTATTTTCCTTTGTATGTATGTATTTGTATGTATGTATGTATGTATGTATGTATGTATGTATGTATGTATGTATGTAAGCATGTATGTGTGTTTTTATATTGGTTGAACAGCATGTCCCATTACAATAAAGGTAATACTACATGCCTTGCTACCTGTATGTTTACAAAATACACATTATGCCTCGTTTCTGTCGCTCTCTAGGCGTATGTATGTTTGTTATTTTGCTGTGAAAATTTGAGTCTTTCACTGTATCTAATGCCTACTCTTATCTATCCTAGATTAAATGTATGTAAGTATGTATGTATGTGTGTGTGTGTGCGTGCGTGTGTGTGTATGTATGTATGTATACCAAAGAATTGAAAGTAATCTTTATTTTGGAAAAAAAGTGGCAACATATCAAGCTTATTGCAGTGAACATGTAAACCAAATGACCAGATAAAGATTACCACAATTAATAACAAAATATACTCAAAATGGAAGAAGAGAGCAGGACGACCAGTGGAGAAACTGACGGATCAATTCTAGTACCGAAACAGTTCGACAGAGACCTGTTAACATTGAGAACTTAATGATGATTTTATTTACAAAAGAAAACCTCAATAATATCCTTAATAATAAAATTAAATGCAATAAAGATTATAAAAAATGAAGTAGTGTATCTCTAATGATAACACAACAAGGATAAAATGCAAAAAAAAATAAATAAAATAAAAATAAATAAATAAATAACCCGCTCACGCAAACATATGAATTCTGCGAATCGCATTCACGCCATTATTCAGCAAATAATAAAGAGGTTTAGGTTTTGTGTTTTTTAATCTCAAGGAAACATACTAAATTCCTTTATTATATACATAGAATTAATATAAAAAATTACAATTACAACAAATCTTTTAGCAATTGCTTCTCTAAACAATATCTCTACTCTCTCATTTCCTTCTTGCATCCATTCTCCCAATTATGCACTGTAATAATTATTGAAAATGTTCAGGAGGCAGCTTTGAAACACGGTCAGTACAATATTGATCTAGCAAATGGTACCGCTTCCTAGTTTATTGCGATAATAGAATAAGGGAGTGTCAGTAATAATTTAGAAAGTCACTATCTATCTTCATTATTGCCAATGTCATAAATATACTCCCTGAATCTGGAACTGTGCGTTGACTGATTCTAATCATACCTTTTATCGAAAAAATATTTATTATCGACTTCCTGATATTTCTTGTTTCGCTTCAGCTATCGGCTTTCATAAGAAATTTGTATTTCTCCTAGAATTTTCCATCTTCCCCACATCTGCTTTCGTTATTCCTTTTATTGATTTCAAATAATTCATCACATCCTAGCGTCCTGAGCCTTCATCGTTCCTTTGTAGGCTACAAGCAGATCTTCTTCAAACTACACAGACATCATTTTGATTAAACTTCTTTGTGCATAATATTTTTATTATTTTTGTACCTATGATCTTGTACAACACAACGAGCGATTACTTAAGAAATACGAAGCAAAGTTCTTGGAGTTGGCATTTAGTAGTTTAATTATAGCGCGATGCAATGTTCATAGCCGTATAGAATAGTATCGTTATACAAATGCAATTTGATAATTTGAATAGTAGGCCTATAACATTTTATTGATGTTGAAATGCATTTGCTTTCAAGACTGAGAGCGTGATCTCGTTCCGATCAAGCAACATTCTTCTTTCAACAAAAACTTCTATTCGATATACACTCAAGGTTGTGTTAAAACTGAAGAAGTTTATAGAAGTGTCGAAATATGACATTATTTCGAATAGGAATCTGTGATCGCCAAAATAATCAGTCAGTATAAGCCTACAATATCAGGAAATACATTGTGGATGTAACCATACTTTGCAAGTGGTTATTGAGTTAGGTGCAGTGCAAGTTGACGGGGACTTTCAGTCCCTTATCGTACACTACTACTTGAGTATCATTTTCTGTTTCTGCATCACCAACAGAAGCTTGCGGTGAACGTATGGACAGATATTATCGGCGATAATATGATCGGGTCTTCCTGCCACCAAGTTTGAATAAAACAACATCAAGTTGTATCAGAGCTATCAGAAGACGTATTAATCGTGTGTGAGCATATGTGGACACAACAGGACGAAGGATCAGCACGCTTTACTCTTGCTGTACGATACTTTTAAGATTCTCTCATATCCTGGGTGTTGAATGGGAAGAGGATGTCAAATTGAGTGACCACCCCGCTCCCCTGATTTGACGCATTTTGATTACTTCTTTAGGGACATATCAAAAGCCTCGTTTATGAAAAACCTCTGGAAGAATCAGGAGCACTTCTAACGAGGACACATTCAGCATATGATGTTTTAATTAGTTATTTTACTACGCTTTATCAACTGCTATGATTATTTAGCGTCTGATTGAGCTCAAATCAGCGAAATGAGTCCGGGATCCAGCGCTGAAAGTTACGTAGCAATAGGTCTTAATAGGTTGAGGAAAATCCCGGAAAAACCTCAACCAAGTAAATTGTCCCAATCAGGATTTTAATTCGGGCCAGGCATGCTAACAATTACTCCACAGCGATGGACAGCATATGGTTTTCGGAAGGTACTTGATATACAGGGTGTAACGAAAAATGTTGGCAAAACGTTAGGTATTGTTTCCTCATAGAAGGAAAAATGGTTATATCAACATGTGTTCGGAGCTTGCAAGTATGATCAGATGCACTTAAGTATATTTGTTTGTTGGAAATATCATGCATTATTTTTACATTTCCCTAGATGAACTGTTGAAAGTATTGACTTCCTGTCTGAATACAGGCTGAAGCTCGTCATCTCATCGAGATGCTAACATACTCCCAAATTCCTGGCACAGTTTTTATTGTCTGACAACCTTGCAGGATCCGCTGAAGGAGAGTTCCTTCATTATCCACAGGAGTAGAGTACACCAACGATTATAAGTGCCCTCACAGAAAGAAGTGCAGTAGGTTGGGATCTGGTGAGCGTGGAGGCCAAGCATATCCGGTCTTAGATGAGACGACGACTTTCGGTCTGTATTCAGACAGGAGATAGATTTTTTTTTTAGATTTAATCTAAGGAAATGTAAACAGAATGTTTCATAATAATTCCAGCAAACAAACGTATTGGAATACACAATGATCATATTTGCAAACTCTATGAAGAATCAGTAACTCAAGTTTTGCTCACTTTTTTCATTACATCCTATATATAGAATTATTTTACTAACACGATTATGAAAATATGAGGAAATATAATTTTTAATCAAAATCATTTCATTTTCTTACTATTAACCAACACTTACAATGAGGAAATAATTAAATATCTCCTCTCTGAGAAACTTTTTCTGTCGAAGGCGGAGAATAGAACTTGGCAATGAACCGAACATAAGATCTTAACAGGATTCGTGATGAGGAAGTTGGATACGTTAATTCCAAACTGTTTGATATTTCTTCATTTATGATACGGTTCAAGAATCCAATAATTTTGCATCCCATTTTCTCTTTTTTCCAAACTAACATTACACGGACGAGTGGTGGAAATCTCCTAACACATGATGAATACTACACTTGTAGTGCGATACACTATATAGCCTACATATGCATATGTTATGTATAATTCCTATAGTTTATCAATTTTCTGTTTAGCTAGGCTAATTTATATCTATTCTTTTTCTAGAGGGCTCATATAGGAAACAACTTATTTTAGGCTCATGCATATTCCATTAATAATGTGGGTTCCAGATACTTTGTGAAATTGCATTTACAAAATATTTCATGACTGATCTAACGGGAGTAACACTCCGAAATTTCGGTCATTCAGTCCGAGGGATTATCACTCAGAGGCTATGAGAACTCTTGTTAGTATAATGCATCATTATACAGTATACTGCATTTCGATACTTGAGGGCAATTCATACAAAACAATACGTTCCGTAAAGGACGACAATAAGGAAACTGTTCATGTTGCGCAGAAAAATGGTCGAAAATATTATAAACAGCCCATCCATTCCATAATTAACTTTTAAACACTGTTCATCAAATGTAAATAATATTTTTGAGACATTTCGTAATGCTTAAATCGAAAATAGTAAAAGGATTCTCGTCAAGAAGAAATGGGTTTCATACCTTATACATCTGTTAATTTTGTTTCTCATTTAATATGCCTACTTATTATATTTCTTCATCATATTATTTCTCTATCTCTTTATTTCCTTTCTCTCAGTTTCTTTTCTTTTCTTCATTATATTCTCTTCATTTTCTTCTCGTCTCTAGTTTTCCTCATCTGTGTCTTCTTCCTCCTGTTTATTTCCTTCTTCGTGTTGTTTTTCTTGTTAATTTTCTTTCCCTTCTTGTTCATTTTTTCTCTTGTTAATTTTCTTCCTCTTGTTCATTTTCTTCCTCTTGTTTATTTTCTTCCTCCTGTTAATTTTTTCTCTTGTTCATTTCCTTTCTCTTCATTTTCTTTCCCTTGTTCGTTTTCTTTTTCTTATTCATTTTCTTCCTCTTCATTTTTTATCTTGTTCATTTTCTTTCTCTGTTCCTTTTTCTTGTTCATTTTCTTTCTCTGTTCCTTTTTTGTTGATTTTCTTTCTCTTGTTCGTTTTCTTTTTCTTATTCATTTTCTTCCTCTTCATTTTTTCTCTTGTTCATTTTCTTTCTCTGTTCCTTTTTTCTCTTGTTGATTTTCTCTCGTTCATTTTCTTTCTCTGTTCCTTTTTCTTGTTCATTTTCTTTCTCTGATCCTTTTTTTGTTGATTTTCTTTCTCTTGTTCATTTTCTTTCTCTGTTCCTTTTTTCTCTTGTTTATTTTCTTTCTCTCGTTCATTTCTTTCCTCTTCAATTTTCTCTTGTTCATTTTCTTTCTCTGTTCCTTTTCTCTCTTGTTCATTTTCTTTCTCTGTTCCTTTTTTCTCTTGTTCATTTTCTTTTCAGTTTCTTCATCTTCTTTTCTCTTGTTCATTTTCTTCAGTTTCTTCATATTCTTTTTCTTGTTGATTTTCTTCCTCTTGTCAATTTTCTTTGTCTTGTCGATTTTCTTCCTCTTGTCAATTTTCTTCCCCCTGTCGATTTCTTTCCCTTGTCGATATTCCCTCTTGTCGATTTTCTTCCTCTTGTTCATTTTCTTTCTCTAATTTCCTTTCTTTTCTTAATTTATTCCTCTTGTTTGCATTCTTTCTGTCGTAAATTTTCTTTCTCTTGTCGATTTTCTTCCTCGTAGATTTTCTTTCTCTCGTTCATTTTCTTCCTCCTCTTAATTTCCTTTCTTTTATTCATTTATTCCTCTTGTTCATTTTCTGTTTGTCTTTTGTTTTCTGTTTCTCGTTCGTCGTCTATCTCTCATTCATTTCCTTCTTCTCGTTCATTTTCTTTCTCTTGTTCATTTTTCCTCTTCTTACTATAATTTATCTCACTTTTTTCCTCACATTTCTTATATTTGGTTTCCTAAATCCATTTGACTTTCTATTTTCTTTCCTCTTCTTGCTGTCTTTCTTCTTATTTCACATCATTTTCCCTTTTTTGCTCTTTCTTAAGGCCGATTCACAATAAGCCGAGAACAGAAACGACAACAAGAACGAGAACGGAAATAATGTTAAAATAAATGTATGTTTGTGAATGCTAACATTTAAATACATTTATTTCAACAATATTTCCGTTCTCGTTATCGTTGTCGTTTCCGTCCCCGGTTTATTGTGGACTAGCCATTACACTCTTTTCCTGTTACTCTTCCTTTTCTTCTTAGTCCATTCTCGTCTTATTCATTCTGTTCTTCATAGATAATCCTTTTCCTGCTTTCCTGCTTGAGGATTAGATTTGGTTCCTCTGTAATCCATCGCTTGAAAACACACATTTCCTTTCATTGTTTTAAATATTTATCGAATTCTAGTTATTATTACCAAAATGGCGAACGAAATAGGAACACGATCGGTTCATTGTCGTATCCAAAGCCCATGTAAGGGCCACAAACTTTTACCGCCATTGAAGTTTGTATGAACCTGATCGCAAGTAATGGGGCATTAAACTGTAGAAATAAAGTAAGAATAACAGTTCTACTATGGTCAGGGGATTCGGCGTGCAGACCTCTCGCTCGGATATGAGGCATAGCACGTTAATAAGAGAAGTTGGTTCATGTTGTAAAATTGATAAGGGTTTAGGGAGCAGCTACGCTAAGCTAAATTAGACGATGTGGGTGGGAGACTGTTAGGAAGGCGTTATCGTGCCGATATTTAATTCAATATAAGCTTTAATGTTAGTCGAGAAGGAAGCTGTATGACGTTGGTTTGCACATGCAAAGGGATGCAGATCTGCAAACCACAGCTCCGACACGAAAGGGCAAGGGGGACGCAACCATACAAGCGATTACATAACGCGTTCATTCGTAATCAGGTTTTAATGTAACTCAAGCACATAATTCGCTACAACGTTACAAGTTGCTGCCAGCGTTCGCAGCCAAGTTTCCAGAAACCGGCGGCAGTCGTTCACTAACCATATTAACCAAAACATTTCCGTGTACGTACAATGCATGATACAAGTACTTTCACACAGTGTCGTTCAGTGTCGTGAATGTCTCGAATGCAGAGACAAAATGTTCATATTCTAGCTAGGAATGTGTACGAAATTGTCAATTAGATTGCCGAACTAAACAGAACTCTGTAAAGGTGTTGCTGCTACGTGAGTTGAGATTCATCTTAATCCCTTTGTCTCTGTTTCTATCTCTATCACATAGACATGCACAGACACATGAACATGCACACGTACATTTCCGTAACTTTCTCTTGCACTAGCTGGTCTATTACAGGGTGAGCAAATCTTCGCTATACTATCACTCGGTTTCGTTGCAGCTCGATGGCGCACTGGTATAGCCCGACGCTGTTACAACTGAGACCGCAGTAGGAGTGTACAGACCGATTATTTAGTCCTGACAGCTCAGCGACGCAAAAGAGGGGACGTAATCGGAGGAGTGGGGAGAGTTCCGGAGTAGAGATAAGGGCGAGCAGTCGGTAAAGGCAAGCGAGTGAATAAACCAAACACCCCTTGGCGTAACTAAATGGACTCGCCTGTCCCACGCGCACATCTCCTGCGACTGCCAGGACTAAATAATCGTACTATAAGGCACATAGCCTCGTCTATGGTTATAGTGCTAGCGCGCTGGCCTTCATCTAGGCGGCCCGGGTTCGATCTCCGATCAGATCTGGGTAAAATTTGTGGACAAAACAGAAGTTGCAGAAGGCTTTACTCGGGATAATCTGCAATAGTAAAATTAAACCTGGGTGAAGTCTGGAGGTAGTACGGGTTTCCGATGCTGATTTAGGTTCTAACAAGGACTGCCTTCATGTTCGTATGCAAAAAGAAGCGCGTCGCATTAAGAGAGCTCTGTTCATTCGAAGCTTAATGGGTGCTGGTTTTGTATAGTTTATTGCATTCTAATAGGTTGTTTCGACACAACGTACTTATGTTCTGTTTAAAAAGTAAAACTTTCTTCAGGAGTTCAGTTAAGGTTGAATCTAGTGAAGGTACTATGAAGGTGTTCACCTTCAATAGACTTCAAACTAAAACAGATATACTGATGTCACGGCCCTAATAATAATAATAATTACATTGTCAATATTACAATATCTAGCAGTTAAAGAAACACTCATTTCAGCCTGTTTAAAATATAATTTCAACTACCAAATATTTACTTTGCCCTCCTCAGAATAGATCACTTTGGTTGAACATTCTTTCTGCATCATCTGGTAGTTCAGGTATACAGCTACAAAGCCGACGATACCATCAGATCGATAGCATCACCGAGTGTACTGACTGCTGACACTTCTAACAGATCGGTAACCAGTAATGGATAGTGTAGTTTAATGGGGTTTGTAGCCACGGGCTTCGGTTGGGAAAGAACAGGTGACTGGCCTTGTATTCTTCGGAGGAAAAGAAAAATGGGTTCATGGGTTTATAGTAGTTATTGTCTGTATCTTTCAATTTAGTTTTAATGGTAGTGGTAGTGTTATTTTTATTTGCCGAAAATCTACGACACACAATCCATAACTTTAATTCCCTCCCAGAGGAACTCGTGCTGAAGATATTATCGTCCATTATAATCTGTCCGATCTAGGCCAAGTTTGACGCGCTAACTTTCACTCCAATAATTAGCTACACCAGTGACGATGGCACTTGGTTTTATTGTTTTATATTAGAATTATAGTAATTACTGTCTGTTATTATTATTGATAGCATTATTATTATTATTATTATTATTATTATTATTATTATTATTATTATTATTTTCATTCATTCATTCATTGTTCTTCATTCATTCATTCAGTGTTCTGCCCAAGGGCAAGTCTTTCACTGCAAACCCAGCTTTCTCCAAGCTTTCCTATTTTCTGCCTTCCTTTTCTTTCCCTCATATGATCCCTATATCTTTATGTCGTCTATGATCTGATATCTTCTTCAACCCCAAACTCTTCTCCCGTTCACCATTCCTTCCAGTGCATCCTTAAGTAGGCAGTCTCTTCTCATACAGTGACCCAACCAATTCCTTTACCTCTTCTTGATCAGTTTCAGTATCATTCTTTCTTCACTCACTATTTCCAACACATTTTCTTTTCTTACTCTCTCTGTCCACTTCTCACTTTCCATTCTTCTCCATATTTTACCGTGGAAAGTCTCATCATGCCATGTTTGCAGTTTTTCTTGGAAAGATAAATGCGATAGCTTCCCGTTACTTTCCGCACACCACTCTCTATTATTATTACTGTTGTTGGAGTATTCTTGGGCAGTAAATTTCATTTTCACAAGAATGTAACTTACACTTCCCTATCATGCAATTATAATGTCGGTTCTAGTATGTAACTAACTTATACTCATCCTCTTTCACAATAGCCCTACCAAGACTCTGGTATTCGCTACCTGCTAGCATCAGGGACTGGCGAAATAAAATTGAATTCAAATGCAAACTTACTAGGCACTTGGTCAGTAATTGAAACTCGTTTAGACATGGTTTCTTGTGAATAGTTTCCTTAATCTATCACAAAATATTTCAATATCCGGTAATTTCATCACTGTACAATTTTGTTATTCTAGGTTTAATTTGTAATTCAGTAAATATAAAATATTCTTTTTTCTATGATAAATTATCTAGCTTTCATTAGTTAGGTAATCTTTTCGTACTTTGATTTTATTGTAATTGTAATTGTAAATTTAATACTAATTGTAATTTTATTATTAATAAAATTGGTTGGAATCTCCTGGTAGAGGGGCAGAGACATCCTGACATCCTTATCTCTACGAGGTTAAATAAATAAATACTACTACTACTATTTTTCTCTGTGCCTGATTCACTTTCAACACTTTATTTTACGTTATTGGTGAGATCAAAAATCAATGTGCATTATGTAGTGTGGAATTTTTATACAATAACTGACTCTGCTAAATTAGGAGGTATTCAATGAATATTGATATACAAGGTTAACTGCAAGTAATATCATTAATTTCAGAGGGTTATTCTTTGGGATATTTCACACAAAAAAGTTTAATACAATTTTGCTTGTTCTTGCTTCCTTTCCAAGATGAAAATTGTTTTATATGAAACATTTCATTGCGTGTTTTGGGAAAGTCGTTGATTTAACTCCCAATATGCTCAGTCAATTTAAGAAAGCAGTGTATTATGATAACAAGTGATTGAAAGAATTTTAGTCTTATCTTTTAAATGTGCAGAAATTTGATCCGAACAAATGTAACTTTTCGTTCTGCAAAGAAATTTCAAAATTTTATTTTTTTTTCGGATCAGATTTCTGCATATTTAATGGACAAAACTGAAATTCATTCAATCATTCATTATCAAATTGACTGAGTATACTGGGAATTAAATCAATGAATGCCTTTCCCAAAATACGCTATGAAATGTCTCATATAAAACAATTTTTTTCTCGAAAAGGAAGAAAAAACGAACAAAAGTGTATTAAATTTTTTTGTTTGAAATATTTCGAAGAATAACCCCTTTAAATTAATAGCATTACTTACGGTTCAACCTGTAGCCTATATCTATTGTGTAAACAGTACTGTAAATTTGGAGTGTTTGGCATTGCCACATGTAGGCTATAGACCGGGTCAGCTTACTTCATACCCTAAGGGTGAAACCTAACCATTTTGCCCCCATTACTACATACAGTATGCTAGTGGATTATAGTGATTTTGTAGTTTGGAAGTTGAATTTTCTTTTGCCAACTTCGTTTCGAATTTCGATACTGACAAATACTACAAATGGTAGTGATTTTGTAACTGTTATGTTGGCAGCTGAGACAAATTTCGACAATATTTGTCGGTACTGGAGTTCCTATGAAATTAAAATTGTACTAGATTTCTGAGCCGGTTACTGGAAGCTAATGAAATTTGAACATACTAATAATTGATTAATATCAGTATTAACATTAATACATAATAGTTATTTTATGTGTTGCGTTGTGGTTATAATTCAAGGTGAGTTTTCGGAGTTAGTACTAATAATTTTATGTCGTCAAACAAAATACATTTTTAGGTTAGGTCTCGTCAGTCAATTGTTTAGTCAAACCAATGAATTTCGTATTGCCAGACAAAATACTTGACATGTTGGTCCCTTTCTCGTACAGTTTGCCTACGAAAATATGTTACAAATTATTGAATTATTTGGAATAACCTTCCAACATAAATTACATAAGTAAATAAGTAATTTAGTACGAAGGATCGTGTGATATCTGGTAACAGTTGGCAATATTGACAAGACGGCAATATTGCTGTTTAGGAACTGTTCTTATGTGACCCTCACTATACAGCATCAGAAACAGCTTCTCTACCAGTGTAAGGCTAGTTTCACACACACACACACGCTGGTTGTGGCCGGTTCATTCCGGATAGAGTCATGAAAAATTTATAACTATCGCTGCTTTTACACGCTAGGCGCTAGGGTTCTCGGTGGCTCGCCAGATAGCAGTCGTACAAAGTCGCTACAGCCGATTGTCGTTCGGCTAGGTGACGAACCGACTACGCAATTTTGTATACAACATGGATATCTCCACACGCATGAGCAGTTTCCTTTAGCTAGGCAAGATTTTGTGGTTATTAATGTGATGTCGAATTATTATCGTTGAAGGTTGATCTTTGTTGTGAAACGAAGCAACTTTAAATTTAAGGACGGAACTAAAACATTGAAGTCCTGTGAAGAACTTAATGCTATTGTATGGACTATTACACTTTGACTACGTCATACTACTTTTGATCAATAAAATGGTACGAAAGGACATCTTTCAACCAATCATAGTTGCTTATCGCACAATTTTATCGCTTTCCTAGCATTTGTTTAATTTTATAACTTCCCTAACATTTGTTTGTTTTTATCACTACCCTAGCGTTTGTTCTTTGTTTACCAACATTTCAAATTGAAAATTCTTTACGGAACTATAAAACTTGCTTTGCGATCGTAATTTGTTTCCCGCATAGATAGTTGACTGAAAATGGCGGTTCCGTTCAAACATTTTGGTGAAGGTAACATGAGTGAAATAGAATTTTAGCAAGTCAATATATCTATTTTATTGTTTTAGAGTACTTTATTTCTTCTAATATTTATATACCGGTACTTCTATTTTTAACACCTCCCTACCATTTGTTTCTTTGTTTGCCAACATTTCAAACTGCAAATTCTTTACGGTGCTATCTGAGAAGATAGAAAAGAGAGTACTATAAAACATGCTTTGCTATCGTCATTTGTTTACGGCATAGACAGTCGACTGAAAATGGCGGCTCCGTTCAAACGTTTCCGAGAAGCTAATATTAGTGAAATAGAATTTCAGTAAGTCAATTAATACTCTATTGTATTAGAGTACTTTATTTCTTCTAATATTTATATACTTTCTTCTGATCATGTAATAGTCAATTAAATCCCACTCGAATTTTCATTTTCTCAACAGTAATCTCACTAGAGGTTTTGATTTATCTAGAGAAAATCAAAACTCGAGTGGGATTTAATTGACTATTACACGATTAGAAGAAAGAATATAAAGATTAGAAGTAACAAAGTACTCCAATACAATAAAATATTAATCGACTTACGAAAATACAACTGCCTTCAAATGTATTATTGTACCATCTCAACATTACAAATATTACGCTAGATGCATGCTAGATGGCAGTAGCGAGTACTAGCAATGCCTTCTCGTCGAGAAGTTCTCGATCTATACACGATGGCAATGTTACTAGTCAAGAAGACTTTGTTGATTCAGTTTCATTTTTATTAAAATGCAACATTCCACTTCAATTATCCGAATCCCAGTAATCAACGTCACTTGACAGATGATATTCAATAAATCTTAATATTAAACAATCTCTGATACGTGACCGTCCATAATATCATATAGCAGAAGCTATAACATAACCTAACTAATATACACAAGTGTTAGAAAAGTTTTAATTAACGACGATGACATAAAAAATAAACATGAATAATTTAAAAAAATAATTATTGAATGTAAAATTTTCAAATTTGAATGTGGTTGGTGGTTCAATTGATGTTATATTGGACGTGTGCGTAATATAATTGGAACTCGTTGATTTAGGCCTACATGGTGTATTCAACTTATTCAGAATTTCCGAATGAATAATTTTAAAAGGAATAATTATTGAGTGTACAATTTTCAAATTTGAATGTGGTTGGTGGTTCAATTCATGTTATATTGGACGTGTGCGTAATAGAAGTGGAACTCGTTGATTTAGGCCTACATGGTGTATTCAACTTATTCAGGATTTCCGAATGGTGCTCTTCATTTATTTGTAAATCGGATTTCAAAGATGCATAGGTATGATCAGTGATTTTTATTAATTCTTGTTCTTGAATACCAATGCGAGTCATATTTGAAACTGCATCGACTGGAGTGGTTTGTAATTTATATATATATATATATATATATATATATTTTTTTGACGTCCAGACCAGCGCAGTTTCAAATGTTGGCAAACAAAGAAACAAATGCTAGTGGGACGCGATAAAATTGTGCGATAAGCAGCCATGATTGGTTGAAATACGTCCTTTCGTACCGTTTTATTGGTCAAAAGTAGTATGACGTAGTAAGAGTGTAATAGTCTAGATAAATCAAAACCTCTAGTGAGATTACTGTTGACAAAATCAATACAAATTTGTTCTCATTTAAACTGCAAATTCACAAACAATATTGCGGTCATAGTTGGATATAATTGTTACAACATTATAATGAATCATTTAACAATAATTTAATATGAGTGATATAACTTCTAGATGAATAGTATTTCCTTTACTCACTGTTAAATAATATATACAGTATTTACTTATTTATTCATTTATCTAGTTATCTAGCTCTCTGTCTGTCTACGGAGGTGGGCCCTGAAGGCTTACATTGAAGCCTGTGGTTTATTGTGCTGTGAATGATTTTGTCGCCGAACGGCTACGCTTTTGTATGTAGGACTATACAGCATACTTCACCGTAAAGTTAACCTAGTCTTATGGTAATGGTGGCAATGACATTTGAATTAATGATGCAGTTCTACTTCAATTGGTTGATGGAAAACATCGGAAAAAAAGAACCAAACAAGATGTCTTGCCCCAACAGGACGTGAACCAGACCCTCTCGCTTCACGGACAGACATGCTAACCGTTACTTCACAGCGGTGGACTACATACTATGATTTTAAAAAAATGTTTCAGAAATGTGCATTGAATCAAGTTTGAAGTGTGGAACAAAATGTGCTTACAAAGATAGATCGATACCATATTTATATATATTAAAATACCGGATGGAGGAAGGTAAAATAGAAATTTTCAATTGTCATGGTATAAGAAATATCCTTGGCTAACAAGGTGCTCTGAGGCAAATAAGTTATATCGTTTTACTTGTATTCTGATTGGGGGGTGGAACTGAGTGGTCATCATCATCTTGTAGGATCTGTGTCACAAAAAATGTCGATAGAAAAACCGAGAAACCTCTACTATATAAAAAGATACATGGTAAGCAGATTTTTTTCAACCTACCCAGTATTTACACTTTTAATTCGCCACTGATAATAACATATATGTTTTTTGTAAAGCATTCTCTCTCCCGATTTTGGTAACCTATTTATTCCCGGTCGTGGAAAAAAGAGTTTTCATTGATGGGCTGATATTTCGCTTCGAAAAGTCCTCTGTCTCTCTGTGTCTGTCCGTTTGTAAAGTTGAAATTAATCTTGGAAAACTGAAACTGCATCTGAGTTTTCACAAGCCGCTTCATATTACACAAATTTTGTTATTCATACCCGTAAATAATACATCGGTAACTCATCAAAATCATGTCACATAGAATTTTGAATTCGCTGCACTTAACTTTGTTTCTATAATTAACATCTTGAATAGGCCTAACGTTCACAATTCTTTTGAGAATTGACGTCACTATGAAGATTACGCCTGCATCTAGTCCTGAGAGTATACATAAATGAACATACCTTGGTCTCCGCACACCACAAAGCTACATCTCAACCACAGAATAAACTGAGGTAGACCTAATTAGTTAATTAATAATTTATTACGTTGTGGTGACTGATTGATTTACGCTTAGTATGGCATATATCAGTGATTGAATATTTAATATATTAAACAGAGACTGCGTGTAACTAATTGATCTATTCTCACCAAATGGATTATGATTTCGATTCCGAGCAAAACCTGTGAGATCTATAATACGAGAAGTGAATGTAGGATAAGTTTTTTTTTCCGAGTATGATTTCTTGTTTAAGTAGCATTATTGTGTAGTTGATATATTGGGTAGCTCCACTATGTATGTTGAGTGTCTTCACTATGTGTTATTGGATATCTTCATTGTGTGTTATTTGGTATCTTTGCCGTGAGTTACTGGATATCTTTGCCGTGAGTTATTGGGTATCTTTGCCGTGAGTTATGGGATATCTTTGCCGTGAGTTATTGGGTATATGTACCGTGTGTTATTGGGTATCTGTGCCGTGTGTTATTGGGTATTTTTGCCGTGTATTATTGCGTATCTTTGCCGTGTGTTATTGGTTATCTTTGCCGTGAGTTACTGAGTATCTGTGCCGTGTGTAATTGGGTGTCTGTGCCGTGTGTTATTGGGTATCTGTGCCGTGTGTTATTGGATATTTTTGCCACGTATTATTGCGTATCTTTTCCGTGTGATATTGGGTATATTTGCCGTGAGTTATTGAGTATCTGTGTCGTGTGTTATTGGGTATCTTTGCCGTGTGTTATTGGGTATTTTTGCCATGTATTATTGCGTATCTTTGCCGTGTGTTATTGGGTATCTTTGCCGTGAGTTATTGAGTATCTGTTCCGTGTCTAATTGGGTATCATTGCGTGAGTTATTGGGTGTCTGTGCAGTGTGTTATTGGGTATCTTTGCCGTGTGTTATTGGGTATCTGTGCCGTGTGTTATTGGGTATCTTTGCCGTGTGTTATTGGGTATCTTTGTTGTGTGTTATTGGGTATCTGTGCCGTGTGTTATTGGGTATCTTTGCCGTGTGTTATTGGGTATCTGTGCCGTGTGTTGTTGGGTATCTATACCGTGTGTTATTGGGTATCTTTGCCGTGTGTTATTGGGTATCTGTGCCGTGTCTTATTAGGTATCTTTGCCGTGAGTTATTGTGTATCTTTGCCATGAGTTATTGAGTATCTTTGCCGTGAGTGATTGGGTATCTGTGCCGTGAGTTATTGGGTATCTTTGCCGTGTGCTAGTGTATATATTTGCCGTGTATAATTGTATAATCTTCTGTGTATATTTTTGGGTATCTTCACATTGTTGTTGTTTAGTCAGCTGTCCGAAGACAGGTCTGAACTTCACAAGTGATACCAGAAGGATACTTATGAGGCAACTAGGCAAGGAGGTAGTGGGGTTCGGTGACCAGTTCCTTTCCCCCTCCACTGCATACATCGCCGACTAGAGAAATATAACACTAGTCAGACTTCAGATGCATACAAACAATTATTGTTCCTCCTCTGACACATATCGTCAAGTGAGATGTACTGCCTGATAATAGATATAGGGGAGAGTCGGGTAGTATCGGACATCGGGTAGTATCGGACAGTGCGTTTCTTTCATCTACCACCATATGGTAGTACCTGAATGACATGGTTACGTTTCTCTATGCGACAACACAGAAACGTAACCATGTCAATCAGGTACTATCATCGTGTGGTAGATGAAAGAAACTCACTGTCCGATATTACCCGATGTCCGATACTACCCGACTCTCCCCTACATATCAGCCAGAACCTTAACCAGAGGATATCTTCACATTATAATTTCGTATATTTTCACCGTTTATTAATTGACATTTTCAACCTGTATTTATGCAAATAGATAAGAATAAAATAAAAAATGCAAAAAAAAAAGCCACAAGTTCTATCTGTGTTTTAACATATGAACCAAGTTTCTCGATACATTTCTTCACTCGTGACACCAATTTCAGTATATCTTGTTCATAAAACTCCGTTTCCTGAAAGTATAGCCACCTGCGCACGATCGATTTCACTTCATCAGAACCGAAGCATTGACCTCCTAGGAATTTCTTCATTGGTCCGAAGAGATGAAAGTCGGACGATGCGAGGTCTGGACTGTAGGATGCTGATCAAGCATCTCCCAGCCAAATTTCTCAATTTTTCCACTAACAGAAGCCACAACATGGAGACGAACATTGTCATGAAGAAGGCTGAGTTTTCAGCGTCCTTGTTAGGACGATTGTCTCGAAAGGCACGACGTAACTTTGTCAGTGTTTGAGTTGACTGCTCTTCACACGTAGACGATGCTGGCAAATGTGCAATCTTTATTCGTTCCGCCAAGGCGACACCTGATCGAGTCATTGTTTTCTGTAGCACAAGATTCAAACTATCTGCCAACTTTGAAAGTCCGGACCAAAGTAATATTCCGTAAAAAAAAATTGTGCGTTACTTTCCGACCCTCCCTCGTCACGCACTCTTTATTTTCTGGGTGTAGGCCTATGTATAGGTCAGTTTCTATCTGATGCTTTTCCAATTCACTGCGGGCTAAAGCAGGAGATGCACTATCACCTTTACTTTTAACTTCGCTATAGAATATGCCATTAGGAAAGTTCAGGATAACAGGCAGGGTTTGGAATTGAACGGGTTACATCAGCTTCTTGTCTATGCGGATGACGTGAATATGTTAGGAGAAAATACACAAACGATTAGGGAAAACACGGAAATTTTACTTGAAGCAAGTAGAGCGATCGGTTTGGAAGTAAATCCCGAAAAAGACAAAGTATATGATTATGTCTCGTGACCAGAATATTGTACGAAATGGAAATATAAATATTGGAGATTTATCCTTCGAAGAGGTGGAAAAATTCAAATATCTTGGAGCAACAGTAACAAATATAAATGACACTCGGGAGGAAATTAAACGCAGAATAAATATGGGAAATGCGTGTTATTATTCGGTTGAGAAGCTCTTATCATCCAGTCTGCTGTCCAAAAATCTGAAAGTTAGAATTTATAAAACAGTTATATTACCGGTTCTTCTGTATGGTTGTGAAACTTGGACTCTCACTCTGAGAGAGGAACATAGGTTCAGGGTGTTTGAGAATAAGGTGCTAAGGAAAATATTTGGGCCTAAGCGGGATGAAGTTACAGGAGAATGGAGAAAGTTACACAACACAGAACTGCACGCATTGTATTCTTCACCTGACATAATTAGGAACATTAAATCCAGACGTTTGAGATGGGCAGGGCATGTAGCACGTATGGGCGAATCCAGAAATGCATATAGAGTGTTAGTTGGGAGACCGGAGGGAAAAAGACCTTTAGGGAGGCCGAGACGTAGATGGGAGGATAATATTAAAATGGATTTGAGAGAGGTGGGGTATGATGATAGAGACTGGATTAATCTTGCACAGGATAGGGACCGCTGGCGGGCTTATGTGAGGGCGGCAATGAACCTTCGGGTTTCTTAAAAGCCATTTTGTAAGTAAGTAAGTATGCCTATGTGCTGTTGCTGCTGAAATGGAAACGCTATTTAAATTTAAGTGTGATAAAAATGAAATCAAATTCACAAATCTGTAAGTCAGATAGGACCTCGAAATGTTTACAATAAAAATGAGATACAAACACATTAAGACACTATAAAAATACTGTACAGCAGTCGTGGCGAAAATGTCATCGTGCGCCGAGCCACTGTGTAACTGCAACGTGCATAGCACGTATGGAGGGAGGCGGACACCCGAAGGGGAAGTGAAACAACTGTCTGACTTATTAACGGATTTCATTTTCCTTACGTCAAGCACTTAAATATAATTTTATGCAGTATAAGGTTACAAACTAATGTTTAGTACGTAGGCCTATAACGAAGAAAGAAATGAATAAAAAAAAACATAGAACACATTATCACAACCTATTAATTGTATTCAGATTGTCTCTGCGACAGAGTTTCAAAATCAGGAATTGTGTCACTTACTGTCTGTCGTAGTTGATCACGAAGATATTTGTCAGTCGTGATCTAAATTTGGTTTTTACTATTTTCATCATTGAAAATAATTTTTCACAAACGTAAGTTGTAACGAACATGGCTTCAACAGAGCAAGCGAAAAAACGAAAGTTCGGATATTTATTTTTTGGCAAAGATTTGAAGAGTTCAGCATTTGTCAAGTCCTTACATATAACTTTCATTTAACATCACATTGTAAATCTGTGAGTTTTAATTCGTACATGTGCTGAAAAACGATCGACGTACAGAGATAATAATAACAATAATAATAAAAATATAATAATAACAATAATAATAATAATAATAATAATAATAATAATAATAATAATAATAATACTAATAATAATAATAATTCACCTTTTAATGTTTCATGAGTGACATGTAGTATAATGCTGTTTTATGCTCGACCATGCCGAAATGTAGTAATTATACAAATGGTAGCAGACCTTTAATGCACGTCATTAAAGTACACCTACTCATTAAAGGTCATGTCTTTCAGCCAATGACAGGTCAGCTTTCTACCGTTACAAAACCGCAAGTATCGATTATTCTCGGATATGCAATCGAAAGAGAATTAGCGAAAAGTCACGGAGGCTGGAAATCCAATACTGTCGCAGAAGGTTATGTTCTGTTACTATAATAATTAGCGTTAATTGTAAATAATATTCAAATAAATTCAATTTGTCATCTCGTTTTTCAATGTCTAATTTTATTTCAAAGTTATCTCTGTAGGTTCTTATGGCCTAGCAAGGTCAATGTGCACATCTCTTCCTCGGAAAAAATCAATACTTTCGCGTCTGCGCACATCTCACAACATACGGGACATTGCTCCAGGCCAGATACAATAAAATAAATAATATCAAGTTAGAAATATGGTCGAGCATAAAAAGTCGTATGAAACTCGCCTATAATGGTAATTAAGAAGCTCGTATGAAAATTATGAAACTCGCTTGCGCTCGTTTCATAAATATCCATACTCACTTCTTAATTACCTTCATTATAGGCTCGTTGCATAATGTACTATTATGTTATACAACCGTTTCCTCGTAATACTTGTGAACAAATCATACATTTAATATTCTCATCATATTGGCAACAAAAAAATGCGACCTCCCATCCTCCTTGAAACTTTCGTTTTTGTAGAGGTACATGGTTTCGAGAGAGACATTGGACAATACGTCACTCGAGATGAGAGACAAACAAGCAAATGGAACGAAGTTTGATTCCAGTGAGTGAGAGAGTACGGGTTGGGGAAGGCAGGAAGTAAGAGAAATGCACAGCTATCATTGCGAGCCACAATGTGCTCGTGAGTCACATTTTCGACACGGCTGCTGTACAGTAATCAGTGTACGAAGAAAGGTGCTCGTAATAAAGTCTTCTTCTTTAAACTACAGACAGACGTAACACAAGAAATTGAGAAATGCTTTTGTAATCGGAACGGATTTAGTAATCTAATCCATGGTATAAATGATAACGAGGCCATACTTGCATTGGCATAATTTTTTACTTTGATCAAGCCTCGTTTCTTACGAGAGTTGGAAAATTGTGCTGAAGTGAACTGTGGTAATAATTAACTTTTTTCGGCTCCTTGATCACTCTCTCTAGAGCAGTGATTTCGCGTAGTGACTATAAATCGCAGTTCTTGTCCTTTATTCACAATGCCTGCCTTTGCACAGCTCCGCCTTTCAAGACAGTCAAGCAAAGCTTCCCCCATTAATCTCCTTCTTATAGAATCTCTTCCAACAGGTTTCTTTCCCTCCTACGTTCCTCCCTAATTGACCTATCTATCTTGTCACTTCAATGTGCCATATGAGGCGGGACGTCTCTTATTCACCTCACAAAACAGAAGTGCATATAGGCGTATATCTTATTTATTTATTAGGATTACTCAAACAAATACAGCAACAGCCCCTTATATTGAAGAAGTTGACATAATAATTTTCATGCAGCCAATCTTATCGTTCCAATGCATTTTAGAGCGTTCTCTTATTATTTTTCCTTCTGGTATGTAATTGAGGAATTTATGCCGGATTCTATCTTGAGCCATTCTTTCTATATGAGTCTTCTACTTATTATATCTACGAATAGGCCTGTGTGTGTGAATTTTATTGACTATGGCACTTTTACTACGTCATACTACTTTTGACCAAAAACTTTTGACGTCTTTCAAAAACTTATCGGTGTGTGTCGAAACCTCCAATGTTACTGTCTCTGTCTTTCAACCAATTATGGCTGCTTATCGCACAATTTTATGTGTCTGCTTTTTCACTGTGTGTCTGCCTTTACTTTTACTGTTTTACCTCCAATGTTACTTTGTGTCTACCTCCAATGTTACTGTGTCTGCCTTTACTTTCATTTGTGTGTCTGTCTCTTTAATGTTACTGTGTCTGCCTTTACTTTTATTGTGTGTCTACCTCCAATGTTACTGTGTCTGCCTTTACTTTTACTGTGTGTCTACCTCCAATGTTACTGTGTCTGCCTTTACTTTTATTGTGTGTCTACCTCCAATGTTACTGTGTCTGCCTTTACTTTTATTGTGTGTCTACCTCCAATGTTACTGTGTCTGCCTTTACTTTTATTGTGTGTCTACCTCCAATGTTACTGTGTCTGCCTTTACTTTTATTGTGTGTCTACCTCAATGTTACTGTGTCTGCCTTTACTTTTATTGTGTGTCTACCTCCAATGTTACTGTGTCTGCCTTTACTTTTACTGTGTGTCTACCTCCAATGTTACTGTGTCTGCCTTTACTTTTATTGTGTGTCTACCTCCAATGTTACTGTGTCTGCCTTTACTTTTATTGTGTGTCTACCTCCAATGTTACTGTGTCTGCCTTTACTTTTACTGTGTGTCTACCTCCAATGTTACTGTGTCTGCCTTTACTTTTATTGTGTGTCTACCTCCAATGTTACTGTGTCTGCCTTTACTTTTATTGTGTGTCTACCTCCAATGTTACTGTGTCTGCCTTTACTTTTATTGTGTGTCTACCTCCAATGTTACTGTGTCTGCCTTTACTTTTACTGTGTGTCTACCTCCAATGTTAATGTGTCTGCCTTTACTTTTATTGTGTGTCTACCTCCAATGTTACTGCGTCTGCCTTTACTTTTATTGTGTGTCTACCTCCAATGTTACTGTGTCTGCCTTTACTTTTATTGTGTGTCTACCTCCAATGTTACTGCGTCTGCCTTTACTTTTATTGTGTGTCTACCTCCAATGTTTGTGTCTGCCTTTACTTTTATTGCGTGTCTGCCTTTCCTTTAATTGTCTATCAGCCTTTCCTTCAACTGTCTGTCTGCTTTTTTTCAACTGTCTGCCTGCCTTTCCTCTTACTGTCTGACTTTCCTGCAACTATGTATCTGTCTTTCTTTCAACTGTCTGTCTATCTTTCCATTTACTGCCTATTTGCCTTTCCATTTACTGCTGTTTGTCTTTCCTTTTACAGCCTGTTGTACGCTTTTCCTTTTGACTGTCTGCCTCCTTTCCTTTTAGTACTTGGTGGACTTGTGGTTACCGTACTGGCCGTTGAATTCGGATCACTGGTTCAAACCTGGCGTAGGGAGATAGATTTTAAAGTGTGTAAAATTCTTTGTAATTCTTCTACTGGGTAGAAAGTAAGACTGGTAGTTTAGTGTTGTAGATTGAAAGACACGTAATAGAACCCAGACCCTGATATTTACAACTCTGTGCAAAAATACGAGCCATGTCTCGCTCACGTTGGATTTCGACGATGAACTACCTAAACTGCTAAAGCATTGCTTAATAAATTACTATTTTCATCGCGACTTCTGTTTACTATCGGTCTTACTAATAAAAGCTCTATATACAGACGTTTAACTGTCTTATACAATGAGTAGCTCGTTTATACGTCGTGTGTAAATTCCTTACTAATAATCACTACATACGTCGTGTATAACAGTACAACTGTTACACAGCTACGTCATAGTTTCGTCATTACTTCATTACGAAAGGTAATAGAATATCTGAGGTTTTTTATTGCATCCGGTAGAGCGTTCTAGTGTGCGTGTTAAGCATCGATTGTACAACTGAGTCTAATCGATTACCACACTATATTTTGGTCAAAGAGAACAAGCTACAGCAATATTATTCTAATTATTCTCTCCTCTTTCGTTTGTTCTTCTGTGGTTACAAGGCAACCATCATAAAATGACAGTCGATTCGAACAGCTGTTAGAGGGGTGGCCATTTTTTCTCAATATACAACTCTTATACAAGGGGTTTCATGTATATAACTACTGCAAAGCAATTCCCATTGTATAGTTACAGACTGTTTATACAGGGACATCATTTTATTTTTATTTCAATTTTTATTGTACCTGAGTTTTTGAATGTACTTAATTCCCACCCCTTCTACTAATGAAGTTCAACTGTCCTCGACACAGATCCAAGACCGCATATACTGTCATAGTAGCCTTACGGTCATAGTAAACAGTACGTTCCAAAAATGTGTTCGCGTTTTCCAGTGACGAAAGAGCTTTCAATATTGAATCATTTTCGCACAGGCACTGTCGTCCATTTGTCTACGTCGTATCCCGGTTTCCTCCACCAGATTTTATTCGCCAGCTAGTGACTGGGCTGTATTAGCTCTTTTCTGAGAACATTAATTTCTGTTAGGAATTGGACGTCTACGTAATATTATACAACTGTTTAAAATAACTTAAATAATAAGGCCTCGCTAAGTAATTAACTGTCATGTGATTTCCTCCCTTTCTACGACCCTACGACATAACCACTTGGACGGGCAGTAGATAGCATGTCTGAGTAATTTTATCTTTCGGATCGGGCAGAAGTGAAGATTGAATTTACAGTTCGTAAAGTACTCTTTTATAAGGTAGATACAGAATTATTTCAACATGAGTTACTAGTACGAAGAAGGAAACTGGTAATTGGGATTAGGTACAATAGTCTATAGTGCGATAACTGAAGCCTGTATCGAAATGAACGGCCACCATTTTAAAAAAATGCGTTTAAATATCCATATAATGATTATTTTTCAATTTAACTTCATTTTCTATATTGTACTCTAATGTGCTGTAGACAGTATAATATACACTAAATTATGAATACGTCCGCATGGAAAGCTCAGTTCGTGAGTAAAAACACTCATTGTTAATACTGTACTGTATTTTGATTAAACAAAAACCTAATGAAAATGATCAAACTCAAAAGCGCAATATTTCCTAGTTTACGTGAATGGATGAACTACTTTTCTTCCCTCCTATACCTAGTAAAATGATTTGTTTGTATATTACGCCAGTATCATCGAACTCCAGTCGTGGAAGGGGGTAGCAAACGGCGTTGATCCAGAGGTATAGGCAAGTTAAAATTAAAAATGTTAGTAAAAATAAAATGATGTCCCTGTACTGCCATTCCTTATGCATGGTTTATTAGTAAAGTTTTCTGTCTCAACTCTGAATAAGTCTCGTATAAAAGCTATACACGGTTTATTAGTAAGACTGTATATGTATTATCAGTTTTATAATAAACTGTTAACTGTTATGTTTGTGCTTATGTAGGGCGAGGCTCTGTTTGTGTTTTGAACAAGTATTTCACGTTGAATAGGGACAAAGAAAATGTCACAAGATCACATCTCTTGTGATTTTATCTAGTATAAGGCATTTCCATAAACATGCGAAGTAACAAAACATTGAAGAAAGGTCTTCTGTAGAAGGTCGTTCCTTCGCCATCTGCTCTACGAGAGTTCATTCAAGAGCAGAGGTGGGAATATTTACTACCAACAGACACACCTCGAAGACAATGAGTGGAGAGGGACCCTGATTACCATATAGCGAAATTGGTCATTGTGAAGCAGGTAATGCTTATGATATTAAGGCTAAGCCTGGCAGGCGAGCGGCAATCTCGCAACAAAGCAGTAACACTCTGCGGTCAGCGGAGGGAGGAGGTACAGGAGCCAGCCGTACGACAGTGGAAAATCCCGGACGGAGAAGCTTAGGTCAGCTCCCGCTGCTGCAATTGCCCTGCCTGGTTTATATTTACCGAAGAATTACAACGCAGTTTGCGTTTGGGGTCATCGAGAGGATTATGTTGGTTCAGCCATTCTCTCTTTTATTATTCGGTTCCAGAATATTTACTACGAAGCGGGAAAAAAATTGCTTAAATGGTATAAAAGAGTTGTTAACGTGTGCTGTGTACATAGGAAGGTTGTTTTCACATACATTAAAAGTACATTAATATTTCTGTTTATAGTGAACCTTGCTTCGGTTATACTGTACATCAGGGTCACTAAATGACATCATTAACGTAGAAATGAGACGGTACTTTTTAAATCTAAAGCATTTACAGTCAACTCTGGATATAGTAAACTCGGTTGTAGTGAACATTCGGCTATAGTGAACCTAAATCGTCCCGACCCGCATACATTAAAAAGTACATTAATATTTCTGTTTATAGTGAACCTTCGCTTCGGTTATAGTGAACCTTGTATCCTAGCAAATTCTTATTTGAAGTCAGACCTTCTTGTATAAAATTGAAAGAATGTGTTGAGAACAACATTCTAAGTTTCTTACTCCTTTCGCCAAAGGACAAAGGTAGGATTAGTGATTCCTAGACAATGAGCTGTATTGTAAATCCAGGCAACGCTTGACGACCTTGCCACTCCTCGGAGGGTCGACTTTCTGTTCTCAGGCACACTATCTACTCTAATCTTCCACTGTCAAACAATTGGCTTTTGTTCTCAGAAACATTTCCATTATGACGGATAGCATCGAAACAACGGAAAATGAAATTGTCTTCATCTTTTACTAAAGGGGGACGGATATTATGTCCAGAGTATAAATGAAGGTAGGCTAAGGTTCCGATTGATTTCAAACTCCATCAACCCCCTCCCAGTTTCCATTAAGTGACCCGGGAAATTCCAAAGTTGAGTACGCAGTCACACCAAAACAGTGTTTGTCATTTCTACCTGTTCAGTTTATTTCTAGTGTTCCAACAGTGAATGTACTGTATAAAAATGTCGAAGCGTAAAGTGTTTTCTTTGGAAGATAAGTCGAATATTATAAGTAACATTGAACGTGGTATTTCGCAAGCGGACGTGGGTCGACAGCATAGTTTAAGTAAATCAAATGTGAGTAACAGTAGGCCTATACAGTGTAATCCATTCCACAAAAATGAAATATTTCAGAGGTTCACTATATCCGGAGTTAACTGTACATAGTACTGTTCTCTGTTTTAGTTCTCGTTATCTGTTACACACTGCGGCATTCGAAGGCCTATTGCGTCCTATTTTTACTTTTGGTAATTAACACGCAATATAAAGAAAAACTTTGGCCCTTCCAGTAGCTGTGTGCTAGGGTTCAAGCTTATCATTTCGCAAAATCTGGGCTCGAGCCCCTGCGTTGACTGAAGTAATACGAGTTGCGTTCAATTTCTAAAGTTTCCTAATTTTTTTCTCAGGACTGGGGGCAGATAGATACTGTTCTCCAACCAAGAGATTAACCGTGAAAGGACTGTGCTTACTATTGCGTCATCTATTGAAGCGAAGTAGATAGATAATATTACCGTTATAACGTCAGTTTAAAAAACATGCGCTCTCCTGCATATGCTATTTCCTATATGGAGGGATTAAAAGACCAGGGGCCGTATTCATAGACATTCTTAGCGCGGGCTTCCGGTGGATGATCAGCGAAGTAACGTTTTCCGTATTCATAAACCAGTGTTAGAGATATGATATGATATGAAACCCGTACAAGTAACCAGTCGATAGCCGGGGCTAGTTTAGCACGCTTGTAGAGCGGGCTAGCGAAATTCTATGAATAGCACCCCAGGAGATTAACCGTGATCTAATTTTGTAACTAGGGTAGTATAAATATGTGTGTATCAGTGTTATAATTTGTGCTGTGAGAGTTAGCCAATGGAGATGCGTGTACCCACGTGTGTGACCTTATGACATTTTATGACATCAACATTCATTCATAGCATTGCCCCGCTGCGTCTCATTCCCCTGAGACTTTCTCCTGGTTGGAGTACAGTATGCGACTCAACTTAAAAGACTCAGACACTCTTTATGAATGTGTGACACAGATGGCAGCACCGTACAACACACAGAACTCGAGTGGCTGCAACGAGAGTTAGAAAGTGCTTTCGATACTTCAAATGACAATGTTCACATTAAAAGACTAGCATTTTTCATTCAGTTTGTCCACTTGCGTGGTGTGACAGCCATCGATCGACATTCATGGTCAGTTGAGTGAGTCATGCTGTGATGGTGTACAATAGGATATATATATATATATATATATATATATATATATATATATATATATATATATATATTGTATTTTTGACATCCTTTGAAACTTGTAATGTAATGACAGTGAGTACTGATTTCAGAAACAACAGTCAATTACAATATGCAAAACTACTTTGAGCACTATACAATGTGATTCACAAGGATTTACCGTCCTTTACGGAGCTTATTTCCGAAGACATTCTGACCAAAAAAGTCATATAAACATGGGTCCTAATCTCAATATTTACAGTTACGTTTCGTTATTGGAACGCATTGCTGTGAACGCGTGATCTTGGTCAGCGTGCAGTCAGCAGCCAGCGCGAGCGCTACGGAAATCAAAGATAGCCGTATGCAGTTACGTAGAGCGACGAGTGCCGTTCACAAGCGTGCGGCCAAGTGTACTCAAGCGGACGGCGACATTTTTTAAAATCTGTTGTAAACACTCTAAGACTGTAAATTAGGATGCAAAATTGAACTGCAAATAATTAAGTCGGTGGAAGAGGTGTGATTTGTAATAATTGTTGTGGTAAGTGCGTAAGGATAATGTAATTTTCTAGTTAAAAATAGCAAAAGATGTCTGTACGAAGCAACTAAGGAGTTCACAGCACATTTTTAGCTTCATAATACTTGCCAATTAAAGAAATGATACTTCTTAATGGTTCATTCTCTATTTGTATTATTCTTTTATCTTCAAACTAAAGGAAAATAGTAATATGCGTTACAAGAGCGGTATGTTGAAGTTTCATGTTCGAGGAAAAGTTTGAAAAAGCGAAACGTAGTTGAGCTTTTTTAATTTCCGAGAATTGAAATAAAACATACCGCTCGTGTATCGTACATTATTTTGTGCGAAGATCGTTTATTACATACCTGAAAGAGGAATTTCTAATTAGTTGCAATGAAATCTCCGTCTTGGTTTCTGTTCAATGACGGCAAATTTGCAAAACAAAAATATTTATCTTCAACATTATTGCTTTAAAATGTTTTCTGTGTTTACTATACTCCAGCAGCCTTGATATACGTCTGTCTTTTTTTCCCCCAGTCTATGATGAGTCTGGAATCTTGTTGATTTTTTCACGGCTTCCTTAATGTTGCTTGCATCACGAATGCAGTAACTTTAGTGGAGTTGTAGAGTTTACTTAATTTTTGCAAATATTTAAAAAACAATAATTAACAATGCAGTACTTACAAATGGCTTTTAAGGAACCCGAAGGTTCATTGGCCATCGGTTATCCTGTGCAAGTCTTTCTTAATTTTTCAAATCCATTTTAAATTATCCTTTAAAAACAATCCCAACTAAAACTCTTAACTGGATAATTAATAATAATTAATTATTACTAAATTGAACGTCTCTAAAAATAATATGTTAAAAGCCTAAAGCAGTATAATCAATATGTCACTTAAGCGGTAAGAAGAGGGAAATTGTTATGTGTGTTAGGTTGGGAATACTGAATGTGGAATTTTAGACTTTCCGCGGATTGGTTTTGTGCGGAAATCAAGCAATTACGCACGATCTCGCACAAACGTATTTTACAAACAACTTTAAATTAGTGTACCGGTAACTCTGAAAATATTGAGAATAGGAACTGTGTTTATATGACATTTTGTGCTCAAAATATCGTCAGAAATAAGCTCTGTAAAGGACGGTAAATCTTTGTGAATCACTCTGTATAAACTCTCCCGGTACTGCCTCCACATAAAATAAGAGTCGTCCTTTTTCTCTATACGATTAACATTAAGAGACTTAATTGGGAGAAATAAGAAATTATCTCGGTTCGGAATCTTAAAGAAATTCGACTATTTGGCAAGTAAAAGAATGTAGGCTAAATTGATCGCTTATAGGAAAGAATAATTAATCAGACGTTTCTCCACTCTCGTCATAAAATTTTAACTTGCTTCCTCCATACCTAGTTCGAGAGTATAATGTATTATGATATAAAGTTACGTAACGCAACTTTATGCGTACCCCAGAGTGTATAGACTGTTTTAGTATTTTATGAATTATGAATTTTAAGTTTGACCCAGTTTCTATGGAACATTTCGACCGGATGTTTCCATTTTCATCAGCTTGCATCGTACTCTCCCAGTTTAACTTGTGCATAATGCATTCTTTTTTCCTTCAGTTCACTTCGCTCTCCTCTCATAACATTTTAAACTGCGCGAATTGCATTCCGCATATACTTTGTAGTCACCTTTATGATAGCCTTTTTATTGCACATTATTATTTCTGATGTAACATGAGCGTTTATAGCTTAATAATGCCTCTCTCTCCTTTTTAAAAACATAGCCTAACTATATATGGAGTTTAATACAAGCTGAAATAGATATTAATAATTAAGTCTGCGTTCCAGAGCTTATGTTACCAGTGCCCCTATTGATCTTGTAGTATATTAAATACTTTTCCATCATCATTGTTTCTATTTTCAAGTACTGAGCAAGAATTAAGAACCATAATGAAACATTCACAAGTAGCTTGGTTTCCTGATAATTCTGTAAGCAAGATCACAGCTTAAAACAAGACAGCATAAACACAAGAGATACAAACCTATTCCCCTTCGAGGGAGAGAAAAATTTCACTTTCTTCCTTGGAATAGAATCCACTTTCGCCGAATTCTTAAAACCACAGACACCACAGCGTCAAAATAATAGTCCGATATCATCAGTATAAATTAATAGTGTTGTGGGATTTAATCGAATAATCTAATCTCATGTGAAAACTGAATATGTTCAGAAATTTTCCGTTTTCTAAATATTATACGTTGTTGGTGATTGTGAAAATGATATCTTTGCACAGCCACACAAAGATAGAAAAAGAAATAGAGAAATAGGAAATAATCCTAAGGTTTTTCCGTGGTTTTCCTAAGGCGCTAAGACAAATGTCGGGATGAGCCCTAAAATAAATGGGCCACGGACCTGCACTCATATCCCCATGAACCCTTAATTACTCTAAATTAATTAATAATTACATCTATCCTAAATTCATAATCAATCGACCTATTACCTAAAAGCCAAATTGACTAGTCTCTTATATTGAGACAACTCTTCCTGCCTAAGGTATTTCCGTGGTTTTCCTAAGGCGTTAAGACAAATGTCGGGATGAGCCCTAAGAGAAATGGGCCACGGACCTATGTGCCCTTCCCCATAAATTCCCCTTTTTTCTAACAAACAACTTAATGCCCTAGTTCAGAGTCTATAAAATAATGAAATACATTTGCAATGCGAAAGGACAGGGAACCTTTCAATGTGCAGATTCAAAATTCACGGCGTCTCTCCTGGCGGTCTTCGCCTGCCTTGTCAACTAACAACAGACGACAGAGTCTTCTCGACTCCTTCTGCACTGCGAAATGACACAGTTCATTTCAATGTGCAGATCTACACCGGCCATCGCCTCCTCATCCCGTCCCGTGATCATTTTGATCACATTTCCGCTCCCCTCACGTATGTGGTACCTAAGAGATTACGTCCATTTTCGGCTTTTCCCTTCAAAATTTTCTAGAAATCCTTCAGTGGAGAAGCGTAAACCGGAGTGAGACTAGTGGCCAACAGGCTTGGAGCTCACATATTTAGTTTGTTACAGCCCCCCGACCCCTTGCAAGGACGCGTTTTGCGTACCTTTTAAATTTGTCCTCCCAATTCTCCTCTATTTTTTCGATTTTTCGATTTTCGAGGAAATAATAAAAAAATTGAAAGGAATAAAAGAAGAAAAAATATGGAAAGGTAACTAGAAACAAATTATAAATAAAGGAAATAAGGAAGACTAAATAAAGACGATTCATTGTGCTTAAATATTTACTTCTGTTATGTATTACATAACGAGAAGTACTTAATTTCCATCTCTTTATAACCTGTTCATCCTTCGTGTAGCTATCAAATATGTAAGTTTTTGTAATGTTGTACCTATTATTGTATTATTTCCCGGAAGTTGATATTCAGTTTAAATGTGACAAAGTAATTTTAAGTGAAAATGCGAACTGTTAAATCTGTAACACACATACGCTTAAACACCAACTGCATATCTCTGCATTTACGTGTGTAGTCATTTGAAATTTCCCATAGAATGAGCAAAAAAAGAAAATTCCTGTTTCCAAGACTATTAATAGCTACACAATATAGTGACCTCATTTGAAATGTCAAAGTTGCCATCCAAATGCGAACGACCGACTCAATTAACAGCACGTCGAGAGGTAAAGCTCTGTAGCTTACATGTTGTGATAGCCGCATCTAAATTTAGATCTATAATAAAATGATCCTGGAGTTTTGTTTCAAAATAAAAACTTTAAGCTTAATAATTTTATCTCTGAATATGTCCAATATCCAAATTGACTTAATCTCCTATCATGTTACAACATACTCAGTTCGTAAGCATATTATGGCCTACCTAACCCTCTGACATTTAGTAGCTTGTAACTTAATCAGATATACATAGTTTAAACTTTCAGTTCATGCGGCTGGCTTGAGAGAGACCAGTGGGATATACAGGGTGATTCACGAAGATCTTGAAATATTCTAGGAATTGATTCCTTATATTATTGTGAAGAAGAAAGTTCCTATACACATGTGTCCAATTTTGAATTGTTTTGGAAATAATCACGTTTTTTGTTTCCATATCACAGGTTCTTGTAAACTTTACTTGAACGTTTCTACGCTAATGTTATACTTCTAGGAGGCTGTAACTTAGTTTTAAATTAAGACATATGTTTAAATTAACTTTTTTCCATCACAGTTTTACTATAAATGGGTGGGCGTTCTCAACCTGGTGCTTTTAAATGACATTTGTTGCTTTCCTCATGCGAGTAAAAATGTGCTCTCGAGCACAAGCGCTCCCGAAGTTCCTTTTTGCAATTAAAATTTTATTGTACAGCCGGAACAAATAGTGTTCCTATTCATTCTTTATACCATTTTAGCGATCTGAGCCTTCCCATATTTCATGGTGTATACCCCTTTAAATTCAGTGTGGACTTAATCAGAAAAATCAAGGCTATTCAAGCGAATAAGTTAATATGGCTGCTCGTGAAGAACTTCAATTGATAGATCTCCAGTCCTCCTTAGCGCTGAAATATTTGTTTTAAAAGGATAAATTCGTAGCCTTTGGGAGGGGGGCAGAAGATGCAAGAAGACTCCAAATAATTCGGAATGTTTCTTTCAAATGTCTGGCTATATTAGGGACAACCAAAATATGCGAAAAAAATCTTTCTCACTCATGAAATATCTCAAGAACGAAGCACGATCACGAATAACTGATTCAAATCTGCAGGACTGTTTCTTTTTGGACATCACTAAAATTCTGAGTGTTATTCATCTTCAAGGATATCGTTATCCTGATGAGTTTTAAAAATTGTATTTATTTATTTTATTGATTTATTTCTTATTTATTTACTTATTTATTTAGTTATTTATTGCTTTGTTTATTTATTTATCTATCTGTCTGTCTATCTATTTATGTCTTCATATAGGTAGACTTATTAAACCTATTCAATTTCATGTGCTCGCAATCTTCATACGCTTACAATCTTCAAAAGTTGAGAACCCCTCTTCTAGGGTATTACACGATCTTTCTGAATCACCCTGTATATACATGAATACTGTGACTGAACCTCTACTCCACCTGCTACAAGGGGTAATCAATATTTCCGGACTACCTTGAATTAAGCAAAACATAAAATATAGTAAACGGAGAAGTTACTGTATGTAGAACCAGGGAAACGCCTGGAATCTATACTATACGTATCACTTGAGAGGCAGAGAAGAAGACTAGCCATAAGGCATATAAGGAGAGATTGCATGAAAAATCTCAATAGGTCCTTGACATGTTTGCGCAAGCTCGTTCTTAAAGACAATCAGACGCTGTTTGATAGACTGACTCGACAGGCATGGGATGAATGATCTTCAAGACACGCGCATTACTATCCGTTCCGAAAGGAACAAAAATCAAGCCACCGAAGTTGATATTGAGAAGAAGTCTATATATGAACCTTGTCTGTCGTATCTTTCTCAAAAGTACAACATCCCTATTAACAATGGTCTGTCATTGGTTTGCTGTTTGACAGTAGAGATTCTATTACAAAAATCACATGGAATTATCTTAAGAAAACTTCACATTCCTTTTGATTATGTAATGTCTATTCTTATCAGTGGCGTAGCGTCAATGTAAGCTAAAAAGCTTAGCTTCCCCAGTTAATAATAATTTCATAATAAACCTGCAGTTTATGAAGAAAATTATTTATTAATTTTAATAGAATTTATATTTACGCATTAAATATTGTGATGCGGCAGCTCAGGATGATTTGTGATGCAGCAGTAAACAAGAAGCCTGCACACACCAGCTTCCAAGCAGACCGGTTTCTTCTGTGTAATCCACCCCGCAGATTTTCCATCCCTTCCTAAGCTACCCTAGTCGCAAGGCTCGCAAAGAAGCTAGCTTTAATATTTAAAATAAGTAGTTTCCGCGTTATCCCTTTTCGTCAGTTGTGTTCAGTTGAAGTGTTAGTGTGCATTGTGGCTGATATAATAAATAATGAGCGAAATAACAGTTCCTGACACTAATTTACTTGAATTTTTAGGACAATTGTATTATCAAAACTGACTTACGAACAAAAGTGTGATTTAAAAACAAATGACGACTCCTTGCTGTCAATGAAGGACACAATCAAAAGACAGACGCATACTTACGTAATGATACTAATATTGTGATTTCTCTAAGTATGACAGGGAGTGAGCTAATGTTATACGTATACGTGTCTATTTGTTAAGAGATATGTGTAAACCGTGAAATCATATTTTATTACGTATCATTTGAGGTCATGCCTTATTGGTGTTACTTACGATGTTCCAACCAATCTTCGACTGCTGACTTGAAATTGACTACTATTTATTTTAAGACTGTATTTTTGTAATACGTTTTCTCATATAGCATGAAAGACAACTTGAGTTAGCTTCCCCTGCTCAAAATTTCATGCTACGCCACTGATTCTTATAAATATTATCAAGGATTCTCTTCAAATATTACATCATCATCTCTATTTCAATTAATCCACTTACATTATTTGCCTTCAACAATTAACTTTCTTTTTTTTCTTTAATATTTCAAATCACATTATACTGTAAATGTTTATTGTATTCAGGACCCTTGTGGTTACTCAAATTCTTTGAGCTGATGTCTTTAATGAATAAATAAAATAACGGTACAATAAAATAATACAAATGCAGTTCAGAAATATATTGATTACATAGTGTATGATATCTTTAGTACCTTTTTACTGTACGTCTATTGTTGTAAGATTCATTAAATTCCAGAATTATATAGTCTTCGATATGGTCTCATTGGCAGTTCCCTTGTAAGTACATCTTCTCTAGATTTTTATAATATTATAATATTAAATAGGCCTAATAAATATTTCACTGTTGTACAATTATATTTATAATAATTGAATAAGCTTTCCGATTAGAAGCATTGCTAAACAAAGTAGTAGTAGTAGTAATAATAATAATAATAATAATAATAATAATAATAATGCTATATTTTTTTTCTGGCAGAAGGCCTTCTCTTACACTAAACCAGAGGATAAAAAGGAAATAATACTCCTACCAAAATCTTTCCCCCTTTAATAGGACAGAATACTATCGCAGTAGGAAGATTATTCTTATTTCTGTTCATCTTCTGGTGGAAAGCATACTGAATCATAATAATAACTTTTCACGCGTTGAGATACCGTTTCGTAAAAGTTATGAAATTGTGAATTTATGGAAACATTGAGGTTTCATTAGACTAGGAGACTTTATTTACAAAGTTTCATCTTATCAGTACCCCATGAATAAAGTTCCAGAGGTAAAATAATTTTTTCTACTCTTTCCACAGTTCTATTTACATAAATCTTCTGTGGAAATGGATTGAATTCCTATATACGTTTTTGCTTACACAGCATCGGAAAGAAAATGCTCGAAACCTGACGTAGCATTCTTGAGAAACTTGTCTTCTTTCACAACTTTTTCCAATTTATCGTCCTGGAGTTCCCAACTGATGTATGGTCATTGCCTGACCTTTCGGCGAAGCCAAGAAAAACGTTCATACGCGCTGAATTTAAAAACTTTGTAGTTCAATGGCTTTACAAACAAAACTTCTTCTACAGTGGTCATTTATATAAATTGACTTTTTATTACTCTATTTTCTGCAGAACACGTTTATAGCGGTCAACGTAAATGAACTATTACGTGTTACAATCTAATAATTTTAAGCGTCAGTGACCCAAATACAAGTTCCTGCATCTAGTTATAAAATTTGCGTCTATTCATTATCCGGGAGGTAGTGGTGATGGTAGTTGTAGACCTACTAATGGTCGTTGTGGTGATGGTGGTCGAAGCAGATGAATTAATTAGAAAATGGAAACCACGGGAAAACGTAGATTCATTTAAAATCAAGCGCACCTAATGTCACCCTACGTACATTATCAACATATGGTAACAGTAATCCACCAATAATTGAAAAGTTATAGGCCATGAAATGATGTATTTCATTGAAGAACGTGTTTAGTTGTATTCTTACTGGGTCACAGGATCTTTCCTAGAATCCCCACGACAGTTCATTACGAAGTTTGGAGCGTGGCAGTATTAAATACACGAAATCCAATTACATCCAGTAAAAGTGGTAAATACTGTGTGCCATACCTGCTTTAAGGACTATCGGACAATTTTTTGTCCAGAATAAGGTTGACATGAATGCCTACAAGATATTCTCATAGCCTTTGGAGCAACATGATGACGTGGACTAACGCAAGAATATTTTTTGAGAAAGATGTGGCAACCTCCCGTACATTCAAAGAGTGAATTAAAACAATTTTGACAGCCGATTTATGTTTACTAGTTTGTGGCCACCACGTTCGCCCGATTTACCTGTCCTGATTTCTTCTTTTGGGTCTGTCTTAAAGATAGGATTTTTCATGACTGACCCCAAACTCTGCATAGCTGGTGAATAACATCTGTAGAGAAATTAGGAACATTTATGGTGTGATGTTGGCACGCGTGAAAGAAAACATGAAGTGTCGCGTCGAAATGTGCCTAGCAGAGAACGGCTCCTACAGAAGCGGACCCAATGTCTAGCCTACAATTCACAGACAAATGGAGGCAAAATGGTAAAAATTCACAGGAGATTTAACTTTATTCGAGTGAAATATTACACATCGCATCAGATGCTGGAAGTGATAACTGGACCCTCCTACATTTAAACCATTCTGTAACGACGCAAAAGCCTCACAACATATTGAATACTATGAATCTTTATTCTTACACAAATAAATCCACATATCGAACTAACGTTATCAGAATACACGTTGGAACTGCCATAACGTGAACAGACTTGTCCCCATCTAACAAATAAAAAAATCCACTCCCTATATGACTTTGGAGCACACTGCCATAAAAATCTATACGAGATCTTAACTTTTGCGTACAACACTACCAGCGCATAAATTAGGCCTATTAATCGTGAATAATTATATATATAAAAATGTAAGTGTTAAAAAATTCAAGTTCGTGACTGAACTATATTGCAGGCATCTCGGATTGATTGTGAAGGTTTATTTCAATATTACTAATCAATGAGCCAGTCGCAGTGCACGCAGCGGAAAATATACGCTGCCTTAACGTTGTAGGGAAATAAAATCGTGAAAGATATTGGTTCCTTAAAATTTTTTTAAATTTCTGCTGTGATGATCAAGGATCCATACTAATCCCACATTGCGGAAGTTCCTTATCACGTCACAGGTTGGACAGGCCGATCCCTTAAATTCTGCAGTCCAAGTAGGCTTATTGTACATCCCTGCGGAGGGAAAAATCAGCGTGCACCATGGCATTTATGTGCACTTGCTTCATCAAATGGTTCCTCCTTCCGCAGTATCACGCGTTCGTCTCTCCAGCTTCTTATACGCAAAAGGTGAAGGTATTCCGTGTCTTGGCTCCCTTGAGCCGTCGAGACTTGCATTGTGCGAGATCGCCGAGTCGTTTAGAATGGAGTTCCTGCACAGAGTGTCTCATTTATCTTGCTGGCCCAAAATAATTTTTTTCTTAGGTGCCGAATGAAAAACTATTTCAAACATTTTCTTAGAAATTGGTTAATATTTAAATAATCCCCACTCTTTCATGAACAAAACTGTATAATTGTTTTTTTGTTAAGTTACTTCTTAAGAAAGATGACTTTTCAAGCCTTTCTTGACTTTTACATAACCCTGCACACATATATTTCTATTTAAATATGTTTCATATTATATATAACTTCTCCTTGTTTTCCAGAATTTAATTTTCACTGCCATACATTAGGGGAAGGGACCGCCATATCATTATAAAATGTCAGTTGATATTTTCTTGTTTTGTCACTCATATATAGGCCTATATGATAAGATATTTTATTCGTCAATCAACTTCACAATTCATAGTTATTATGGACCTTTACATTTCTGCTTTTCCATCCACCATCACTTTAATATCTACCCATATATCATACCTGTTCATTTATTATTATTAGTATTATTATTATTGTTGATGTTGCTGTTATTATTATTATTATTATTATTATTATTATTATTATTATTATTATTATTATTACTATTATCTTTTCTTTTCGCCATCATCTTGTCTAAATCTTATCGTCTGTTTTGTAATAATATATTCATTTATTACGTATTTCCCGTTTAATTCATATTCTACCGTTCTGTTACCTATCCTTCCCTATCTGTCCTCTTCTATTCCCTTTACCCTAACTAGACTGTCTTCCTTGCTTTATTCCCTTCCTGTTACATATTGTATATTTCTTTCATTGATTATTTGTCATTATTATTATTATTATTATTATTATTATTATTATCATTATTATTATTACAGGCCTGTATATATTTCTCTTGTAGTTGTATTGCACTTCTGGTGGTGTGGAAGAGAACGCCTGATGGCCTTAACACCACCAGAGTAAATAAATAAATAAATAAATAAATAAATAAATAAAAATAAATAAATAAATAAATAAATTTTTTATCTTCCCTGTCTCAAAACCCCTTAACGAGATAAATGTATCATCTCTTTAAACAAATGAGGCAGAAATATTTCGTACAACATACAACATCGAGAATTATGAATATTTCTTGCTACCTCTGATTAGACGCACTGCGTATTCATCTGAAGAGTAAACATGGCTGCCGTCGTTGAGCATTCAGTGATCTTTTACATGCATGCACTCCGCTATTGACTGGCAGAAGCCTCCCCCTTATTTCTCTACGCTTTCAACCTCTCAGGCTTTATGTTCATGATTCTTATCTCACTGTCGCTTCTATATGCAAATTCATATGATAGGCCTGGCCCTTTGTACTACATAACAAAGCTACTTTTGCTTTCTCATTATGCTAAGTATCGCAGTGTTGCTGAAATATCTAACGAATTATTCCCATAAAATTACACGAGTGCACAGCATTCTTGATATAGGAAAAGTATCGTAATCTTTGCTGGTTTATCTATATTTTAGCACATATGTTTTCTCTTAAAGTAATAGACAATTTTGCTATTATTTCCCAGAAAACAATCCCTTAAACCCTCTAAATATACAGGGTGATTCAAAAGTCGCGCGACATAGGACATCTCCGTTATTAGTGTAAGTACAAAAATAGTTTCAAATAAAAGTTTTAGATATTGGTACGTGTAGTTCATGTGCAAAATTTTAAGAAAATCGTAAGAGCCATTTTTGAGAAAATTGCAACAGACATGTTCGCTTTTCAAGTAAAGTACCAGTTTCGTTAGGGAAAACGCATCCAAAACTGAGATGTCACATCTCTGGACGGTACGAAACTTAAATTAGGAATGTGATTTGGGTCGCGCGCCGTAATTAATAAATTGTGTTTTTTGTGTGGACAAGTGAGTAACTTGAGAGTCACAATGGCAAACTGAAACATTTATCACTCGAACTTTCACGACCTGTGTAATTGTTCCACACGCAGACTAATGGAGTAAGTGTTCAAATTGGTGGCCATTTTGTTGACGGCACATCCATACACGGTTGAGGTAACTGCTCCGCACATTAAGTAACACTGCAGGTGTTATTTGTGCACATTCTCTCCTGATATTTTCCTGCAGTTCATCCAGTTTTTGGGGTCTGTTGCTGTAAACTACACACTTGAGATGTCCCCAGATAAAAAAGTTAAGTGGCGTTAAATCTGCCGACTTAGGCGGCCATTCCACTGGATCCCTGCAACCGAGCCAACGCCCAGGGATAACTTCATTCAGCAATTCGTGAACAGTCAATATGAAATGCGGTGGTGTTCCATCCTGCTGAAAGAAAAACTCACGTCTTCTTTCTAGGGGCAGATCATCCAAGTAGGGCAGCCTCGAGATGCTATCTGTACAGTGGAACAGTAAGCTTGTTGTTCAGGACCACGGGACCATGACAACATCCCCGTGTATGCCACATCACACATTTAATCTTGGGTCAAACTGATTATGAGCCTCTACAGCTATGTGGGGGTTCTCGGTTGCCCAGTACACAGCGTTATGTCGATTCGCTGTTCCGTTCAAATGGAAACAGGCCTCATCGCTCCAACAAATATCAGCTTCAAGGTTTGGCTGGTGCGTTCGTCGTTCAAGAAACCACTCACAGAACTGCACCCACATATCTGTGTCATTCCCATGCAGTTCCTGCACAAAATGCATATCATAGGGATGGAAATGATTGACGGATAGTATCCTGGACACGGAAGCTTGATTGGTGCCACAGTCTTGCGCCACTTCCCTGGTTGACCGTGATGGACTGACTACCAGCTTAGCTAGTATAATAGCTGCGTTTGCATCCCCTGTTGCTGTACGAGGCCGCCCTGAACGTTTTTTGTCGTGGATACTGGCTGCTGTCTTGAACCGTTCCATTAAACGACCAATGCTTCCGTGATATGGGGCAGGTTGATCTGGATGCCGTCTGTGATATTCTGCTGCTTCCCGTAGACTCAGGCCTCCCGCATGGATGAGAACCATTTCCACCCTCTCAGGAATTGTGTACATTGTCTGTTGCTACCCGGTTCACTGTGAAACTAGCACTTACTCACCTGTCTAGACAAAAAACATAATTTATTAATTACGGCGCGCGACCTAAACCACATTTCTAATTTAAGTTTCGTACGCTCCAGAGATGTGACATCTCAAACTGGTACTTTACTTGAAACGCGAACATGTTTGTTGCAATTTTCTCAAGAATGGCTCTTACGATTTTCTTAAAATTTTGCACATGAACTACACGTACCAATATCTAAAACATTTATTTGAAACTATTTTTTGTACTTACAGTAATAACGGAGATGTCCTATGTCGCGCGACTTTTGAATCACTCTGTATATTTAATTCAAGACTTGTTAAAATATGGAAACGCCACAAACAAAACTTACAGAAATTTTGCCAAACAACAGTTTTCCATAATTAATAATTTCCACATAGGTCTATTGTTATCAAGACACATCTTACTTACTTTCACCAAAATCGTATATATCCTATTGTGTTTTGTATAGCCCTTCAAGGGCACAGACCGACCAGCTAGCTGCTGATCTCATGCACACATGCCGAAGCACAGGTGGACGATCATTCAACCAGAGCGAGGTATCGTGTGGTTAGTACGATGATCCCCCGCCTTTATAAATGGCTTTCGTAACTGAATTTCGCTACCTGTCATAGCTCCCAAGCGCATCACGATGCTGGGCGGGTACCAGTTTCATAAACAGGCCGAAATTTCATGAGAAAATTTCTTCCCCCATGAGGACTCAAACCAACGTGCATTCTTTAACGTGAGTCTTAGGCAGGATGCCTTAAACGGTGATTTCCAAGAGCCACGGATCCGATGTACCGTGCGTGAAATTCTGTTGACGCTTGCGATATACAGCATCGGCGTCGACTGGTTTTTATAACAAGAGTGCCAATGCGTCAAGATGGCTGACAGCATGGCTCTACCAGTTACTTATTTGATAGAACATCAAGCAGATATAGAAGAAATTCTAATAATAACGTATCTATGTAGCCTAAATGCATTTCCCATTTTCAACACTGATGTTTTAAATAGCAACTTTTGTTATCTTTACCATCCTTTGTTTAATCCATGTTAGCCATTAAATTAAACTATTATTATTTTTAATCTAGTTATTTACTGTAAAAACAGTAACGTTAAGCACACTTTATTGTGTATAAGAAATATGTTTCAAAATAAACTTGTAGAAATTCGAAGATTTAATTATCATTAAATGATCTCGCTTAAAAGGTACGGAATGTGTGATTTAACATGAAAGTAAATGAAGAAAGAATACGACATAAATCCAAATTGAGGTTAATACTATATATTTCATTTTAAATTAATCATTGCTATTTCTGACTATACCAGGAAATATATGTTATATTTTTAGTTTTGTGCTAAATTAAACAACCAGGATAACCTTAAAAATATGTAATAACAAACGAATTATTACGTTACAGTAAACTTACTAGATTTTTCCTACGTGTCGACAATCATCTACCACACATTCTCTTTTATTGTCATGTTTTTATATACGTATTGTTATTTGATAAATTGTAGCTACAGTATGGAATGATTCCGTACTAAATCTATCAATTTTTCAGCCATATCGTTGCTTAATTCAGATGCCATTTTTGTAACAATCCCGCCGTCAGATTCCGGAACAGTTGCCGGCTAATCAATCGGACAGTGACGCAATCTTGTGCAGACTGAATGTGCGTAGCGGTATGGCATATTAGAAACCATCATAACATATCATAAGAGATGTCTTTGCGTGGAAACGAAATTCCGCCCCCGCATTACCTGACGGGACATACGTGGCTCTTGGAACCACCGCTTTAGATCACGACGCCACGGCGCGGAAGAGGGACAGTTTATTATAATTTCAGTGTATAAGACATCCATTCCATCAGGAATTATACAGTTATCATTTTATCTCTAGTAATGTCACGAGAGGTCTAAGATATGCCGATAAATCCACGAGCGAAGCGAGTGGATTTTTCTGGGAAATCTCAGACCTCGAGTGGCATTTATTAGGGCTATTTCGTGAATAAAATAAAAATGTAAATAATATATCCCTAAAATTCGATCACAAAATGTTAATAATTATTTATTAACGAATACTTAACCTATTCAGGCATTGTGAAATTGAAATAGATGAATATCGATTACTGCAATAAAGAAATTCGATGTTATTATTCAGTAATGCGAATTGCGAAAAGCGAAATACAGGTTTAACAATGTTAATTATATGTACTGCACTTTTCTCTTATTATTATAACATAAATCATAATTTAATTTAACAGTAACAGTGGGGACAGCTATATTCCAATGCTTATGTATTCACAGCGAGATATGTTGCTACACAGTGAAGCCATCTCTGTATAGATAGGCCTAATTAAAACACGAATTTCATTACGCCATACGGAAAGCAGTTTGATCAAAGACCTTATTATTACTATGCAAGGTCTTTGGGTTTGATATACGGTGATGTTACATAAATTTGAACATCTGACTTTCTATTAATTGTTTAATTTCATTCACAAAATACAAATTTTATAGGTTACAATTTATAGGTTAACTTACCTGTGATTCGGTATAATTTCACATATTATTTGTCATGAAAGAGGAAAAAAGAAAGCTTTTGGAAACCTAGGAATAATTTTTGCTATATTAGCAATCGGTTTACTAGGTTTTGTAGTATGAGCACACCATATATTTACTTTAGGAATAGATGTTGAGGACCAATATCAGCTGTGCCTTATTTCGACCGTTATTTACAATCAGTGCTACACGAAAGCATTTTTATAGCTCGACAACGCATTCTCACTGTAGTGTGTAACGGAACTAAAGCTGCATCTACACAGTTCAATATTCCAATCGCGTATGCGTGCAATCTGGGAAGAATATTGAAAGAATCAAGTTTAAAAGGTACGTTCAATTAAGATGCATGAAGATGTTGTGTCTACATGGTGCGCCGTTTTGAACGTCGTCTTCACTGCGTAAATATATTAGGCTAATGAATATTAAATATCAATCTTGCATTCATTGCTTTAAAGTTGAAAGAAAAGTTTAACTGTGTAGTTGCATCTTAATGTATTCATGATCATCAATTTACGAGGAAACAGTTGGCGACAACGACTAAACAAAAGAACGGCCAAGCGATAAATTGATAGCGATAAATCTAGCTGCAAAAATTATCGCAAAGTGTGACTGTGATTGGTTGGAATTCAAAATTTCATTACACTTCATTGGTCGAAAATGGAATGACGTCATATAAATGAAATAGTCATTTATAATTTGCTTGAGTTGTCTATCTGTCATCCTTTTACTTTGGCCACTGTACAAGTGATATTGAAATCGCTGTATATGGGCTTTAATTACAGCGTAGCAGTGGACTCTGGTTACATGCCCTACATGCCAAAGAGGATTGCAAGTGATTAGCAGGATAGTGCTGTTCCACGAAGACATCTATCACGATGCAGCGTTTAGGACGCGAGTTTCAAATACCACGAGAGGCAAACTTCTATGTTAAAGGCCTAAATCCTCTGCATAGTGATTGTGTACAGCATATCCATAATGAGACTGGAATCTCTGTTATCCATTTAATTACTAATCATACGAAGTACTGAAAGACAGCGTTGTGGTGCTGCAAAGAATAGTTTTCGATATGTGTTACCATCCTACATACCGAAACTTTAAGCCGTCCTGTCTTAGATCTGCCTGTCTGCGTACAACAATTTCTTCCGAGCTGTTTAATAGATTTCGTTTATATTCATTAGATAGTAAAAGACTTAGGGTGGGAACTTCTCAAATCAAGGCGACGAAAAACCAGACTCACCGCATTGTTTAAGGCACAAATGGGACACAAAGCATGGACCAGCATCAATGTTAGATTAGTAACACCTTAACCCATTACTGCATAAAGTTATTAATGACTTGAAAAATGCGTTTCTGAGTTTGTTTGCTAGTTGGTGACTTAAGAATGCTTTCTTACCATTTTTAACTTTATGTACTTTCTGGGATAAAAATTAAGGACCGTCCCATAAATAGGAACGCTATGCATAACGGTCAGTGATGCAGTAGTTGAAGAGAATAACCCCTTTTTGTAGTTCAAATAGTATTTATGTATTTATTATGTAGCAAATACATATACATATTAGAATCAGTGGCTCAACTGCCCTTCTCACACAAGCCTACGCATTGTACAACACTATTTTGTGTGGTAAGGGTAGAAACATTTAGGGTGGAGTCCAATTTGACACTTGCTGCAGATAAACTTTGCTTTCCCTGTACAATTAGCACACCTTCACTGAGTTTCATTTTCAACTGGCCAGTGGTGTTGACCATCAAATCTTATGTCTCCTGATGGAATGGGAACAATTTTTCCTTAGTGGGAACTCACCTCATGCCTTTTCAGTACTGTAAAAGCCAGGAGACGGCAAAAGTTGAGCGGTTCTGAAGACTTTTGAGGCTTCATTTTTCTGTACAGAAACCAAGCATTTACTACGGCAACATCATGAAAATAAGCGAAGATGGACCACCACTCTGTTTTGCCGCTGTTGCTAACATTGGTACTGCCAACGCTGGTGCTGCTATTTCTGTGCTAGCGCTGGTACTGCTGTTGCTGCTAGTGATGGTGCTGCTATTGCTGTTACTAACGCTGGTGCTGATGGTGGTGATTGTAAAAAATCGTAGCGCTACAGCCCATGAAGTGCCAAGACCGACCAGCCGGCTGCTGGTCTCACGTTCACATGCAGAAACAGAGGTGAACAATCATCCAACCAGAATGGCGGTATCTTGTGGTTAGCACGATGATCCCCCCCAGAAACCGGATTTTCGCTACCTATCGTAGCTCCACAAGTGCATGATGACGCTGGGTGGGCACCGGTCCCATACACTGGCCGAAATTTCATGAGAAAATTTCTTTCCCCATGAGGACTCGAACCAGCGCGCATTCCGTAACGCGAGTCCGAGGCAGGATGCCTTAGACCACGATGCCACGGCGCGGTACGTTGGTGGTTGTAGTAGTAATAATAGTACTTGTAGTTGTAGTAGTACGATGGCCTTCTAGCCTGGAATTACATTCCCTGTCTTGTAAATTTTCATATATTAGCTTCCTTCTTTTTCGGACGGCAATAACTTGTGCGAGAAACCTCAGCTTCGTTTTTGTCTAATGTACTTTCAAAATCATTCGTTGCAGCTTTTATGTTAGAAGACTCTGGCATACTTTCATCAACATTGTCATCTTAATTATCATTACTTTTTTTTTTTTTTTGTAATTTTGCTTCCCTACTAAGTAGCATTTTACTGCCAAGATTATTCAAATTAGCCTCATGCTCGTCGTCCGATTTATCACTGTCTTTATCTGTATCATGGGTAACTTCTGGAGAGGTCACATATATTAGACGCTCATTATTATTATTATTATTATTATTATTATTATTATTATTATTATTATTATTATTATTTTCCATTAACTCCAGAATTTCACTCACGGTTAGACTGGAAATAAAACAATGTAATGGAAACAATATACATATTATACTACAGGAGTGCACACTGCATGGCGTCCTATTTTTAGGACGGCACTTTATTTCACCTTGTACCTAGCAATATATAAGAAAATTTTATTGTTGTTATATACCACATGAAAACTGAAGTATTCAACTCATTATGTGAAAATAAAAATCAGATTTCTGTACCACCATTACAGAGTAACTAAGAATGAACTTAAACGCTGTGCGTCACAAAATAATGTTATCCTGCCATCTTGTCAAAAATTAGCTGGTACGAACAAATGTTCGCGCGGAACTCAAACACTGCAACAGCATAATACAATGTAATGATTTACCTTCTAAACAATGCTTCCAAGCGTAGTAAACAAGAAAAAGTTCCATAGAAATCAATATTTTATGCATGTCCTATTTTTAGGACGCTATGCAGTAATGGGTTAATACTTAGGCAGTTTAAATGTAGAAAACAAAGAACGGACGTGGCAAAATTTTCCTTTGTTAACCACACAATAGTAGACTGGAACAGCTTACCTGCGGCAATCGTTCAGGGTGGTCCTCTCAAAATCAGTACATTTAAGGAAAGGTTAAGAAGATTAGAATGAAAATGTAATTGTAGGTGTAGTGTAATTAACTAAGTTGTCATGTAATTAATTAAGTTGATATGTAATTAATTAAGGTGATATGTAATTACTTAAATTGGTAATAGTTGGGTGAAATAGAAGTACTTATAAGTTAGGTTTACTTTTGCTTATTGTAGGCGTTATTATAGCATAGTTTCTGTTTATAGTCCTAGGTTTATTGCATATATTTTTTATAGTTAGAAGTAAATTTACGTTTATTTTATTTTTTATTGCTGTAATTATTGTATTATTGTAATGGCATTGTTGTATATTATATATCACTGCCACCGGGTGTATACCCAATTGTAGTGTTAATAAAAATACATATCTATGCATCATTTTATCCTGAAGTTACACACATGAATTAGAACAATTGTAACACACCTCTATTTGAAATCAGAAACGCAAAATGGTCGTGAACTCTGTTGTAACGATTTTTTTTATTTTGCTTCATGCGGAAGGTGAAATAAATGAAGTGTTCAACGCGGTATGTCTCCAGGGCCCTGTGTGTCTTAGAAGATAATTATTATATGTAGAAATATTTCTCCTTTCGTTGCGAGTATTTTAAATTCAAAATTCAAGGTAAATGAGTTCGCTATTGCACTCATACAAAAGCACTTTATTGTACTTCATTTAGTAGAAAAAAATTATATATCTTCGTAAACCCACCCATTTTTAAGCATGAGTTAAACAAGCAAAGTCTATATCGCACTCCCAGTTTGGATGGTGGTGATGACAATGATAAAATTTTATGTACAAAAGTCATATGGTGTGTAAAAAAGCTCATTTCGAAGATTTAAAAAAATATATATATATTTTTTTTTTCTTATAATCTCTTTTCTTATCTTTTAAAAATGTCAAATTCATGATTTCCATGTATGTATATATAACAAAGAGAAGTGGCTCAGTTCTCATCCTATAACTCTGGAGAACAAGGTAGCCCTGAATTAAAAATGATAGAAAAAAGCCAGTCAAAAACAGTTGAATAACAAGTTTTCTTTCATGTGATGTGATGATCGGCTACAGTGAGTCCTCTTCATATCGCATAGTTAATCATTATCAGTAGGTACATCAATTCTTTTTTCTTTTTATAAGATCCGTCATGATCAATCACAATGAAAGAACCATTGTTATTAAATTGTATTTAATTAACTTTTCTGACGACACTGAACTGACTCAATGTTATGTTCAACAAGATGGCGCAATTTGTCGCACGTCAGCTGTCTCTCTTTTCCTGGAAGAACTATCGGACCTAAAGTTCACTGTTATTAATATAGCCTACTACCAGCTTCCTAAAAGAAACGTGTGTTTCTTACTTCATGACATTGTGTGAATTCAGTACTAAATGTCCGTATAAATTATGTATAGGCCCTATACAAAGTGGTTCATTTAAAACTGTTCGCTTTAAAGAGTCCTTATTGAAAAGGTAACTTTTTTTAACTAATGGCGGGTACTTGACTTACATCACTCACCCATATGTAGACCAATTTACCGACAGAGTCGTTGCCCAGGGTGCGCCATAGGAGGCTGGTCTACACTACACTCGCGATGAGATGATTCTGGAGATTTGTTGGGATGCCACAGGGGAACCGGAGCTTCCCGAAGAAAACCCCCGTGTTACCTGGCCCAACACAAGTTATAAATCGGGGGTACACCGGGAATCGAACCCAGGTCCACGGGATAAGTCCAACGCTCTAGCCACGAGACCACCGCGGCGTAAAAAGGGTAACATTTTATGGACTAACCAGTGTGTGTTGCATAATGGGGGAAGAAGACACATGATCCACGCTTTAGCATGGGGAATCCCTGAAGATGAAGAAGAAAATACAGTTTTAAGAGGACTTGTATGTGAAAAAAAACTAGACATTCTAAAATATGTAGACTGCAAATTCATAAACAGTAGCAGCTATAATTTTATGTAACTTTCGCAGTCACAGCGTTGTAAAATAAGTATAATTTAGGGATATTTTATACATAACTTTTGTGTGCATAGTCACTTTCTTTTCCCCCTATTATACATTCAATGAATGAATGAATGAATGAATGAATTAATTAATTAATTAATGAAGGAATAAACGAATGAATGAACAAAGAAACTAAGAAACGAATGAATAAGCGAAGGATTATAAACGAATGGATGAACGGACGAATGAAGGAAGGAAGGAATGAATGAATGAATGAATGAATGAATGAATGAATGAATGAATGAATGAATGACATGAACTGAGTTGAGTAATTTTTGTTCCATGAAGAGCTAAGGCCTCCTAAGAGAGAGAGCTCGTTTGGAAACTCATGTAGTGAGCTAATCCACATGACATTGTATGAATATGACAGATACCTTGAACAATACAACGCAGACTTCTACAACAAGCACACGTTTAGACACTTTCATAGAAGAGTTTCAATTACATTAATCTTAGGATGTCGGCATACTGCATCGTACATTCTGTCTCAGACAACAGTTCTGTCCCGAACCGTTCGATGTGACGGTAATTATATGCATTCCTAAGGGGCTGCAGCATACAGCATCGGATATTCGTCTCGAGACATTCGTCTGATGCATTATGCTACAACCTCATAAGAATGCGTGTAATCACAGTCACATCGAACGATCCGAGATAAAACCGTCCTGTCTGAGACAGAATGTACGATGCAGAATGCTGCAACCTCATAAGAATGCGTATAATCACAGTCATATTGAACGGTCCGAGACAAAACCGTCCTGTCTGAGACAGAATGTCCAATTCAGAATGCTGCAATCTCATAAGAATGCGTATAATCACAGTCACATCGAACGGTCCGAGACAAAACCGTCCTGTCTGAGACAGAATGTCCAATTCAGAATGCTGCAATCTCATAAGAATGCGTATAATCACAGTCACATCGAACGGTCCGAGATAAAACCGTCCTGTCTGAGACAGAATGTCCAATGCAGAATGCTGCAACCTCACAAGAAAGCGCATAATCACTGTCACATCGAACGGTCCGATACAAAACCGTCCTGTCTGAGACAGAATGTCCAATGCAAAATGCTGCAACCTCATAAGAAAGCGTATAATCACAGTCACATCGAACGGTCCGAGACAAAACCGTCCTGTCTGAGACAGAATGAACGATGCAGTATGCTGCCGGCCTTAGAACTACTCAGAGATGATTCACTTTACTTATTTTTAAATTTGCTTATAGTGTACATCTCAAATACAAATTGTGAGAAAGCTGAAATTTTGTGTAAATTTTCAGGACTCAGGTACGTCAAAAGTAGACTAATATTATACGATTTTGATGTAAGAATTTTAATTTCATTTTACTGATATGAATTATTACAATTAGAGTGGGTTTTATAATCAAATTTTTTCAATATAACTAATCACAAAAAATATTATTATAATAATAATTTACATTAATGAGTATCTTCTTTAATAACAACCAGTAAAAAACAAGCTTCTTACATAGTTTCTGTTTGACAAGTTTGTACTTACATATACGAATTAAAAATATTTTTTCATATAATAGTATGTAATTAAAGAACTCTGCAGGTGTAAGTTATATCTTACATCCAAATATATTCATAGATGATTCATTGCAACACTCTGAAAATTCATCAACTTTGTGACATATGCAATTTCAATATTATCATATTTATAATTACTTTTATCCCTTCACGTACAGTTCCCTTAAAAAAATGGAACAGTACGAAAATATTCAAATGAGGTGTCATATTGGTATTTGTCTTTCAGTATATTCCTCATGCAGAATTTTATACGCCTATGCATCGATGCAATATTCACGGAAAATTTACTCATGTTTGGTAAAAACAAATAGGAGTTAACAAAATTTCCGACATAGTTGTCCTATGAAATAAGGGAGTTCTTTCGATGTATTCGAGAATATATTAAGTATACGACTTGCATTCAGGTAAAGAAAGGGAAATATTGTTGTCCCTCTTTGTTTTATTTTACATTGCTGTAATATTCCACGTCCATTCTTTCGCACTGTATAATTCATGTACGCCATTTCCTGGTACAGCCATGCAACTCCCTATGGGGGCGTATTCAGCTTGGTTTACTAACACCAGTCAGTATTTCTTAGCAAAGCCACAGAGCGCTTCCATTGCACTCGTAATTTATTTCTATAGTGGCTAGCAGTGGACCAGAAATGTATCTTCCAGGTAGTAAAATTCAGGCGAAGTGGTTATTTCGCAACACCGAGATGTTAATGAAAATTGATTACACCCTGCTCATTCGCGGACAAGGCTGTCGAAAATTGTTAACGCAAACATAAAATACTGGGCTCTTTTCAGCGTTAAGGGGAGAGGATGGTATTTTTTTTTTGGTGAAAAATGAGTAAATTTAAAAAAGAAAATTCTTTAAAATACTCTGTGATATGTGTGGAATGCATAGCATAACATTTTGTGGGTACTTGTGCCCTTATCGGATGTTGAGTCGCCATTTTTAAACTTCCTGCGTTATGGATTTTTAAATCACTTGCCCACTTTTATTGTTGTTTCCGGTAAATTAAATTTAAAAAAATTCTTTAAAATACCCTTTGATATGTGTGGAATTCATTGCATAACATTTTGTGGGTATTTGTGCCCTTATCGGATGTTGAGACGTCACTTGTAAACTTCCTGCGGTAAGGATTTTTAAATCACACGCCCGCTTTTACCGGTTTCCAGTAACTTCATTTTTTTGCTACATTGCCAGACAAAAATGGATATAATTTATGAACTATTAAAGATACAAGCATGAAATTTATAACACACATTCTTTAGACTATTAGGAAACTTTTCTCTGTAATAGAATTTTGATAATTGATTTCATTTAAAAAATACGTCCATTTGTTTGCAAGAAAGGAAATCAGAAAATTGTTATTAAATTGTAATTGTTTATTTTACAAACGTAGGGACTAATATCAAAATTCTGTTATCGACAGTTTGTAGAACATGCTTTTGCACATACATTGCAAAAAATTGTTTGAATCTATCTTTAAAAACAGTTTAGATATATCGTTTTAGTACAATCCTGCATTGAGTAATATTTTTTTTCAAATTTGGGCCCCCCAATAATTTTTAATATATTTTTATTTAGTTGAGTTGCCACAGCTATGAGCTCTCTACATACAAAAAAAAATAATATTTTACACCAAATAGGAAAAAAGTTAAAAAAAATACCATCCTCTCCCCTTAAGTTAACAAGAATATACATCATTTTAAGAGTTTCTGAAACTCCTCTCTTTTTCTTTCGAACTTAAGGCAAAATATTCCATGGTATCATTCGCTTTGTTTCGTAAGTTCCTTTGGTTCCTCGTATCTTAATTTCTCGTACCAGGGCTATAATAAAATTCGTTTCCAATGTCATCTTATTTAATATTGCAAGTCATCATCATCATCATCATTATCATCATCATCGGTAAGACTATATGCTCTATTCCCGACTCTGTAATTCACTGTTTTCTAGATCATCCTATATTCCTACTTTCCGATGACAAATATTCCAATGCGGTTTTTTTGAATTCGGCCATTTTCGGCCTACATTCTTTTTAAATATTCACTCCATTAATTTTTATAAATTTGTTTCATAGTTTCGACTTCTAAATCTTCCTTTAATTCCTAACTTCTAATATGTTCAACTCTTGATCTTTCTTTTGCTCATAATTTTACCATTGAAATATACAGAGTGTAGCTAAAAAGGTAGGGAAAAACTTCAGGTATGAGTTCATCATATGTACAGTAGTGGCAAAAAAACCGGACCGACCCTTGTAGCTGATTTCAGAGCCTTGTTCACTCCAGAGCGTCGGTGCATATTCTTTGGACCCGAAACCACCTGTGCAGTTGAACAACAGCCACGCAGCTGGTTTGTTATACTAAAGGGCGCATGTTCTCTCTTTCCAATACACTATATTAAAATCATTTGTCTTCTCACTAGTGAGGATAATTTATGCTGGCATAATCAAAGCTTCCTGATGTTTGCACATCAAAAATCGTTATCAGCATAGCTATCTATATTTATATGTCCAAGGAATATGCACCGACGCTCTGGAGTGAACAAAGCTCTGAAGTCAGCTACAAGGGTCGGTCCGGTTTTTTTGCCACTACTGTACAGTAGAACCTCTATTACCCCTCACCCTACTAACCGATTGTCGGATTATCCAATTTTTTAACTCCTATTTTCTTTTTGCTGCAGAAAAATATATGTAGTTACTTACTAAAATGGCAAAAATATCAAATGTTTTAAGGAAAAATATACAATAAAAACCCGAAATACACAAAAGGTTCATTGAATCATATTTTGTAAAAATATATAATAAAAATCTTCTAATAAGCCCGCCAGCGGTCCTATCCTGTGCAAGATTAATCCAGTCTCTATCATCATACCCCACCTCCCTTAAATCCATTTTAATATTATCCTCCCATCTACGTCTCGGCCTCCCTAAAGGTCTTTTTCCCTTCGGTATTGTGGGTCCCTATCACCACGGCATGGCGCGTCCTCAGGTTGCGGATAGAGGAGACGGCCTCCAGATATGGAGGGTAGCTGCGAATATATTGAATAAGCAGTCGTGGACAGCCGATAAGGGGTGGTCCTCCAGCTTGGGGGTTGGGCGAAGGGCTAACAACCCATCACCGTAAAAAACAGCTTGTTACGAATCCCTACAAAATATATGTAGTACTGTACATTATGTTTCTACATAGTTTTTCTATAGAAGGTTATTACAAGTCTTTACTCCTACTAAACACTATGTAAGTTAGTAGAAATTCTTCGCTGTTGGCAACAGAAATAGTTACTTGTAAAATAATCACTACTTGCTTCTAAAGAAATTACCCCAAGGATTTTCACAAACTTGTGTACAATTCAATCCTTATCCTTACTATTCGAGTGGCCGTATTGTTTAACTTCTATGCAAATTGTCTTCTACAGTTGTCAAAAGAAAACGAATTGTGTTTAATTATTTTAAAAAATTACAAATTACAGATCTAGGAAAGAAAAAAACTCTGGTTAATGCTGCTTCAGAGTGGGTGATTGGCGTTACTATTGTACGCTATTAAAAAAAAAAAAAGGATAAAGTGTATATAGTATGTAAATCTACAACATGAGACTTCAAGTATTCCTATCTTTCCGCAGACAGCCATCAATTATCAAACCTTGATCCTTAAGAACTTGTCGTTGATAACCGAACTCCTGATCCACTACATAGCACGTTAAACACAAGACCAGGAAGGAAATTACGAAATTGTGTATTATGAACTTAAGTTATAAACATCTTTTATGGTACAGATTGTCTGATTTTTTCGATTAACCGTTCAGTCCACCCCCTTCATAATAGAGGTTCTACTGCATAAGCTTAGAAGAAAAAGTGGTTATATCAACATTCGTCCGTAAATGCTTGGTTTCTGTATAGCACTTTAAAGTATGATCACAATACATTCTTATACGCGTGTTTGCCTGAATTATTTTGAAGCATTCGATTTATGCAAATCAAGCTTTCAGGTATAACTCCATGAAAGTTGTTTTGAATAATTTCGAGGGAAAAATTGTTCCGGGGCCGGGCATCGAACCTGGGACCTTTGGTTAAACGTACCAACGCTCTACTAACTGAGCTACCCGAGAACTCTACCAGACACCGATCCAACTTTTCCCTCTATATCCACAGACCTCAAAGTGGACTGACAAGCTGTCAAGCAACCATCATTGAGTGCACACTAACTGTGTGACTTAAATTGTGGTTTTCTGTTAACGAACAGTGACGTGTATTATGCAAATCAAGCTTTCAGGTATAAGTTGGATCGGTGTCTGATAGAGTTCCCGGGTAACTCAGTTGGTAGAGCGTTGGTACGTTTAACCAAAGGTCCCAGGTTCGATGCCCGGCCCCGGAACAATTTTTCCTCGAAATTATTCATTCTGTTTATATTTCCTTAGGTGACACTATGCAAAATAACCACCTCCAGCCTGTATATAGGTCGTAGCTCGTCGTGTCATCGGGATCCTAACATGCTCCCAAATTCCTAGCAAAGTTGTTATTGTCCGACAGCCCTGCAGAATCCGGTGACTGAGAGTTTCTTCATTATCCACAGAAGTCGAATACACCAACGACTTTACTATCCTCACAGAAAGAAGTGCAACTGGTTGGGATCTGTTGAGTTGTGAAGGCCAAGCATGTTCGGATCACGATGAGACGACGGGCTGCGTCGTGTATTCCGGCAGGTCAATATTTTGAATAATTCATCTAAAGGAATGTAAACAGAATGCATCATAACAATTTCAGCAAACAAACGTACTGGAGTTCACTATGATCTTACTTACAAACCCTACTCAGAAACCAAGCATTTCCTGACCCTGATTGTTTCTTCTATACCCTATATATGAGGACTCCATACACCGTAATATAGACTGTTTGCTTCATTTATTTAAACTTACTTACAAATGGCTTTAACAGCATCTGGAGGTTCATTGCCGCCCTCACATAAGCCCGCCATTGGTTCCTATCCTGAGCAAGATTAATCCAGTCCCTAACATCGTATCCCACCTTCCACAATCCATTTTAATATTATCCTCCCATCTACGTCTCGGCCTCCCCGGAGGTCTTTTTCCCTCCGGTCTCCTAACTAACACTCTATATGCATTTCTGGATTTGTCCATACGTCCATACGTGCCACAAACCCTGCCCATCTCAAACGTCTGGATTTAATGTCCCTAATTATATACAATTTTAGAATAATATGGTGTCTTATTGTGGGAAAGTAGCTTCCATACAATTAAGATTTTTAAAATTAAAAAAAAAAAGAAAGAAAGAAAGCCGTAAGAATTATAACCAATTCTCATTATTGTGAACATTGTAGTTCTCTTTTTAACAATTACAAGATTCTGTTACCTGTTTATATATTCCTGAATGATTAATGTGCCTATGTTAAACAAAATTTTAAAACTACACTTTCAGTCAAGGTTACCATAATGATTACATTAGACAATTATACCTAAATACATTTCATCAACCAAGATATCGACTAACTAAAATCAGTGAAAATTTGGAAATGATGCCAAAAATAGTATCTAATGTAATACCCAAACGTTTGGAAATAATGGCAATAAAAGTATCTAATATAATACCCAAACATTTGGAAATAATGGTAGTAAAAGTATCTAATATAATACCCAAACATTTGGAAATAATGGTAGTAAAAGTATCTAATATAATACCCAAGTATTTGAAAATAATGACAATAAAAATATCTAATATAATACCCAAACATTTATATACACTAGCGAGTAGTAAATTTAAAAATATTGTCTCTAGTTGGGTTGTTAGTAATTTCCTTTATGACGTAGAAGAATTAACTGTAACTTTTATTGATGCACGACCTTGACAATTTCTAAACTACTAAGATTGTGTCCTAAAACTATAATGCAAATAAATAAATAAATAAATAAATTACAAATCAAACGCATAAAAAACAATTTTCGGTTCTGCTTTACGCAAATTATTAGCTGGAATTTGAAAGATCTGCAAGAGGTAAAAATATTGTCGAATAATCACAGGACACTACTTTCAATAATTCTGAATGTTAACATGCATTCTAATGTTGATATAATTTGCTCACTGACTGATTGACTGACTCACTCACTCACTCACTGACTGGCTTACTGACATAAGGACAGATCTGCTTAATGCAACAACCGGACTAACTGAATCCAATATTGCGTTCTGTCTTATCCTTCTAAGTAGGAAGTCGAGGCAAAATTTGAATTCCACTTGTAGCTTAAGTAAAATTCTAGACGAATTGACTAGTATCAGTGGCATGTCTGAGCGTTAACTATCTTGCCCTCCATTCATAATCCATACTGCACCTTATTGATTTAATGGATAAAATTTTCATTATTCTGAACTCAGTATGTTACGTTTCTATATCACTCGCAATAAAATTCCAACAAGTCTTGCTGTTGCGTGAAGTAATTGGCGTACCTGAGAAAGTCAGTCTGTTCAAACTATCAATAATTTGAGTAATAAGGTACTTGAACCCGCAAGGTCAAATCTTAAAATACAATACCGGTTTGACCTACTTTCTAGTCAATGCCAAGGAAGATTACATCATTGCTTCGATTGAACCTGCGGAAAGAAGAGCGAAGTTGCAAGTCAAAGCTCACGATGTATTGAACAAGAATAACTACCATCCATGATATAAAATTACAAGTAGTAAAACATGATGTTTGTGCAACAAAACAACATTTGTCCTGAACATCATTGTTGTATATATTAGTAATTTGTTATGATAGGGCGTGACAGGAGATCTTCAAAGTACGTCTTTCTGCACCATGCTGCGAAGCTAAGAGCCTGTATTATCCGCCGCACCACGAATTCCTCCGAGTATCTTATAAATCTACCTGAATCATATTCCAGTCTGTGGTGAAATCCTTGGGTGGGCTCTAGTGCCTCTCTGCAGATGTGCCATCTATCAATATTTTGACAAACTGCGAGGAGCAACCACAACGGCGGACGATCGATTCGACGCCAAAATAATACCACTAGTGTCCTACTTTTCGAACCAGAGATGATAGTAGAGAAATGGGGAAATGGAAGTTCTCTGAGAAAAACCCTCACAAACTTAATTTTATTCACTAAAATACAATTTCGCCATCGCAGAATTTCCAACTCGGGTCTGTGATAATCGTAAGTCAGTCCTCTCCCAACTAACGTAACAAGGTGGCTTTAGTCATAAACATAAAAGTGCAGTATAAAAATTATAATATATGTACGGATTAAAAACTTAATGGAAGTGGAATATATTCCTCCATTAGTTTTATTGAATTTCTTTTTCATAATTAGAGTCCTGCGTTTGATTACCTAAAGTATCCAAGCAATCCGCAACAATGTAGATGTGTATGGAGTATAGATAGCTACACAATTCAGGTCTCCTGTTCAGTGAGCATGCGAAAATAAAAACAAAAAAAGCTGGGAGCTTGAGATTAGTGCTGTAATAGAAGAATTTGGTAGCCAAAGCTTTATTAGGAAACAAAAATGTATTTTATCACAAATAAGAATACATTTTTCATTTAAAACACTTAGACTGTTTGCCTGATTTGTTGTTAGATTGTTTACTTGACTTGTTAGATGGTTTACTTGGCTTCTTGTTAGATTGTTTACTTGACTTGTTGTTAGATGGTTTATTAGACTTTATGTTAGGTTGTTTGATTGACTTATTGACATTGTTTACTTGACTTGTTTACATATTGTTTACTTGACTTCTTAAAAGATTGATTACTTGACTTGTTGACAGATTGTTTACTTAACTTGTTAGATTGTTTACTTGATTTGTTGTTAGATGGTTTACTTGGCTTGTTGTTAGGTGATTTACTTGGCTTCTTGTTAGGTTGTTTACGTAATTTTTTGTTAGATTGTTTATTTGACTTGACTTGTTTACATATTGTTTATTTGACTTCTTGAAAGATTGATTACTTGACTTGTTAGATTGTTTATTTGACTTGTTAGATTGTTTACTTGACTTGTTAGATGGTTTAGTTGGCTTCTTGTTAGATTGTTCACATAATGTTTTATTGGATTGTTTATTTGACTTGTTAGATTGTTTACTTGACTTGTTAGATGATTTACTTGGCTTCTTGTTAGATTGTTCACATAATGTTTTGTTAGATTGTTTACTTGACTTGATGTTAAATTGTTTATTTGACTTGTTGTTAAATGCTTTACTTGACTAGTAGTTAGATTGTTTACTTGACTTGTTGCTAGATTGTTTGATTTGTTGAAAGATAGATTACTTGACTTGTTAACAGATTGTTTACTTGACTTGTTAGATTGTTTACTTCATTTGTTGTTGTTTGGTTTACTTGGCTCCTTGTTAGATTGTTCTCATAATGTTTTGTTACATTGTTTACTTAACTTGATATTAGATTGTTTACTTGACTTGTTAATTCTTTACTTGACTTGTTAAATTGTTTACTTGATGAGTAGTTGGATTGTTTACTTGACTTGTTGCTAGATTGTTTGATTTGTTGAAAGATAGATTACTTGACTTGTTAACAGATCGTTTACTTGACTTGTTAGATTGTTTACTTGATTTGTTGTTACATAGTTTACTTGGCTTCTTGTTAGATTGTTCACATATTTTTTTGTTATGTTTACTTGACTTGTTAAATTGTTTACTTGACCAGTAGTTGGATTGTTTACTTGACTTGTTGCTAGATTGTTTGACTTGTTAGATTGTTTACTTGATTTGTTGTTACATAGTTTACTTGGCTTCTTGTTAGATTGTTCACATAATGTTTTGTTATGTTTACTTGACTTGTTAAATTGTTTACTTGATCAGTAGTTGGATTGTTTACTGGACTTGTTGCTAGATTGTTTGATTTGTTGAAAGATAGATTACTTGACTTGTTGACAGATCGTTTACTTAACTTGTTAGATTGTTTACTTGATTTGTTGTTACATAGTTTACTTGGCTTCTTGTTAGATTGTTCACATAATGTTTTGTTATGTTTACTTGACTTGTTAAATTGTTTACTTGACCAGTAGTTGGATTGCTTACTTGACTTGTTGCTAGATTGTTTGACTTGTTAGATTGTTTACTTGTTGACAGATTGTTTACTTGATATGTTGCAGATAGTTTACTTGACTTGTTGATAGACTGAATATACATCAGTGTATTATTTTCGATTGAAATAATCATATTCAAACATTAGTTGTTTGCAAACTCTCCACGTAGACGCTTGGTTCGCAGTTTCCTTGCACCAGGGTCCAGGGTTATAAAGAAGCAAATAGATGGACAGTCTAAGAATACGCCGTAATACATCAAGCTGTAAAAGAAACTGCTCAGCATGTAGGGAGCAGAAGCTGTGTGCTCCAGGAAATCTGCCGGAGCTCTCTCCGTCTTCCCTGTCCGCCAGACCGCAATGTTTTATTCCACAACACCTCGCAGTCTCCTCACGTCTTCCGCAGGCAGCGCGTCCCTTCATGTAAAAGGCTCGCGCGAGTATTCGTTCAGGCAAGCGTTTCAACTAGCAAGCATAATTTATTTAAAAAGACACACAGAAACTCTATTATACAATATCGGGATTTCTTATGGAATAACTACAAACACAAATTCAGTTTGCTCCTACCTATTGTAACCTAAACTTTTTCAAAATAATTTTAACTTTGTAAATACAGTAAAATCTGTATATATTGGGTTTTGCCATTTTATAGACATAAATGAAATAAATAAATATATATACTGTATATATAAATAAGTAAATAAATAAATAAATAAATCGGAATATCAAGGATCCATAATTTATTTTCAACAGTAATCTCACTAGAGGTTTTTTCATCATCATCATCATCATCATCATCATCCTTCACGAATTAGGCCTCTGTAGACCTGTTTCGGCCCCATCTAGCAGTCTTCTTAAAGGTCTTCCTGGTCGACGATGTCCTCTAGGTTTATATTGCATCATAATTTTTCGGATTCTTGAATTTTTCATTCTTCTTACAAGCAGAGGTTTTCATATATCTAGAGAAAATCAAAACTCGAGAGGGATTTAATTGACTATTACACGGTTATAAAAAGTATATAAATATTATAAGAAATAAAGACTAAGACTAATTGACTTACTACAATTCTATTTCACTAAAACGTTTGAACGGGGCCGCCATTGTCAGTTTACTGTCTATACAGTAAACAAATGACGACGCAAAGCATGTTTTATAGTACCGTAAAGAATTTGCAGTTTGAAATGTTGGCAAACACAGAAACAAATGATAGGGATGCGATAAAAACAGAAGAAAGTACTAGTACTATTATATAAATATTAGAAGAATAATTGAAGTATTCTAATGCAATAAAATAGTTTTTTTTTTTTCCGTTATTGGTAACTCTATAGCATCTATCAGATACCTTATGGTTGTGCTAACAGATGGAGTTACTTGTCAGCAATGTGACGCTGAAATGTGTCTTCAGGTTACTGTCCAGCTACAATCCTGATGTATTGTTATATTTGTGATGATTGGTTAATTAATATTAACCCGGCACACTCACAATCACACTCACATTCATACAAATTTCCAGACTCTAGACATCCAGGGAATTTTTCTTCTTCAAGAAAAATTCACCGAGAGCCAAGCCCGGGAATCGAACCCGGGACCTTCTGATCTGGAAGCCAACATGCTGACCAACAGACCACAGAGGCAGTCAAAATAGGTATTAATTGACTTACTAAAATTCTATTTCACTAATGTTAGCTTGACCAAAACGTTTGAACAGAGCCGCCATTTTCAGTTGATTATCTATGCAATAAACAAATGACGATCGCAGAGCATTTTATATAGTGCCGTAAATAATTTGCAGTTTGAAATTCAATTCAATTCAATTTATTTTTCCCATTAGATATACAGTTTTAGGCTTCGTCAGAATACATTGAAAAATATATAATACAATTTACAAAAAACTAATAAAAGAAACAGTAAAATTTAAACATGAAGTAATATGAATATTTTAAATTAAAGAAAACAGTTCACTCTTAATGTATTAATTGTAACTAATTGCAATTAAACGTATTTTTTAAGAACAATTTCATACAAGTTTGTGTTCAAAATCTCAGCAACAGAATAAAAAGGATTATTTAATAACCAATTGTAAAAACTAAGTTTTGAAGCTATTGATTGGTAATTTACAGCATTGACTGGGGAGCTTATTATATAATTTCATCCCCATAATTGAAAAGTTTGTGTTGTTCTTGTGTAATCTACAATATGCAATATTAATTTGTTCACTGTTTCTTATTACATGATCATGTATATTGGCCACTATTGAGTAATTGTCGATATTTTGTCGAGTGTAAAGTACTAGATCGTATATATACAAATTTATGATTGTTAAAATCCTTTGGCAAACAAAGAAACAAATGCTAGGGAAGTGATAAAAGCAAACAAATGTTAGGAAAGTGATAAAAGTAAACAAATGCTAGGAAAGTGATAAAATTGTAGCGATAAACAGCCGTGATTGGTTGAAACACATCCTTTCGTTCCGTTTTATTAGTCAAAAGTAGTATGACGTAGAAAAGCACTGCTCTACTTAAAGTGACCGAAGACATTCGTGAAGCAATCGACTCTAATTAACAATACTAAACTTCTTGACCTTAGCAAAGCTTTCAACTCTGTAAATTTTGATCTGCTCACCCTGGAAAAAACAAGCAATTAAAACAAACGGCAAACCGACGCTGTAAAACACCTCGACATTTCCCCTGTTAAAGTAAGTACAGTGCATATCCCTTTCAGTTCTTCAGTAAAAATCTTGGCATTCACATGGATAATAATCTCTCAACTGGGACATGCAAATGAAACCTCAGAAATGTTATTCTATTATCCATGTGCTAAAAAGGATAAATGTTCATCTCCCCTCTTGCTTAAAAGAGTCCCTTTGCAGACACTTGTATTTCCCTATTTCGACTATGCGGACATTTTACTGACTGACCTCTCCAGCGACAACAAAATGAAACTTCAACGTGCCATAATTTGTGTGTACGTTTTGTCAATGTTCGTAAATATTTATTACCCCATCCCTGGAAGTAAAGGTTGCTTAAACTAGATAAGAAAAGAAATTTACATTCACTTTCTTTCTTTCGAAATCTTGAACTTTCTATTTTTAACCTGTCGTCTCGCTTCACTTACCTTTCTTCCCACCATAATCTGAACACACGCTCTCGTCATGAAACAATACTAATAATACCATCCCATCGCACCTTCTCATACTCATCTTCTTTCACAATAGCCCTACCAAGACTCTGGAATTCGCTACCTGCTAGCATCAGGGACTGTCGAAATAAAATTGAATTCAAACGCAAACTTACTAGGCACTTGGTCAGTAATTGATTTCTTCTAAATAGTTTCTTTAATCTATCACAAAATATTTCAATATTCAATAATTTCATGACTATTCAATTTTGTTATTCTAGATTTAATTTGTAATTCAGTAAATATAAAATATTCTTTGTTTCTCTATGATAAATTATTTATCTAGCTTTAATTATTCAGGTAATCTAAAAATACTTTGATTTTATTGTAATTGTAATTGTAATTGTAAATTTAATACTAAGAAGAGGGAAAATTGTAATGTTATTTGTAATAAAATTGTAATTATAAATTTAATACTAATTGTAATTTTATTTTTCATATTGTAGTTGGAATCTCCTGGTAGACAGGCAGAGAAGGCCTGACGGCCTTGTCTCTACCAGGTTAAATAAATAAATACTACTACTAAATACTACTACTAAAAGTGTAATAGTCATTATAAACGGGTTTCTCCTCAATCTCAATATTGAACTAGAACTAATTAATACAGAGTGCGGCAAAAAATGCGGAATGCTGTGGGATGATAATGGAATTGAGACCGGAAGAAATGGTGTTGGTGACTAAGATGGGGAAACGGGAGAATTCCGAGAACTGAACAACAACAACAATAACAATATAAAGTTGTAATGTCATGGAAGGTAATTATTGTATGTGTATATGCGAGTATTCAGAGGTAATTTAGACTTAACAGCACTGTATATATCAAATTTCCGGTACTTTTCAATGTACACTTAAGCTCTGTGCAAAAAAACCGTCGTGCTAGTTGTGAATAATGAATGGTCTGTATATTAAATAGGAAGACCAGCCAGCACGCGAAACATCATTGCTGAGTCTACAGCTCAGGATTTATGCTTCTAAGAACGTAGTTTTTATAGCGTCATATCCTTTTACAATGTTTTCTTACTAGAATTTCTTTATTACCTCTGTTTCAGGAAATTGTGGTATCACTCCTAACACAAACTTGCTGATGACATGAAGGCAAAATGAGTGCTGTATATTTCGACCTCTTTTTTCTTCTAACATTGACGCATGAGAACTTATATGCTGAAATGTTCCCTTATCTCTGCTGGCCACCCGTTTCTGACTACAACGCCTCTCTTTACTAAAAGGAATACGCTGTAGGGTTGTATTTCAGCACGAACATGTTAGAAAAAATCAAGATAGGCCTAAATCCAAGATTAATGTAAGTAGGCCTAATACAACAAATTTATAATAGCAATACACCCAAGGATAGTACTTGTCACAACTAATTGACTGAATATAAAAACGTTTAAGACAAGGGCGCAGTCTGTCGCTTGCATTGTTAAGTAGGCCTATTTACACAGAAGTTTTAAAGGATTGAACTAAAGTTATCAATGTATGGCAATACCAATAGAAAATCATTATCTTTTTACTCTTAAGTCTCATTCACAATGAAAATTAAATATAACATAAGCGTTAACTTAACGTTACAGTAAAATCAAGAAGTCATATCATCATTCACGATGGGAACATAAACATAACAGCAAACATACTTTGTAACCATGGAAACATAACAACGACGCCATTTCCTCATATTCTGTCGCATACTTCAACGCTCCACGATTGTGTTCTGTTTGCAAATCACGTAAGCATAAGCATGAAAGTTTGGAGTTTGCAAACTTTCATGTTAACGTCTTACGGTAATGTTTATGTCAGTGCTTATGTGAATCATTGTGAATGATCCCATTTGGTAGCGTGGGCGCAAACTTCTGTGTTTATGTTACGGTTATGTTTAATTTTCATTGTGAATGGACCTTTAATTTCGCTTATGACTAAGTAATAATGGCACGAAATCATTTTGGTTTAGATTTCATGATATATTAAAACATGTACAGTACAGTATTTAAATCGTGATGCTCCACAGTTAATTTCCATTATAATACGATATTTGACACTTAATAGGATTGAAAAATTAAATGTATTATTGGATGCAAGAAAATGTTAAGCAGGTTGAGTATTCTACATGTTTAGGTGCAGTGATAAAATATGAAAGTGAAACTTCGGACAAACAACAAGTAAAGCACAAGTGGAATCTTTTTTATAATGACGGGCACTTGACTGTTCATCATTCACCCATATGAAGCCAGTTGTGTAGACTAATTTACCAACAGAGGCGTTGCCCAAGGTGCGCCGTGGAATACTGGTCTACGCTTCACCCGAGATGAGATGAGATGAGATGAGATGAGATGAGATGAGATGAGATGAGATGAGATGAGATGAGATGAGATGAGATGAGATGAGATGAGATGAGATGAGATGAGATACAGAGAAATGACGGAAGATTGAGGTATTTACATGTTTCACTTCAACGAATAGGCCTATAACTTTATCCAAAAGTCAGGAAAGATTAGAAATTCCTCCAACTTCGTTAAGAAATAAGTTTACAGAGATAGGCTATACCAGTAGAGTCAAAAAGTAACCGAACATGTTTAGATACCTTTTTTGAACATGACATGTAACCATTTACACAATACCACCTTCAAAGTACGCCGCCTGGGCAGTGATACACTTCTGTCAGCGTCCATACCACTTCTCGAAACATCCTGCAGCCCATCTTTGGTCATTTCCCGCAGAACGCGCGTAACATGAATTTTCACCTCTTCGGCTGACGCAAACCGCCATCCCAGGAGTAGGGATTTGACCTTTGGAAATAGGTAGAAATCTGCTGGAGTAAAATCTGGAGAACATGGTGGCTGTAGATGGACAAGTATTTTGTGTTGTGCGAGGAATTCGCTTACCAAGAGCGGCCGATGTGCTGGGGTAATGTCGTGATTGTTTTTACCACAAATTGGGTCTTTTTCGTCGAACTTCATCCCGAAGATGTCGAAGAATTGTAAGATAGTCTCCTTACTGACAGTTGGACCCTCAGGAATAAACTCGAAATATACGAGACCCTGGATATCGAAGAACACTTCAAGCATTACTTTCCTTTTGATCTGTCGGCGCACTGCGTCTATACGCCTGGAGATTAGGCCACGTGCCATAAGGACAAGGCAGAGAAGTTGTCTATAGAGCTTGGCGTTGCCACCCGAAGTTCGGGTACTTTCTGACTAGAGATGAACAGCGATCGAGAAAGCGAGACTAACAGCGCCCGCACAGTGGGCCAGAATGCGATTCTAGCGGGAAAAATTAATTTACATAAAATGTTATATCAGTAGGTGACAAAATGATTATATAAGGCAAATTAAACATAATAGATAACAGAAAACCAAAGGAATGCTCATGAACTCAGTGGTTAGGTACCACAAGCAAATATTTTAGTAATATTAGGCTTATCTATTCGGAATTGTAAATCAGCGTTTGATGAGGGACTAGAATCATCTGTAGAATTATCACCATCTTCGTCCGTGTCATCTTCATTGTTATCATCATCATCGTCATCGTCATTATCGTCGTCACTGCCATCTCGGTTGTTACCTTTTCATAAGAAGCTCCAGTTACTCTTGGTTCCATGAGCAAACAACGAACATCGAAGGATAATGATCCCTTCTTTTTATTCCTCAATGCTGCACTCAACTGAGCAATCACAGGATCCGAAGTTACGAGTAAGATATTAAAAACATCTTGTATAGTAGCCCTACGAGAAAACTTTTGGCATGGCTTTCCCTGTATTTTGTTAAGTGCTTATTTCTTGCCTCTAGGGCCTCCTCTGATAACATTCCAATTGGCAAGATAACTCTTCTCCCGTTTACCATTCCTTCCAGTGCATCCTTCAGTAGGCAGTTTCTTCTCAGCCAGTAACCCAACCAATTCCTTTTCCTCTTCCTGATCAGTTTCAGCATCATCCTTTATTCACCCACTTTTCCAACACAGCTTCATTTGTTATTCTGTCTGTCCATTTCACATGCACCATTCATACTTCAAAAGCTTTTCTAGTCGTTTCTCTTCACTTGTTATAATATCCATGTTTCTGCTCATAAAACACTTCACTAGTCTCTTCCTTAGGTATTTTTCCAAAGGTCCGCAGAAGATGCTCCTTTTGTATTAAATGCTTCCTTGGCCATTGCTATCCTCATTTTGACAGCCTGGCAGCAGCTAATGTTACTGCTTACAGTACACCCCAAGTATTTGAAGCTGTCCTTTTCTACTGCCTCATTTAGAATTCTCACTTTTAGTTGCTTTATTTTCCTTCACTCTTCGACTTGTTTGCATTTATCTTTACAAGTCGTTCAATTATGTGATCTAACAATGACTGTAAATCTATTTCGATGAAATACTCTAACTTTCACGTTTTCTTTTGGTGGATAACTTCTTAATTTTGCTTCCCCGACAGTATTGTATGATGGGTATGTATTACTGTGCCTCCCATGCGTATATTACTATATTTAATTTTAGATAAATTATTGTCTATAAGAAATGACAAAGCTTCTTCTGGAGAATATGGAATAGGTAATGGATGGGATGACTCGTATGCCTTTCTGTATCTAGTGGCTCTGAGGGGTAGTTTCGGTATTGCTCTTAATAATTTTTGCTGCGTTCCTTTTACTGGAAGCTCGAGGTGAGATTTGAGTAGCCACTGTTAATTATTATTGCGATCGGTCTTTAATTAAAACTTCTAACCTTTTCTGTTTAGTTTTCATTTCTCTTTAGTCAAAGAGTTTTCTAGGCCTTCCACGTTTAGAGGTGAACGGAACTGGACTGGCCGTTTTAAAATTTTGGGATGTAGCTTTATAAACTTCATCAGAAAAATATAGTTCTTTTTCTAGCGAATTGGAATTTATTGTTAGAAACCTAGTTAAATTCTATTACTTTTTGCCATTGCTCTTGAAATCTGCATTTGAAAACACTCAATGTCAATTTAATACAACGTAACACTTCAGAAGAAGAAGAAGAAGAAAAGGAAGAAGAAGAAGAGTAGTCTTCTATGTTTGGTTTAGATTCTACATAATGTATCAGCTGATCCTCACTCTTTTTTATCACCCAACACTTCTCATAGCTCTCGATGCGTTATGGGAGGACGCGGCGAAACGCGCGCCTCTGCAAATAAAACAAATTTTCAAAGAATGGGGCAAATTTGGGCACATACTGAAACTTTACCCTCAATCGTTATGAGTTTCTGCACATTTTGGTATGAAAATCTAAACGGATACATTTGGATACATTTTTAAATTACTGTGTAAATTTAGAGAATAAGAATTTCACTCGCTGATTACATCAGCTTGTTAACACCTTCAATATAAATTACTGATGAAAAAATGAGAATTTTAACTATATTGATGTGCAAGTGCATATCTGTAGCTTTCTTTTCCATACTTCAGATATTCACAATAAATGCACTGGTACTAAACTAACAAGCAACAAAGTTCACTGCTAACACACAACTAGCGACGAGACGGAACGCTCCCTCAAGGAAGTGCAGATTACGGTTGTTATATATAAACATGTCCGTTTATTTTTCATCTCTAAGGTCGATTTTCTTAAGCTATGATTATCTGTTAACAGATTCAGAGGAAAAAAATGGGGAATAAAGTAAGTTGAATTTTTATTTTTTCCTGCTAGATTCGAATTCTGGCCCACTGTGCAGCGCCCGCAAAGCCGAAAACCCGCACGACAATGTTGTATTACGTCGCGTCCTTGACGTAAAGACTGGGTGTGAGTGTTCCGAGACTCGATATTGATGAGTCCCGAAGTCAAGCAGCCTTGAATCGCCACAGTTGTTTATATCTGACTGAACTTTTATCTACTTTGGCAACTGTTATATATGTATAAACAATCAAGTAGCCTATTTGAAACATCATCTCTACCTTTCAGTGTATAATAATCCGTTCCCCAGTCTTTATTTAATTACTAGGCCCTTATTAAAAGACTAGGAATTTTCTTTTCATATGCTTAAGATCAAGTGTGCAATCTCAAGTAAAAAGATATTAATATTATGTTTTACGTTTCTTAGAAATGTAAATTTATTTGAGAATTGTTTTTTTTTCTATTTATATAATCATGGATATAATAATAATAATAATAATCATAATAATAATAATAATAATAATAATAATAATAATAATATTAATAATAATAATAAAGAACCAGAACATTTTGATAACTACAGTAAGATACTATTCTGTTTTGTCTTTTTGTCTCATTTAAACATTCATAATGTTATTTATTTCAATGATGTATTTTATTAAAAGTTACGAAATCTTTCGGCGCCGACCAAATGCTATTTCGAGAATGATGAGCGAGACTCGAAGCGCACGAAAATGACAAGACGAGAGTCGAAAGACAAATGCAACGAACACAGCGAGCGAGAGCGGCAGTTAGTTTTGTTCATTTCTATTTCTGAATCTACTGGTAATAATACAGTTATGTTCATGAATGAATGGGGTTTATTAAAGTATAAACCAATTTCAAAACACTCAGCTATGTTTGTCTTTATAGTTAGTACCCGCTCTTCTAGAGGATGAACAGCATTCAGAAGAAAATATTGCGGAATATCGTAAAATATTTTACTAGCTTCCAATACGACGTCAAATTATATACTTCAATCCCTTCAGAGTTCTGAATTGTCTCATTGTTTTGAAACTATCTCTAGGCCTATTACATTCATACGATTAATAACACAGATTAAACCCAATTAGTATTTGTAGACGCAAGACTATTATTTTCTGGTATGAATTTACTTATAGAAATGCAAATTAACTCACTCAAGAATAGATTGAATTGCTATTAATTTATTTCATTTATAATATTAATAATAATGGAACAATGCAACAGAAGTCTTTGTGAAAATGAAATAATATTTTCTCAATTTCGAATAAAACTGTACAGAATTTCCTAAATATTTGTTTTTTGAAATCTCAGAACTAACTAATCTCATATAATGCTCATAAAAATGGTTATCACTACATCTAAGTACTGGGAATATCTTGTCTGCTGTTTATTTTTGATGTAGACCTAAAATATCGAATTTTATTAACAGTTTTTAATTATATTTGTGATGATTAAAAGAATGTTTCCTTCAAAATTCCATTTTTATCACTATACTTTTTCTCTATTTCATAACATAACAAAGCAGTTTTTTGTTTATATTTTCATTTTAAATAGTTTCATTCTTTAAAATCCTTGAGCTTTGAATCAGGAAAACAATACGCGGTAGGTTAGGTATTTATTATTATTTTAACTTTTGAACTTTTCGGCAATCGATGAAACTCTCATTTGCACATTCCTCCTTTGCTTCGAATCTACCCATTGTTGGGCATCATTATACTGATGGACATTTTAAATCCATTTTCTCCTTGATGTGCGTTTTGGACATTAATTTTGTTCCTGCTTTGCGCTTATCCGTGCCCCCGAGCTCCTGTCTGTGATGTGGTACTGGATTGTTTTTCCAGTTCTCTTGAAATTTTATGTCATTATTTTCCTGATGCTCTGCTCCCTCCATCTATTAATGAGATATTATCATTTCAATTATTTGAGCATGAAAAGGACAAAGGGATGTTCCGCTAACAGCCAAGTTGTCGTCAGTAATCTCATGTCGTTTGGAATATCTAACTGGAAAGCAGAAATCAGGTCTGACTTTGTGATGCGCTTAATTTTGTTTTATCCTATTACGATGTCAAGTCGAATAAAAATCTCCTTAGAGCGAAGCTTTATTAAGGAGTATCATCTTCTATGGATAATTTAACTAATATTATTGTAAATTAGTATAAGGTGTCCTGAAACTCAAAGAATAATACGATTCTTCTTTTTTTCTACTACTACCATCACTACTGTTATCACTATTACTACTACAACTATTACTGCACTATTGTCAACAGTAATACTTTAGTTATTGCTACAGATACTACCAATAATATTGCCAAAGCTACTTTCAGTAATACAGCCGTAATTTCTGTCAGTCTATACCTGTGGAGTAACGGTTAGCGCCTGGCCGCAAAACCAGGTGGCCTGGGTTCGATTCCCGGTCGGGACAAGTTACCTGGTTGAGGGTTTTTCCGGGGTTTTCCCTCAACCCAATATGAGCAAATGCTGGGTAACTTTCAGTGTGCTGGGTAATTTCGGTGCTGGACCCCGGACTCATTTCACCGGCATTATCACCTTCATATCATTCAGACGCTAAATAACCTAGATGTTGATACAGCGTCGTAAAATAACTCAATAAAATAAAAAAACTTTCAGTGTTGGACCCCGGACTCATTTCACCGGCATTACCACCTTCATCTCATTCAGACGCTAAATAACCTAAGATGTTAATAAAGCGTCGTAAAATAGCCTACTAAAATAAAAAATTTGTCAGTACTACAACAGCTACTGCCAGTAATAATAAGACTATTTTCAATACTATTGTCATGCATAATATATTAACACTACTCCAACAACTATCATTACTATTGCCACAGTAACTCTCAATTTTATTTCAACACTCAGTAAAAAAATACTATTGCATCAGCTAGACCCTACTGCCAACATTGCAGCTACAATTACTCTTACTGTTTAGGCCTATAACTACAATTACTGCTAATTCTATAACAGCAGTTAATGTCGCTGTTACTGCAGAACCAACTGTCAATACTTCTGCAATAACTACTGCCAGTAGTATTGCAACAGTTGCTGCCAGTAGTACTGCAACATTTGATGCCAGTAATATAACTACTGCCAGTAGGTCTAATATTGCAACAGCTATCGCAACATCTACTTCCAGTAGCCTACTACTATCGCAACATCTATTCATATTCATCTTCTTTCACTGTGGCTGTTCCTCGGCTTTGGAATTCCCTACCGAGTAATGTCAGGGACTGTCAGCCATCAAACCAATTTAAGAGTAGACTAACAAAATATTTTTCTAACAATTCTTGTTAACATTAATAGCTGTTTCAGGTTTCTCAATGTTTAATGGTTATATATATCACAGATAAATATCTAAATTATCTCATTATTATTATTATTATTATTATTATTATTATTATTATTATTATTACTACTACTACTACTGTTATTATTATCATTATTATTATTATTATTATTATTATTATTATTATTATAACTATTTCTTACCAATGTTTATTATTGTCATACTAACATTACTTATCCAACTTTCATTATTTAATATTGTTTTATGGTCTAGATATAATGTAATAACTATGTAAGCAATTGTATTCAATTAGAATTAGAGTCTGGCTGGGCGGAAAAGAAGGCCTACTGGCCTTAGCTCTGCCAGATTAAATAAATATAAATTATTATTATTATTATTATTATTATTATTATTATTATTATTATTATTATTACTTCCAGTAGCCTACTACTATCGCAACATCTGCTTTCGGTACTAGTATTGCAACATTTGCTTCCAATAACATTGCAACAGCCAATTCCAGTGTGAAGTAGGGTTCCAGTTAATTACAGAATAGCTTAGCGTAAGTTTACAAATTTGTGTGGAGAGCTACTTCCCTTAGATGAGTTTGATTAGGAATTGGACAGCAATTGTCAGTTGTTGTTTCTCATGCCATGCATTATCCTGTATTCTGAGCCGCCCGAAACCAAGTTCAACCTCGAAAACTTAAATTGAAAAATGTTATGGTAAAGACGATCTGGCTTAGATCAGTAAGGATGGGTCGTGGTTAAGGGCCTAATGCATGAAGTGACTCTTCCGTTGCCATTGCCGTTCCCAGAGCTATATTCCGGGTTACCAGAGCAGAGTTCATATGCATAATTTAAATTAGAAGGGACGAAATTAGGGAACTGTTAGGCCTATTGCAGACTATAAGCAGGTAACACTGCATTCCAACAACAGAATAATAGAAAGGCTTGACTACGCAATACGGGAAACACACCTGCCTACTTCTGTATCTTCCTGAAACTGTGCTGACCCTCCTCCTTTCTCACACCGGCCGAGGCCGGATACAAGCGGGTTTTAATTGGCACGAACAGCCGCGTACAGGTTTCTGGCAAGCTTAACTCATCAATGACGTGCAAATTTACTTCTTCGTGGAACTTCTATGTCTATAAGACTCGAGGGGTTTTATTCATGGTGCAAATCTTGTTGATTTGGGGTATTCAGTTAGTGGTAGGTTGATTGATGGTTTATAGTAGTGAGGTAGTGGACGGTTGATTAACGGCTGATTAGTTATAGGCCTATAATATTCTGCGAACTAAAGGCAACCTCGTAACATGCCATTAAAGGCACTTGGGGGGCACGAACTTCATTTCTAAAATGCTGTATAGTCCTTAATGACATTTAACACTTTATAAATTCTTAAATCATATTAAAAAAAGGCAATAAGTCCTTTGTTAGGTTTTAAAATCGAGGTCTTAATAGTACATTATGCAACGAGCCTATAATGGTAGTAATTAAGACGCGAGTATGTTTATGAAACGAGCGGAAGCGAGTTTCATAATTTTCATACGGGCGTCTTAATTACCATTATAGGCAAGTTTCATACGACTTTTTATGCTCGACCATATTTCTAACTTGAAATTATTCATAAGTATTCATGTTATTCTTATCTGACTGGGGAGCGGAACTGACCTTGTGCAATATTTCGTAAATTGTGAGATGTGCGCAGATGCGAAAGTATTGATTTTTTCCGAGAAACAAATGTCATTAACTTTGATATATTTCTAGAGAGTAAAATAAACATTAATCTTGATATAACCTTGAAATTGATTTAGACATTGAATATTATTTATAATTAACGCTAATTATTATAGTAACAGAACCATAACCTTCTGCGACAGTATTGGATTTCCAGCCTCCTTGACGTTTCGCTAGTTGTCTTTCGATTGCATATCCGAGAATAATCGATACTTGCGCTTTCATATTGCTACAATGGTGTTTTCTGATTGGTGGAACACCTGAACTTCAATGAATAGGTGTACTTTAATGAGGTCCATTAAAGGGCTGCTACCAGGTGTATAATTACTACATTTCGGCATGGTCGAGCATAAAAATAAAAATTACACTGGTCAACAATGATTTTGTTAAATGTACAATTTCTTCTGTTTCTTATGTAATATCATCTGCTGATCCCAAAAATGAAGTAAGAACTTTTCTACCACCTACCATTTTTCTGTAATTTTTTGAAAAATTGATTTTTTTTTTTGCTATATACAGTTCTTAACATGCTAATGGAAAGAAAATATTTCAAATATTTCATTTTAATGCTTTAACGAATTGACCTATAACTTTAGACCACTGTTGCCTGTGAAGTCAGAATTCATAAAAATTAATTTTATTCCTCATAAGACTGTGAGAGTTAGTATAATTCTCAGTTGAGTTGGAATTTACAATCACGAAACAAGTTTCATAACTCGTGTTTTCTTTGTCCTAATTTTAAGTATGGTAAAAGTACCCTATTAAGTGAAACATATCTCAAAATACTGTGTAAATCACGAATAATTTTTGTTACGTTTGTGGTTAATTAACTTTGAACGCACATAGGTAAATTTTACTCCACTTGTTAAAAGAGCTTGCGAGTGTTCTTTTGATAGCAAAATACAGTAACTTCTCTCTCATCCGGACAGTAGCGTAGGTAATTATTATTGGCTACTCACAATACAGTACGTACTTTCTTTCTCCCCGCCATGTACTTTTTTCCTCTCCCTATTTGCAACCCTGTCGTGCTTTCCATAAATCACAGGTTGCGTGTGGAAGAAGTTCACCATGCATTCTAAGACATTTACTGATAAACGCTCGAAGTTTAGTTATTCTTTAAAAGACAAACTCGATATTTGAAGCGACTGGATGAAGGGGAAACTATTTCTGCTATCCCGAGAAGTACAATTCATGACTGAAAGCGTAATCGGGCTGCATTGGAAGAATATTGTGCATCCACGAGCTCTAATGACAAGCGCCGTGCATTGAAGCAGCCTAGTGTTTTCAAATACGATAAGGAACTGTTTCTGTTGTTTCAAGAACAAAGAAGAAAAGGTACTCCAATATCTGGTCCGATTCTGAAAGAGAAAGCGCTTGATATGCTTAAGAAACATGGAGGCGATAATTTCTCTGCTAGTGATGGGTGGTTGTCAATGTGGAGGGAAAAGTATGGTGTTCGTCCACTTGCAATTTGTGGAGAGAGGATGTCATCGGATACCGTTACAGGTGAAGAATATAAAACTACATTCCGAGATTTGGTGAGTAAACTAGAATTATCTCTCCAGCATATATATAATTGTGACGAAACCGGTTTCAATATCAAATGTTTATCGAAAAGAGCTTTAGAATCTACATCATACAAAACTGCGCCTGGTTTCAAAATCCAAAACGAACGTGTGACTATATTAGCTTGCTCCAATGCATCAGGGGCAAATAAACTTCCCTTGATGTTAATTGGAATACATTTAAAAATATACTGATTGTAACTACTGTAATCGGTGATTCAATTACTGTCTTATTCAAATGTTCACAAATATTTTCTTATCATATTTACTCATATCAATTATGCAGATGATGGAGGGATAGTTAACTAATTTCCGTACCGTCTTGCAGTAAGGCGTGGCCTATGAAATCACGTGAATGCCGGACGACGAAGCGGACGGACGACATAGCAACGGATCACAGAGAATTTACTGTAGATGAGAATAGGGACTGGACGTCTGAAATCTGTTGTTTTCCATGTAATTCTATTAGCCTAACTGGTTGGCTAAAAGAATCCCGTCGTATGCCTTTTCCAGTTCCAATGATATGCCGGGAACCTAAGGATCATTCAACAGACTGTTACTTTCTAGGAACCACAGATCAAAAGATTACAGGGAACTTGTCAGCGAGCTGATTCAGAACTATAACATGATGGGGTATTATGTATCTCTCAAGACAACTTCCTGGATTCTCATCTATTTTTTCTTTCATCAAAACCTTCGGGTAGTGAGCGACGAACATGGAAAGCGTTTTATCAGAATTTTTCTGAAATGGAAAGGAGTTACCAGGAAAAATGGAGCCCAAATATTCTGTCAAACTACTGCTGAAAACTCAAAAGAGATGTTTCTCAAGCGAAGTATAGCCTAAAATTTATTTCATATTCACATTTTAGGTAAATAAATCTGATTTTAGGTAAAATATTACAAGGTATCAGTGCTAGAAAAGTCAGAAGTAGGTTACATTTCATATAATTACTCAAAATCCCTAGGTGATAGAAAAAGTTTGAAAACAGATCTGAAATCAGCATGAAAAATTCTATAAGAATCACCCATTCTTTATCCTTTAACAAAAAATATGTATAATTGATTAAATGGCGATCTTACTCGTGTTAATTATGTAATCATTCAGAAAACAGGAATACAACATAGCATACAGAACAAAAACACACTAGAAAGACATCTCAACACACAAACAACACAAACAAATAAATACAACCACACAGGCGTATACAAACTCACATGCAATAGTTGCGACAGTTTCTACATTGGACAGACAGGCAGATCATTCCAAACTCGATACAAAGAACACATTAAAGCAATAACCAGAGGACACAATACATCTACATATGCCGAACACATAACCATTGCTAACCACACATACAATAACATAAATACAGACATGGAAATCCTACACATACAACCCAAAAACCAAAAACTCAACACACTAAAACAATATGAAATATACAGATACACTAAAACAGACCCTAATCAAATTCTCAACACACAGATCAATTTCAGAACACACACACACTATTTGACACAACTCTTCATCACACGAACGCACCCACACAACACGCAGCGAAGTTGAGATGGCGCCGAGAAACAGAAGGCTCTGAGGATGGTGTGAAGAAGCACCGAAACAGCTGTAAGCCGCACACGCTTACATAATTAATACGAGTAAGATCGCCATTTAATCAATTATTTATATTCAAGTGTTAAAAGTAGTGTACGAAAGATTCAACATGGAAAAAATATGTTTAATTTTGTTGACCAGTGTTGTTATAATGATCTAAAACATTTAGGTGATATATTGTTTTCGTTCTGAATATTTTTCTTATAAGTAATTATTGTTTGACTGTTGGCGATACTTATTGTTTCATTTAAATCTTCTCACATCATTCTTACCTTTAGTAAAATGTATTTCACAAAGATTATAATATAATAATATATTCATACCTATTACAAAATTGAACGTTAAAGTTGGCTGTAACTGATTTTGTGCGAGATCGTGCGTATTTGCTTGTTTTCCGCACAGAACCAATATGCGGTAAGTGTGAAATACCACATTCAGTATTCCCAACGTAACACACATAACAATTTCCCTCTTCTTACCGCTTAAGCGCGACATTCATTTTACTGCTTTAGGCTTTTAACATATTACTTTTAGAGACGTTTAACATAGTAATAATTATAAATTGGAAACTTACCACTGTAATTTCACCTAAATTGCAATGTTAATTATTGTTTTTAAATATTTGCAAAAATTAAGTAAAGTCTACTACTCCACGAAACTTATTGCATTCCTGATACAAGTAACATTAAGGAAGCCGTAAAAAAATCAACAAGATTCCAGATGTCGATGTTATTACTGCAATATGTTATATATTGTTAAAATATTAAAATGAAAAATAAATCATTACATAACCTTACCGTTTGTTTTAAGTTCGCATTTATAGACTGGGGGAAAAAAAGACAGACGTATATCACGGCCTGCTGGAGTATAGTAAACACAGAAAACATTTTATAGAAACAATGTTGAAGAAAGATATTTTGGTTTTCCGAAGTTGCCGTCATTAAACAGAAACCAACATGGAGATTTCATTGCAAATAATTAGAAATTCGTCTTTCAGGTATGTAATAAACGATCTTCGCACAAAATAATGTACGATACACGAGCGGTATGTTTGTTTTCATGTTCTCGGAAATTAAAAAAGCTCAACTACGTTTCGCTTTTTCAATCTTTTCCTCAAACATGAAAACGTCAACATACCGCTCTTGTAACGTATATTACTATATTGTGTGTTACGTAGTTGGGAGAAATGCTCACTTATCTTCCTACCTACCTACTCAATTGCAGCGCGATGGAATTCTTAGGATTATGATTAAGGGGGAGAAACGCTTTTGATCTATTTTCAGATGGACTCCCGTACTCCGGCAGTTCACTGGCACTATTGCCAGACATTCGAAACCATCTCTTTCGTAAAGCATATTATCGTTCTAATTTTTATTTTTACACTCGCTTTATAGCTTATTCTTGGTTAGAGTATTATGAAATTAGTAGTTCTGGAAGATCCGTCGTGGAAAGTAGTTAAACAGAGGACGACCACTATCAGTATTTATATGGACAGAAGGAAAGTGCGATAGAACATAAAATGTGATTAATATCGTGATGTGACTACAGAAGAATGTGATTAATGTGTGAATGGTGACAGTTCCTGGCACTATGTCAGCTGTATTGATCAAGAACGAGTTCAATACACGAGGAGTGGTGGACATATTTAAAGTAGAACCGTCCGTAAAATTACGTTTTACAGTTTGATAAGGACTTAAAGTCGAAAGTTACGGATGAAAATTATTGTAAGTCTTCACAGATACTTTACTTCGTCTATTTAATGATCTTAATTTGGGTATAAAACACTTAAAATGTTAAATTTGTGCAATACCATTGAATTAAAAGCTGAAACATTCAAACGTACGTAAGTGCTTATTGTATAGTTCGTTTGGAAAATAGCATTAAATATCAATACATTTATGTGTGTATAGTGTATAACAGCAGTGAAAGATATTAAGTTCTTTTATTCTAATTAGATGAAGATTTCAGCGTTTGAGTTTGGATCGACGAGATCTCAAGAAAATACCACATGGACATCAGCTTCATTGGTTAAGTAAGACTGTTAGTTAAATTAAGAGATATATTATAAAAAATTCCGGGAAGAAACTGTAGAACAGGCCTGCACAAGGTTTGCGCTCTCCGAGCCGGCTGACAGCTCATGAGCGGAATGCATTTATTAGCTGCGCTCTGTATAAGGGTGGACTGGAAGAAGGGGTGATCTCGTATAAAATATAAACAAAAGGAAGTACTATTACGAGTGCTTACGAAATGAATTCCCGTTCAGTGTTTGCAAAACTATCTTGGACTATTATTAATTAATAAAGAAATATTTATTTTACAGAAGTAATAGAAATTCTATAGCTACTTAAATGTACAATATCATTTTGTTATATTTTTATTTATCAGTACATCAAAACGAGGTTTTATGCTGTTGGCAGCCGATGTTCGATGTCTGCCTTTATTAAAGTTGATTATAGAAAACAGTTGCTCACAAATATAAATGTTGAGCCAAACATAGCAATCATTTTCACAGCCAGCCTGTGTAGTCGTGGATATTATTGCTAATGTTTAGTCTTGTAAAACTCAACCAGGCTAGTAGTATTATTCAAACGATCTTTAGCCCTTAGATCACATTGAAGATCAATAAGTTCGAGCTATAAATCGTTAAATGTTAAATGTTATGTTCCGTCTTTTAGATTCCTCCATACTGTACTGTAGCAGTAGGTAAGCAACGTGAAACAGTTACTGAGAATAGGCCTACACACTGCACTCTATTAGATAACTGAGTGGTCGTTTCCCTCTCCTCTACCTAAAGCAAGTCTACGTCATTCTGACGTATCTTCCTCTCCATTTCGGCGAGCGGTAAACACCGCTCTCCCGTTCCGAAGGAGCGCGCGCGTTCGTTGAGCGCTGTTTGTGCAGGCCTGCTGTAGAAGAAACTGTACACTAACTTATTGATTGGAGATCAAGTGCAGCTTTTTGTAATAACAATGTTTTATAAATAACTATACGTACGTAGGCCTACTAAGTTGTATTGTGTATGGGGTTAGCAAAACATTTCTCCTAGGATTTTTAGGATGATACAACTTTGTGATATTATTGTGAAACGCTTTTTTTCCCTCTGTATTTGAGTAAATATTATACTTGGAATTGGTAACTATAACGTATTATTAAAACACAACTGTGTGTAATATTGTACATAAGTGGAAATAATACTAGCTCAATACGTAAACTATTTAAATTGGATTCAGAAAAAATAAGCTTTATAGATAGAAATAAATGGGTCTAGTAATTTGACATAAAGAGGGAGAGCAGAAAAATTTCTGGAGTTTCTGTGCAACATACCATCGGATATCGATAAATTGGCATCATATTCTTACCTTGCCATACGAGACTGTCACTGTTATTTTGTATCTATTTTATTTTCATTGTATCATTTCTTAATATGTTAGACTGATTGTATTATTTTGAATTTATACTTGTATTTGGAGTTGTTTTTATATTATTTAAATTTTGTGACACATATTAGACGAAAAAAAAGTTACTAAATTACGTTTTATTTAACGATACTCGTAACTGCCGAGGTTATATCAGCTTCGCCGGTGTGCCGGAATTTTGTCTCGCAGGAGTTCTTTTACATGCCAGTAAATCTACTGACATGAGCCTGTCGCATTTAAGAATACTTAGGTCGGGATCAACCTGCAACCTCGGACAGAGAAGGCCAGAACTCTACCGACTGCGCCACCCAGGCCGACATATTAGACGATAATGTACACTTTTCCTTGCAGTTACTGTGTATTACATTTCTGGTGGTGTGGAAGAGAAGGCCGGAAGGTCTTAACTCTACCAGAGTAAATAAATAAGTAAACAAATAAATAAAAAATATATTGATAATATATAAACAGATAAATACTTAAGTATAAATAAAGAAATAAATAAATAAAAAATATACAAAGTCTACCATAACTCTTAAGGCTATATTTTCTGCATCTATTTCCTAATTGGTTCAAACCGTTAAACGGGTAAATGAATGACACAAAATAAAGTTTCACTAAAAGATAAGTTAATTGTGGATAGCAGCTGGCACATGCGCATAACAAAATGGTTTACCAAACAACAATCTTCTGGCAATGTGTGATGAACAGAATGTTTTTTTTTTTTTTTTTTACGTAATCGTGCCAAATCGTAATGGATAGCGCTTTTGTTCTTTGCTGGATGGGTGTGCGCCAGTCATTTCCTAAACAACACAGAAGCATGTTCGAGCACGTTTGAGCAAACCGCTTTCTTATATTAATCAATGCCTGGTCTTAGATCCTATGTTGATGTCTCTCAGAATTCAGCAAGTTTAATTTCATTTCTGGATCTTATTTCTTTGTAATAGATACGCGCCTTTATAGAGTTAGCTTTTTTTTATTTTGCTTTGTGCGCTTGTTTTTATTTTTTAAATGAAGGAGTTATATGTAAAACAACTCTATAACATTCAATGAACACGCGCATTTCATAGGCCTATATATCTCAATCTTTGTCTACATCGTTATACAAGTGTAGAAGAATTAACTGCATGTATAAATAATTCAGTAGCGGCACTCGTGTGTTAATAAAAACTGAGGCAGCGCGTGCTGAACGTAATTAGTTGTATCAGTGACATTCTAAGCGACGTCACATCCCTAAAGACTTGTGACACGTAGTAAACACGCACTACGCACTCGCTGGCTTGAATTTCAGATTACGCCTGTCTGCACTCACTTTCATATACGTATCTCGCACCATTATCGCAAGAATCTAGTGTTCTTCCTGCCTGTTTCCTTTTCTACCATAATTCGGTGTTAAAATCATGTGTTAGTAGGTATATTTCAAAACTCTCTCTAAAAGAAGTTGTAGACCTACAATAATAGGCCTATAGATCATAAAAATGTTATTTTAAGTAGACTGATTTAAATACGTGTACAGTAAATAATTCAGAATTTAATTGATTGTACAGATATTGATAGGGAAAAACAATAGACAGAGGCTGTATAAACGTGATTCTACAGTGCATACATTTTATCTTTCCACGCTAGTGGAAGTAGAGTGGAAGGGACAGTGTACAGCTCATCTGCCCACACGCGGCCCGCTGAGCTCTCGGTTGTGAGTCTAGAACAAGCGAAATATATCGTAAGAGGGACAGTTTATATTTTACGATTTGAATTGCATACGGAATCAGAGTCGGCAGTAGTGACAACCCACGCCGCCATTTAAGGACACGCATATGCGATGATAAGACCGTTGTCTGTTATTTTGTGCAGTATTGAGGTGAATTTCAAACCAGTATATCTATTAGAGTGTACAGTGATGACTTCCATTTCTCTTTTCGTGTCTGTTGCTTGAGCCACAGGTCGGAGTTTCAATACAGAGTAAATGACTTACATTTACTATAACTTAAAAAAAAAAAGAATCACCTGGTCAGTACCGTAGGAAATTTCAAAAATGTTTTCCTGAAATTGATCAACCTGGAAGGATTACAGTTCATAAAATGGTGAATAAATTCAAAACCACGGGATCAATACTGAACAAGAAAAGAAAAAAAAATGTAATGTTTTGTTTAACGACGCTCGCAACTGCAGAGGTTATATCAGCGTCGCCAGATGTGCCGGAATTTTGTCCCGCAGGAGTTCTTTTACATGCCAATAAATCTACTGACATGAGCCTGTCGCATTTAAGAACACTTAAATGCCATCGACCAAGCTCGGGATCGAACCTGCAACCTTGGGCATAGAAAGCCAGCACTATACCAACTTGCCAACCAGGTCGACTCAAGAAAAGATGATGAAGGCGTCATGTTTTAATAGAGAAAAGTTGCATGATATCGTTGCACGGTTACAACAATCGCCGCGAAAATCTCTCACAAAGTTAGCATAAGTTGGAATCAGCAGTTTATTAGCACACAATGCTACAAAATTAGAGGAAGCGCAAAGAAAGCTTGCCCATTTGACTGATGCGCAGAGAACGATATTCGGTCCTCGTGCCGTCATGCCCGTTACAGGGCTGCTATGAATCACGTAATGCTGATTACAGGGCGCATTCGAAAGTGCGGTCTTGGGCCGTTCGTATCGTGAAATGTATTGTGCAGAGCGGGTAGAAGCCAGCGTATGCGTTACATATTCTGCGTTTTATCCCTCATATTATGATTTTTATAGAGTTCAAAGTGTGTTTGTAAAATAACAGAGTTCTGTATAACATTCTATGTACTTAACAATGCCCCCCGTTCGCTCTAAATTAGGAAGTGCTAATGAAACGTTACACAGTCAAACTAGGGAATTATTTATAACGTTTATAAATGTATGAAAAAAAATAAGGAGTATATACAGATTAAAATAAATCGACCATAGTACCACACTAGTTATCGGAACATTTTAATAAAATCACATAGTATTAGTTATTAGTATTTTATTACAGTGTCAAATGTCAATTATTATACGATCACATATTTCTTATAACATCTTTGTAATTTCATTCAGTGATTTTATATGTAAAAGAATTCGTGCTTCTGTATTTTCAACAATGTTATGTTATTAGTTACTCTGCAACTAGGTTTAGGTTCCGTTACATGTGCTGTGATAAATCTCACTCGAAACATCAAGCAGCAGACGACTGAGAACTGTCGACAGTTTGCCAATCGAATCGAAGCGAGGTCGAGTGCACCCGAACGTTTCCGAAAGTTCGCGCAGCTTTCCGTGGCAAGCTCTTCTTGCGTTTACTCTACTAAAAATCGGAAGAAATGGCCAGCATTTCGGAAGCAGAGCTGCAACGTGTGAATCAAAATGTGTTTAGACGCTACAGCGTCTACCATTTCCAAAAATGGGAAACATTTTCAACATTGTTTTTTAAAAGATTAGCATTTATTAGCATTCTCACAGTTTCAAATTGTAAAAAAGTGTCTACTCTACGGTTTATCTCGCGTTTTGCATCGCATATATGGAGAGAATTTATAGCACCTTATAAATGTAAACTTTTAAATCAGCAATATAAGCCTGTTCTTTTCTGTCTTGTAGTGTAGATTCGTAAAAATTACGCAGATGAAGTATAATTGTTTCAGAGTGTTTTGTGTTTTGTTTATTTTCAAATAAGACTATAAGATGCCGGCCGAAAGGTGTTGGCATCCATTATCTACCTTGGATATAATCATACAAATGAAGTTTGGGATTTGATCATTTCAAGCTAGAGAAAAAAGGGTTTGTTAGTAGGAGTTCATAGGCGAAGAGAGAACAGTTTCCTTGGGGGGGGGGGGGCAAAGGAAAACCATAGAATCTCTATATAACGAGGTTATGGGGGACATCATTTACCTCCTTCCCTATTATAATTATTAATACTAATTGTAATTTTATTCTTCATATTATAGTTGGAATCTCCTGGTAGAGGGGCAGAGAAGGCCTGACGGCCTTATCTCTACCAGGTTAAATAAATAAATAAATAAATACTAAAATACTAAATATTATAGCTTGACCGTGGTACAGTATATCGGAATATGATTATTTAATAAAGTATTTTCGAGGGCATGTATCTTACAGTGTTACATCCATATCCGCGATGTTTCGGACCGAGTTGTATAAGGCTTGAAATCTAGGTCTACTAGAAATTATAATAGAGCATAACTTAAAACAATCTCCCTCTTTTTCTCTCTCGTACAGAAAAACATGCTTACATCAATAAAACTACGTAACAGTGCTAACAGAAACTTTTTTTATATAAAGTTTACCTTCCTGAAGATATCATAATTATGAAATTCATATTCGAATTGTTTTATTTAATCTCGTCTTTAAGTTTAGCCTACACATTATACCGGGATCACTTTTCTTTTTTCTGCATTGTTGTGCGGTATGTTATTCATATTTCTCTAAGTGGCGGCCTAAACACCTGCAGACTTGTACAGGCTGTTACAAAAAAAATTACAGTGCTTCCATTCCTAAAATGAGGTATAGAAATGTTTATACATTCAGAAATTTAAAATAAATATTATAGTCCAGACACATGATCTGAAGACATTAATTCACGAATTTAAGAACAGAAACTTAATCATAAACAACAGCAAAAAAAGATCTTTTGAATTCAATATTTTCTAACGTTAGTAGAAAAAAATTCAGACAAGTTTGGGGGAGAGGGTAGTGCCCTCCCATGCCCCCCATAACTCCGCCTATGTAGGAGTTGTTGCGTGCGGGGTAATATGGAAAGAGCCTATTCCTTCTGTCTTTACTGTAGAAATTATTTTTGTTACGATTCTGTGCTTAGGCTCTGTTAATTTTACCCTATTGCTTCCCTAACTCTTCACACTGCCTTACAGCAGATCAGCAGTTCAAGGAAGTCTGAAGATATTGGCAACCGACCAACAAACCATGTGCTTTTTTCTCTGGTGTACGCAGCTGTTAAGCTACATCTTTGACGTTACATTGTTTATCACGGCTGTGGGGTTTGAATTCTGGACAGGATATTGATGTTTTCCCATTGTCGGTCTAAAGTTTGTGTTTTGCCTCCATTGTAGTCCGACGCTTTGCTGATCCCATGTCATGAGAGGTCTGCTCTGAATCTGTTTAGTGTCAACTCGTGAAAGATCGAACATACAGTTCGGTAACATTCTTCATCTTTCTTGGCTCTGTGCCCAAGGTGGAGATTGGTATCCCTCAAAATTTGGCTCTAATCTCGCTTGTTTTTCCCCTTCTTCTAACATCTGAAGATTCTCATAGCTGTTTGATTCATCTCAACATTTTCTACTTTTTTTTTTAAGCCGAGTAGACTTTCTAGAGTAATATCATAATTGCTGGTACTTTTCCGGTGATTTATTTGAGGCTAACGATTTTTTTCTTTGTTAATCTTATTATCTTCATTTATACTATTTAAATCTTGTGTTCATATATGTATTAATTTATTTTTCATTTTTATTTACATATTACATTTTTATGTAAGTTTATATCTCTATCCTGTACTTATATCTGGATGTATCTCCTCTTTTCATTTATTATGTGTATTTATCTACGATTTCATGTTCTTAATTATTTGTGGCATAAGCATGATAGGCAACTCGTGCTCACAAAGTGTTGAGAAAACCTTCAAAGATAGAAAGACAGACGGAGCCAGCCGCAGCAGTTACAAGTTGTTTGTAGTTTCGCTGCAAAAGCAGTTCACTGTCACGGTGCGCTCTGGCTGCTCATGTTGGTAGGCGTGATATCTACTCCATGATTTGAATTTCAGAATGACAATTATAGTAACTTTAGACAGACTGTACCTAAACACACATAAGAAAATTATATTATTTCCTAGCTTTGTAAATTAGTTTCGTATTGGAAATACAAACTGAATACAACCTTTTCAAGATAAAAAAAATACAGCTGCATCACTTATTTTTTATTACACTATTTGTTAATATTTCTTATTATATATCTCATTTAAACATAGAACATGAGAATTTACAAGTATTTATTCATTAAAGAGTATTCCTCTGTTCTCAGAAAGTAATAGTCTATATTCGCAAACAATCACAAATTCGAGGAAGTAATTTTTTACATGTCACTGCAAGTGAAATAAACTTACTTCTGAGCTCTTTCTGTATATTGAGAGCTTTTACACTTCTGTCTTGTATTAAACTCTGCCTCAAGCACATAATGTGGAAGCAAAGAGTATATTTGGAACTTCTGACTTATGCATCATTACGAACACTTCGATTCCTGATTTCTCTGGAATCTGAGTGGCGTGCTGTTCTGTAGATTTATCAATACAAGCTATAAACTTCCAGGATTTTCTATCGGCTGTAAGCCAAAAGGATTTCAGAAAAATCTCGATTCCTTGTCAATTGCCACTGTTTCTCCAAACTTACCAGTGAATTCTGCTGTAGATCTTGATGTAGGGCCTTATATTTGATAGGAAGATATTCTTATCACTCTCCAAGATAGTTTATAGTCAAAGAAAGCTACTACTACTACTACTACTACTACTACTACTACTACTACTACTACTACTACTACTACTACTACTACTACTACTACTACTACTACTGCTGCTGCTGCTGCTACTACTACTACTATTACTACCACTAATAATACTTTTGCTGCTAATATTAATGCTACTGATTGAATGAGAAAACAGGCAAATGCTGAGACTACAAAAAAGGGAAAATTTTGCTGCTATTGTCATTATTATTCCTACTACTATTAATGTTATTATACTGATTGGAATAAGAAAATCTAAGAACAGGCAACGCTATTATCAGACCATTATATTATGAGATTCCACTAAAAATTGGAAATTGTTATTGTCAATGCTGTCATTACTATTGTCATTATTATTCCTACTACTATTATTATGTTATTATTATTATTATTATTATTATTATTTCGTTATTGTTATATTATTATTATTGTTAATGTCTACTACTATGGTATCATTATAATTATTATTATTATTATTATTATTATTATTATTATTATTATTCTGTTATTGTCGTCATTATTGTTATTGTCATCACTATTTTTATTATTGCTATTATCAGCACCATTATATTATTATTATTCCTACTACTATTAGCGTTATTGTTATATTATTGTTAATGTTACTTATTGTTATTTACTATTATCGTTATTATCGTCATTATTCTTATTAGTGTTATTACTGTTATTGTCGTCATTATTTTACTATTGTTATTATTAGTGTTATTATTATTATTATTATTATTATTATTATTATTATTATTATTACTACTATTATCGTTATTGTTATATTATTATTGTTAATGTGTTATTATCGTCATTATTCTTATTAGTGTTATTACTGTTATTGTCGTCATTATTTTACTATTGTTATTATTAGTGTTATTATTATTATTATTATTATTATTATTATTATTATTATTATTATTATTCCTACTACTATTATCGTTATTGTTATATTATTATTGTTAATGTGTTATTATCGTCATTATTCTATTAGTGTTATTACTGTTATTGTCGTCATTATTTTTACTATTGTTATTATTAGTGTTACTTATTGTTATTATTATTATTATTATTATTATTATTATTATTATTATTATTATTGTTAATGTGTTCCTACTACTATTATCGTTATTGTCGTATTCTTATTATTATTGTTATTATTTTTGTGTTATTATCGTCATTATTCCTATTATCGTGTTATTATTGTTATTGTCGTCATTATTTTTACTATTGTTATTATTAGTGTTACTTATTGTTATTATTATTATTATTATTATTATTATTATTATTATTATTATTATTATTATTCCTACTACTATTATCGTTATTGTTATATATTATTATTGTTAATGTGTTATTATCGTCATTATTCTTATTAGTGTTATTACTGTTATTGTCGTCATTATTTTTACTATTGTTATTATTAGTGTTCTTCTATTTCTTTCTGTTCAGTTTAATCGTCCTTATTAGTGTTATTACTGTTATTGGCCATTATTTTTACAGGGCCGCGACCTGTCGGGAGAGGAATTACTATTGATCACATACATACTTTTTGACCACACAAGAACATGGAGGGCCTCCCCGGATGAGGGATCAGCTCAATGCCAGGCCACCTCCGATAAAACACAAACATTTAAGACATTACACAGCATTCACTCACACATATGAAAGGATTAAGGGAAGGATCGCCGTCCATGGCCGGACTTTCAAGAGGTAACTGAGAAAACCATGGAAAACCTCAGTTAGGATTGCCGGCCCCTGGGATCGAACCCCGGATCTTCCGAATGCGAGGCCAGCCCTCTACCACTCCGCTAGCCCGCTCTATTATTATTATTATTATTATTATTATTATTATTATTATTATTATCATTATTATCATTATTATCATGAGAGTTAGCTCCGTACGAGAATCTGGGTTTAGTAAAAGAGAGAGGAAGAAAGAGATTGAGATATGCAGATAGAGAGAAACTCCTTCATCTATCTACTATATTTGAGAACAAAATTAAAACGAATTTTACTAGACCGTTGTACTAAAATTGAGATATAAGATCAAGAAAATGAAGGAAAAAGTGAAGAATATATCTAATTTTGTTGCTGCGTTGGAACATCTTTCAGGCTTGCCGTTGCAGCTGGATTTAATGAAACAAGATTTAAATCGAAAGTGTAATTAAATATCGGTCTGGGTTATTAAACAAGCGGAACATTTGATTTATGAGATTGCCTTAGTTTTATCAAAGGAAGAGGTTGAAGGAAATACGGATAAGAGAACCCTGATATTAATTTCAAGAATTGAGGCACGGATTGTCTAAACAATACACATTACCATCGTGGTTGATGGAAATTACATACAGTGGAACGAAAATAATGGCTATGGACTGCGGGATTATAATTCAGTGACTCATTTTTAATGAAAATTGTAATCGCCAATATGTAAATTAAGAGAAATTCTGATGCACAAAGAAAACGACGCCATTATATTCGGAAAGCAATTAGCATTCTAGCGATCGTAGATGCTGAAGAGAAGGAAGTGAAAAAGGAACATAATTTAAGATATAATTACTGAAGAATGTGCTCATTAATGAGTACGAAGGCACAATAAATTCTGCGATTTCTCTCTTATGATTAGTTCTTCCTAATATTCTAATATCACCCACCACTTCTTCCTAATAGACTTCATAATTTAGGCCTTCATCAAATATTTCGTATCCTTATACTGTAATCCGATATGTGTTCCAAGTCCCTCATGTATAGAGTCCAGCGTTTGGTTACTTTGAGTACAAGTTAGATGCACATGGATCATACTAGCTTCGCTTACAAAGGAGGGCTCTGACTTGTCTCCCCGCACCGTTTCGACTATTTCATCTGTTTATTCGTATAGGGCAGTAGACGCACTGAATAAAGAAAATGCTACTCACGTACAAAATATACTGTCAAGTACAGGGACATCATTTTATTTTTACTTCCATTTTTATTGTACCTGAGTCTTTGAATGTACTTCACTCCCACCCCCTCTACTAGTAAACTTCCAACCGTACTCCATACAAAACCAAGCGTATACAGTCAAAGTCGCCTTACGGTCATAGTAAACACAAACAGTACTGAGTTAGTGGGTATAGTACGTTCCAGAAATATGTTCGCTTTCAATATTGAATCATATTCTCGCACAGGTACTGTCGTCCGATTGCCTATGTCGCATCTCGGTTTCCCCTACTCACTTCTGCCCGTCCCTTTGTGGCTGGGCTGTCTTAGCTCTTTTCTGAAAACATTAATTTCTGTTAGGAATTGGACGTCTACGTAATATTATACAACTGTTTAAAATAACTTCAATAAAGAGGCCTCGTTAATTAATTGTCACGTGATTTCCCTCCCTTTCTACGACCCTGCGACAAAACCACTTGGACGGACAGTAGATAGCATGTCTGAATAATTTTATCTTTTTGGATCGGGCAGAAGTGAAGATTGAATTTACAGGGTACGTAAGGTAATCTTTTATAGAGTAGATACACAATTATTTCAACATGAGTTACTAGTACGAAGGACGAAACTGGTAATTGGAATTAGGTATAATAGTCTATGTCCTATAATATGCAAAAAAGAACTGAAACCTGTATCGAAATGAACGGCCACCATTTTAAAAATGTGTTTAAATATCCATTATTTTTCAATGATTTTTATTTTTCAATGTAAGTTCGTGAGTAAAAACACTTATTGTTAATACTGTAGTATATTTTTTAAAGAAAAACTAATGAAAATTATCAAACTCAAAATGTGCGTAAATGGATGAACTACTTTTCATCCCTCCTATACCTAGTAAAGTGATTTGTTTGTATCTTACGCCAGTATCATCGAACTCCAGTCGTGGAAGGGGGTAGCGAACGGTGTTTCTGGTTCACGTCCTTTAAGGCAAAGGTATAGCCAGGTTAATATTAGAAATGTTAGTAAAAATAAAATGATGTCCCTGTATATTTAATAACAAACAAAATATTTATGTAAAGCCATCTTATGTACTGTACAACAGAAGGTTAGGCTCGCAATAAGTAAAATGAATCTATATTCTAGATAGGCCTATTTTTGTGTTTCACAATATATTTTTCACCTAAAATGTAAAAGCTATTTCTCTTACTTTTCGCCTATTTACAGAGTTTTGATTATTGAAATTGTACTTTTTAAAATAAATATGGTATATATATTTTATAAACGCGAAATTAGTTTAGAAGTAAATAATGTGATAATTTATTGAAATAAGAATTTTCACAATTAAAAATGATTTAATATTGAAATATATATAATATATTTCGACTCTGTTGTTTCAACTTCTGTTCATTTATAAATATTTGTAGGTTGTTTTTGTCTCCATGGATTACCGTCTCTAATAATAATAATAATAATAATAATAATAATAATAATAATAATAATAATAATAATAATAATAATAATAATGGCTTTATTTAACCTGGCAGAGTTAAGGTCGTAAGGCCTTCTCTTACACTCAACCAGGATTAAAACTTGCTTACATAGTTCAACATATAACTGGATCGGGTTTAAGTAATTACATACTGATACGATTTAGGTACATAATGGGATCAAAAGAGGTAGTTACATAAAAATTTACCTCATAAAATAAAAATAAACATAGTGGAATACATATTAATGTTGTTAGAATTAAATATGAATCACACAAAAAAAGAAGCCGATAATTCAATAAAAATGTACACAGTAAAAATAAAAATAAACACATTGGAATATATATTAATATTAAATTACAAGTAAGTAGGATTCACATAATTAAACCAGAAACCGACAATTGAATAAAATGTACACAATAAAAAAATAATAGACTAATAATAAAAAACCAACACAGATTACAGATTAATGCCAGATTACAGAAATTAATTATGAATAGATCTACTTGTTTTGCACGTAAACGTTGTAAATGGATACAGCCTATGTATGTACACATCTATAAATAAATACATAAAAAATGGTGGAAATTACGAAAAATAAAATAAATTACAATAAAAACAGAAGTATTTACACTAGCTACTTGCTTTACGTATTTACATTTAAAATGTTTCAAAAGAAAAATTTCTCCTTTCTGATAAAATACTTTTTCTCCTTCCCTAATGAAGTGTTCGCTACTAATTTATTCTACTGGAATACTCATTTCCTACCGTCTAGCTTTGTTTTGTTTTGACATGGTTCATTGAACAGCAGCAGACCTGAAATGTGTACGCTGCGTTACACTCCGTACATACTTGCACTGTTGCGCGTTGTTCGGAGGCTTTATGTAAACAAACGCAGGAATCTACTTACGTAGCACAGTACTACCGCACTGATTTTCCATGCAGGCTGCCCGGGTTAAATCTCCGTCCTGTCGTGTTGGAATTTGTAGTAGACAGATGTTGGGAATGATTTCTCTCGAAATACTTGCCTCTTTCATTTTGCCTACAATTTCACCTTCCCCTCATTTAATTTTCAATTAATGTATTATATTTCATGGACCTCACATCGGCAAAACTGGAACAAGTCAAAAGTTACACAAAAATATTTTTAGAGACGTTTAACATAGTAATAATTATAAATTGGAAACTTACCACTGCAATTTCACCTAAATTGCAATGTTGATTATTGTTTATAAATATTTGCAAAAATTAAGTAAAGTCTACTACTCCACGAAACTTATTGCATTCCTGATACAAGTAACATTAAGGAAGCCGTGAAAAATCAACAAGATTCCAGATGCCGATGTTATTACTGCAATATGTTATATAAATAATATTGTTAAAATATTAAAATGAAAAATAAATCATTACATAACCTCACCGTTTCTTTTAAGTTCGCATTTATAGACTGGGGAAAAAAAAGACAGACGTATATCACGGCCTGCTGGAGTATAGTAAACACAGAAAATATTTTATAGCAACAATGTTGAAGAAAGGTATTTTGGTTTTCCGAAGTTGCCGTCATTAAACAGAAACCAACATGGAGATTTCATTGCAACTAATTAGAAATTCGTCTTTCAGGTATGTAATAAACGATCTTCGCACAAAATAATGTACGATACACGAGCGGTATGTGTTTTCATGTTCTCGGAAATTAAAAAAAGCTCAACTACGTTTCGCTTTTTCAATCTTTTCCTCGACCATGAAAACGTCAACATACCGCTCTTGTAACGTATATTACTAAAATATATAATAAGCTGATTGTCAATTTACAAACATAAACAATTAACCAGTTGAGTAGAAGGTATGAGTATGGAGAAATTTTGTTAATTCTGTTTCAACTACTTCTCTTGCCTCTTCAAAACGTTCAGGCAATTGTACAGCACATTTAAGACATTCGCCCTATCCTTTCTGATAACATATAACAAGATACATAACAATTAAATAATGCACTTGACATGAAACACGATTAACAGTACAATATTTTTTTAACATTATGAATACAAGCACAAATACTTACTTAAAGGGTTAGGTACAGCTTACAGAAGTAAAATTTTGGAAACATTCAACATTTTTTTCTTCATTATTGTATCTTGTACAATAATGAAAATTGTTATGTGTAAAACGCTGTCTTTCTGCTAAATGAAAAAAATAAATATTTTACGATTTTTTAAAATTATTTATATATATTTTTTTTTCAAAAATTCATAACGGTGATAGTTCACTGTGCAGAAATGAAGCGTTTCCCTGATAACTCATAAACTTCTTAATTTTTCATGTACTCTCTCTTTTATTTTATTGCTGAAACTCATGTTTACAATATCATGCTGTTTCAACTACATTTCTTAATAAATATATATATATTTTTATTTTATGTTATAAGAAAATCCTGATATTTGACCTTTTTTAATGAATTTATTTTTATCAGACAATCTATGAAAGGTAGAGAAGTGATCTTGCATCATATTGCAGATAAGACATGCATAAATACACACACAAAATTTCGCCACAGAATATTTGATAGTTTTTGGGTTATACTTCATCACTGCACAGTGCACTGAATTTTGAAAAAAAAAAAAAAAAGTGAAAATATTTTTTTTAAATTGTAAAAGTATTTTTTTCATATAGCAGAAAGAACAGTGTTTTACGCATGTTATGCCCCAGAGCTAAAGAACGCCCTGTAGCATGATTTCCTTTGGAGTATTAAATTTGAAACAGGAACAGTGTCAGCGGAATACACGGTCTTCAGATGCTTAGCCAGCGGTATAGAGTCTTGTCGGGCGTGTGGTAAATCACTGTCTACAATGATTTGTATTCTTAAGCCTCAAATCATTGCTGGACTAATCGGATTGGTCCAGTAGGACAAAGCATGCATTTTAATTGGTTAAATTATATCACGCATTGTTCGAACTCTTTTCTTGTGCGTAATCTCATTATAGCGACTTATCACTATAATGCACTGAATCAAATTAAATGTAAGAGATGTTTGATTAAGACGATATTTGTAAGTACGTGAAATCAAAAGTGTTTTTAAGCCCATCTCACCTGGTGGATGGCGTGGTCGGCACCCCGGGCGGGAAACGGATAACGAAACATAAAAAGTGTTGGTGAGGAGATTCTGCAGTTAGTTAGTGAAGACTGCTGGCAGAGAGGGTGAATTTGAGAGACTTGGAAGCGGCATAGCGTCGTCCGATGAAATACCCTGTAAGTAACTTTGTACATTTTGTAGATATAGAATAAATCAAGTAGAGTTTACAATATTGCAATCATTTCAGACTAAGTTTAGTAACCATGTAGTTTTCCTATAGTATCCTGAGAGCTCCAGCTCTTCCAGCAAAGTAGTTTTCCATTGTTGTGTACAATGGTGGTGTCAGAAATCCTGATGAGAAGGAGCAGAATTCGAACGCAGTAGCCATCCGGCTAGCAAACAGTGCGACCTAAGTGACGGTCGCACAACACACATACTAATTTTCATTATTGTACAAGATACAGTAATGGAGGAAAAAAATGTTGAATACTTCCAAAAATTTTACTGCTGTAAACTGTACCTAACCCCTTAATATAGGAACATTGGTCTCCGAAAAAAACGGATAATTTGCGTACTAATTATTCTGAAACCCAAACCAGGTTTATGGATCACTTACCGTACGGAAGATATAAATGGGTCAGACCAGACGCCCGATGTTGACTGAGTTCGGGCCGGAATAGAATGCCCTGCAGAATATTCAATTGCGAGCTAGTGAAGACGGGAAACCGACCTAGCGAAGTGGAGAGAGAAAATAGGTACATACGAAGTAGTGGAGTGAATAGAATAGCTATTTCTGTGAAGGAAGCTAACCAAACAAGACGAAGGATATGAGCTCCACAGGGAGAAACGTGTAACTACTGCAGAGCTCAATATTACAAATTTCATTATATCAACAATGTATTTTATTTCTTATCTTATTGTACAACGTGTCATAAAATGATTGCTCCCATTTTAATATGGTTTATTTCGGAATGTGAGTAGACTGTAGGAACACAGTCACAATAGATAGCTAATATTTCCTAGTTTATGAGGTGTACTGCTACCATAAGCGCATGCATTGGCTATTTCTGTAAAAAAGGAATACATCTTAGAATTTTAAACACTAAACCTCATACACACTGCACGTTGTTGAAATCTTTTCATACTGGAATCGATATTTCACTTTGAGAGATTTCGGCGTGGTACGCGTTTTATTATTATTTTATTTGGAGTTTAAATTGAAACTAAATTTCAGAAACCATGAATATCATGTCATGAAACCATAAGTATTACATGAACGAACTGTAACTTTAGAAGTGAATTTTATTAAACTGCGGCAAATTTGTTAAATTGCGGAAACTGATGAGTTCCTCGTGTTTCGACAGACTAAACTGTTATATATCTGACGTAGCTTGCTGTCAAAGGCACATGGCGTGGGAGGAAAGAAATACGACCAGTGTATGTATGTCTGGTTAAGCAGTGAGCTATGTGTTTTGCAACAATTTTAGTAAAAATTCCATACATAAACTAACAGCGAAGGACATGGAACGATTTTGTTCTTTATCGATAATGAATTTCTGAATGCGAAATGTGACATAATTTTATAATATGTATTTTAAAACCTTAGGATTGTGTGACTTGTAATGAAATGCAAATAAAACAAAAATAAATTGATATCACATGATTCGAGAAAGCCATTTCGTTGATGTGACGTCACAGCACATAGTATTAGACCAGAGTTTATCGGAAATCGACGAGGTGAACTTCTCTATGCTATGTATTTACATTCCTGTTACTTGCTTGTTCGTTACTCGTTGCAGAAATTTACTATGGCTGAAAGGATGATCACAAAGATAACATATCTGGTATGTTACCTGTGCCACATTTTTTATTGGACAGTGCACTTGCCACCACGACGATTGACCCGAACGTAAACTACATCACTGTCCCCGTAACTATCTTGTTTACAAAATTAACTTTAATTAAATTGAATATTGTAAATTCAATGTGATATTCTTAATTAAAGAAAACTAAATTTATACAGAGGGTTGTTCCCGATCTCTGATAACGAATTTGAATGACGTCATGTGCGTCAGAAATCACACCGACAGCTGAATTGCGACGAGAGAGGTGACAACCAGTAGTGAGTGCACGGTGTATCACAGTAGCAATGCCCAAGAAAATCGAGCCTTTTTGGGAGGGGTACATAACAACCCTTTCCTATGTACAGTTACAGTACAATTACGTGAAAATCATAGGAGCCTGCAAAAAACGTGGTTTCGTTATTTCCAAGAAAGGCATCTTGTGTGTACCTAATAAGACTGGCAAAGCTCGGATGGGACTAATTCCAGATTGGAAAAAGCAAGCAAATCCATCCCCCGTCACAAGTCACCGCACCCCACGAGATGATACAAATGAATTGCATTCGAGCTTTACCAATCTTATTAAGTACACAGAAGATGCCTTCCTTCCAAATAACGAAACCACGTTTATTGCAGGCTTCTTTTATTTTCACTTAGCTGTACTTGGCATTGGAAAGGATCGTAATGTACCCCTCCCAAAAAGGCTCGATTTTGTTGGGAATTTCTGCTGTGAGTCGCCGTGCACTCTGACTATGAAATCACTCACTACTGGTCTGTCACCTCGCGCCACAGTTCAGCTGTCGTGTGACTCCTGACGCACATGATATCATTCAAATTCGTTATCAGAGATCGGAAACAACCCTGTATTTTGACAAAAGTATATTCAAATGTTCATGGTTCAAAGAACAAACTGGAAATCTTGTCAAATGCCTACGTAATCTCCAGACAATGAGTTCAGTCTACTACTAAAATGGTTTAGATTTAGCCAAGTCGAAAGGCTACAGAGTCTGCTTTTTATGGTAGGCTCGAATTCCGCTGGGTCCTATGATGATGATGATGATGATGATTATTATTATTATTATTATTATTATTATTATTATTATTATTAATTTGAGACTGTAACAGACCATAATATAGTCTAATACGATAATGGTGATGATGATGATTATTATTATTATTATTATTATTATTATTATTATTATTATTATTATTATTATTATTATTGTGCTTAAATGAAAGACATTTCCATATGAAAATATTCTAACAGATTTATCCTTCAATTCTCCATACCATACAAACTACGTAAATAAACACTGCACAAGCTACTTTGTGGATAATCATATATGTATTTTTAATGTATTTATTTACACTGCAGGTAGGCAAACACCCGGTGGCAGTGTTAACTTAATTACACACAATAAAAATAACACACAATACAATTAAAATACACTATACAAATAATACACAATAATTTTATTAATAATAATACATTTAAAAAAATTGCAATATCCCATTCACAAACTACACCTACTAGGAAAAGAAAACTATAATTTGAGCATATCAACTCATAAAACTAAAGTAATGGCCCACAGTGGTAAATTTCCAATTCGTACAAAAATAATAGTTGACAATAAGCCCATAGAACAAGTATCTCATTTTGATTATTTAGGTTGTAATATAACTTATGACGTAGATATATTGACAACAAAATAAGCAAATTCCAGTGAATATGCGGAACAATAAATAGAACACTAAAAATAAAACTAGAAAAGAAACAGAACTAAAGTTCTATAAAACTATGGCAGTACCCGTGTTGACATATGGAAGCGAATCATGGATAATTAAAGAACGAGATAAAAGTAAATTACAGGCTGCAGAGATGAGGTTTCTTCGCAGAGTAAAGGGATGTAGAAGAAGGGATTTGATAAGAAATGAGGATATCTGTAAAGAATTAAATATATACAACATAAACGAAAAAGTTGAAGATTATAAAGAAAAGTGGAAAGAACACCTGTCTCGAATGGATAATGAAAGAATTCCAGCACTGATACAACAATACCAACCTAAAGGCAAAAGAGATGTCGGATGTCCTAGGAAGAGGTGGAACTGAATAAAATGTGAAGACGGAACTGGCACTATGCCTATACCATGAAGTGAAGATGATGATGATGATGATGATGATGATAATACATAAAATAACCTAATTAATAAGTGAACCTAATTTTCTATTACAACCCACATATGTATAGGCCCTACATAAGTTTCACATTGGTACTGAAAATCTTTCACTTCACTCATCTCACTGCACTGCACTGGCACTATGACACATCTCACTCACTGTACTGGCACTATGACACATCTCACTCACTGCACTGGCACTATGACACATCTCACTCACTGCACTGGCACTATGACACATCTCACTCACTGCACTGGCACTATGACACATCTCACTCACTGTACTGGCACTATGACACATCTCACTCACTGTACTAGCACTATGACACATCTCACTCACTGCACTGGCACTATGACACATTTCACGGACACTTTAGAACACATTTGACTGACACTATATAACACATTTCATTGACACTATAGAACACACTATAAATTATCACTGATCGAATCTATTCACTGCCATTGTAAACCATAACTTCGCTGTCTCACCACGCTTCACTGTTACAACAGTTCAAATAAGAAAACAATTACACCCTTATCTATACAGAACTATATTAAACTGAACATTTGTAGTCTAAGAGCCTTTTACAAGCTGTTTTAAAATAAGTTACAAGTCAAACCAAGGAAATAACTCGTCAGGCTAAGTAAATACATGTCACCTGAAGTAAATTTTTAATACATCGTGTATCGTTCTGATGCTGGAACATAGGTACCCCCTGGCGAAGGATTCCATACGCAAAAGGAATTCCATTACACTTATTTCCCGACAGAGATAGATGGACAAGTGGTAAGCTCATCGCCTCAAACGCCATAAGGTACTACGAGGACGCAAGATAGGAGAAATTTGGTTCAGAGGCTCTAATTTAGACTTGGACGTCTTTAACGTGCTGGAAAACTCCGACACAAAACACATAGTTTAAAGTCTCTCGCGGAGGACTTGCGCTCCGGATTTTTGAGTCCTAAAAATCCATCGACCCTAGCCGTATTTGAACCTTTAATCTTTGGGTCTGGAGGATATCTACAGTTTAGGTTCCTAATAAAGCGGCAGCCATCGAGAAGAATTATCATTTTCAGATTTACCTTCTGAAATGTTGTGGAATATTTTTTGTCTCAATTTCTGTCTTCTAGTGAAACACGCAGAACATATTTTCTTAGACTATTACACTTTTACTACGTGATACTAGTTTTGACCAATAAAACGGTACGAAAGCACGTCTTTCAACCAATTATGGCTGCTTATCGCACAATTTTATCGCTTTCATAGTATTTGTTTAATTTTATCGCTTCCCTAGCATTTGTTTGTTTTTGTTACTTCCCTAGCACTTCTTTCTTTATTTGCTAACATTTCAAACTGAAAATTAATTACGGTACTATAAAACATGCTTTGCAATCGTCATTTGTTTCCTTCATAGATAGGCGACTGAAAATGGCGGCTCCGTTCAAACATTTTGGTAAAGGTAACATTAACGAAATAGAATTTTAGTAAGTCAATATCTATTTTATTGTATTAGAGTACTTTATTTCTTCTACTCTTTATATGAGGGGTTCACAACCAGAGTGGACCAAGTCCATCTGGAATAATTCTGAGATATTGGGTCTTAAAGTTCCTGGCTCACGCTTAGCAACCTTCACTTTCCATAGGAAATGCTGCCCTCTATGAAGTAACAAATGAGTTATGGACTTTGTTTGTTATGGCAATGAATAAATCTAAGGTTTCTTCATCCGAGAATGTATTAATCCATAAACTGATCATTGGTGGACTTGGTCCACTCTGGTTGTGAGCCCCTCATATACTTTCTTCTGTTTTTATTACCTCCCTACCATTTGCTTCTTTGTTTGCCAACATTTCAAACTGCAAATTCTTTACGGTATTATAAAACATGGTTTGAGATCGTCATTTGTTTACATCATAGACAACAATTGAAAATGGCGGCTCCATTCAAACATTTTGGAGAAGCTGATATTAGTGAAATAGAATTTCAGTAAGTCATTAATATTTTTTGTAATAGAATACTTTATTTCTTCTAATCTTTATATACTTTCTTCTAATCCTGTAATAGTCAATTAAATCCTAATCGGGTTTTGATTTTTTCTAGATAAATCAAAACCTCTAGTGAGATTACTGTTGATAATATAGTGTTATGAAAATTTTGTTTCTTAACAAAAATTCGGATATGACTGATATTATTAATAAAGCCTTACTCCATAAATTGACAAGTTTTATTACGAATAATTAATACAATATTTCAGTCTTGCATAATATTTAATTATTTGGTACCAAGAATGTAGTATTTACTGGCGAGCGCAATGTATGCTAAAGCATTTAAGTGAGACTTTATTTTTCCCCCATTTTGAAATAGTTTTATTTAGAGATTCATACTCGACAGTAAAAGATTAGTTATGATCCTTCTTTTGCGCATGTGCGGAATTCGAATCTTTTGCAGAAAGAATCATTTCAGACCGTTCTTCCAAATCGCTCCTTTTTTCTTATCAAATATATCAAGACGATAAATTGGGACAGAAGAAGTTCATTGTTTTGCGTTAAAGGTTAATATCTGTTGGGAATGGCTTCGCAAGAGCTGTTAAGAACGTACAACAGCTGCCGGCGCTCTTCCCCTGATTTATTAGAGGCGGGTCGAACCGTTGAAATTGCCGTGACATACCCAGCAGGCGGGATGGCTTCGATCAATGTCTTCTGGACCCGTCCCTGGGGAGCTGGACCACGCTGGAAACAATGTCGTGTGACAAATTTAATAACGGCGTAGGTAACGAAAACTTTGATTGAAATCGTGTCCAGTATATTACAAGGCTTGCTTCTCTTACAGAATTGTTTTCTCCGTCCCTGTTTTGAAGCCAGATGGGACGAACACAGTGGTTACACGAGGAAGTGCAAAACATAACTATTAAATAACTCTTGTTCACTAATTCATTCCTGTAGGGTACAATAATTACCATTCTTTAAAATGCTTTGTATTTCTCTTATTTTCCGCTGTTTCTCTAATTTCTTCCCATTTTTTTATTATTTTCTTCAGCCTTCTATTCATTTTCCTCTACCTTAATTTCTTCTTCCTTTCTTACTACTAAGCTTATGGGTCTTTCCCGGGGATATCGTGCCTACTGAGATACTATCTGTTGCGACTTTTGATGATATGAGAAATAATATTTTCCCTTATACTTTTGCGGAAAATGTTACCCTAAATTTATTCAGGAAAACTATGCTTTACTGGAAAATGTTCGTTACCAAATCATTGCGTTCTTCACTGTCTTTATTACAGCCTCAAGAGATGCACACATATTGCTCACTAAATATTCATTTAAGTAGTTATAGCTAGTCATTTCCAACTGGCCAACCTGTGACGTTGGAGTGCGTTTCCCCTCTCGGAGCAGAGCTGGTAAGGCACGTGAGGGAGGGTAATGTTGTGACTCCGCTATTTAAACATCTCCATCCCTTCCACTCCCCTTAAACAGACTATTTCAGTAATCGAAGTGAGGCATCACGAGTGTTTGCACTAAAATATTTTTCAGGGAAAAGTGTAGAAAATTCTTCAATCGCAATGATTAGTGAGAATACTTTTTTACAAGTTTCTGCAACTTGAATTTTCCAATTTAAACATTTATCAACAGTAATCTCACTAGAGGTTTTGATTTTATCGATTTATCTAGAGAAAATCAAAACTCGAGTGGGATTTAATTGACTATTATACGATTAGAAGAAAGTACATAAAGAAGTACTCTAATACAATAAAATATTGACTTACGAAAGTACTGAACTGTCTTCAAATGTATTATTGTACCATTGTATTCCGTTAGATGGCAATAGTGTGTTATGATTACTGTTTTCTTGTTATCAGTTATGCCAACTATAGAATCTTCATTGAACTCTGTGGAGGTTACTAGTCAAGAAGGCTTTGTTGATTCAGTTTCATTTTTATTAAAACAGTTGCATTCCACTTTAATTATCCAGATTCCAGTAATCAATCTCACTTGACAGATGATTTTCATTAATTCTTAGCATTAAACAATTTCTGATACGTGACTACCCATAATATCACACAGCAGAAGCTATAACATAACCTAAATATAATAAACAAGTGTTTGAAAAGTTATAATTATGAATGATGAAATAATAAAAGTTTTAATTAAGGATGTCGAAATAAAAAATTAACATGAATAATTTTAAAAGGAACAATTATTGACAGTACAATTTTCAAATTTGAATGTTTTAGTGGTTGGTGGTTCAGTTGATGTTATATTGGACGTGTGCGTAAAAGAAGTGGAACTCGTTTATGCACATGGTGTATTCCTCAACTTATTCAGGATTTCCAAATGGTGCTCTTCATTTATTTGTAAATAGGATTTCAGGGAAGATGCATTGCTATGACCAGTGATCTTTATTAATTCTTGTTCTTGAATGCCAATGCGAGTCATATTTGAAAATGCTGTGTATCGACTGGAGTGGTTTGTAATTTTCTGTTTTTTTTTTTTTTTTTTTTTTTTGTTTTGTTTTGTTTTTTTTTTGTTTGTTTTTTTTTTTTGACGTCCAGACCAATGCAGTTTGAAATGTTGGCAAACAAAGAAACAAATGCTAGGGCAGTGATAAAAATAAACAAATGCTAGGGGCGCGATAAAATTAAACAAATGCTAGGGACGCGATAAAAATGTGCAATAAGCAGTCATGATTGGTTGAAAGACGTCCTTCCGTACCGTTTTATTGGTCAAAATAGTATGACGTAGTAAAAGTGTAATAGTCCATATAAAAACCTAGGTTCTTTACTGGTTAACTGAAAGGAATTTCGGTGCCGTATATTTTAATCGGAGACAAATTTGGTTAAGAGGTGAGTGATAATTTTACCAGAACATTTATAAAACCTGATAAAATCAATAAGCAAACAAAGCTAATACGACTTGTATAAGAAGCGATGTTGTTAACTGCATAGGTTCGGTGTCCGAATTTCCATCCCTAGACATTAGGAAGCTAGACAGACATTAGTAAGATAGCAGATAAACATTGGGAAGATAGGGTTGTAAGCATTGGACGAATAGACATGAGGCAAATAGACACAAACATTAGGCATATAAGTAAACTTTAGGAAGATAGACATACAGACATTGGTCAGATAGACACAGATATCAGACAGATAGGCACAAAGTGGGCGAATAGGCACAGGTATTAGGCAGGGGCATTAGGCGATATAAAGACAGACATTAGGCAGATATACATTGGGAAAAAGACACATTTATTAGGCAGAAAGACACAGAGATTATATAAATAAACAGATAGACACACAGACCTATAGACAAACTGTGTATTTGGAAGATAGGTAGAATAACAGAATCAGAAATTCAAATAAAAATGCAGGCAGACTATTAAAAGGAAAGAGAGCTGGGAAGTTAGACAATTATTTCAGCAGACTGACAGACAGACAAACAGCTTAAAAGGTAGGTAGACAGAAATATGGGTGTAGAAATCGGGCATCTACATATTTTCTACTTTTTTTTGTGAGCTACGCCATTTTATTGTAGTGACACTGTGGAAGATTTTAAATTACTGGGGCTGGGAAAGAATGCGAGGGAAATAAAAAATTAAGCAGAAAATCGGTCCTAGAATGTGAGCGAGGCGGAGGGGAGTGCAGTTCCCGGGCTCGATTCATTTGAACAGTCCAAGTCTGTGGCATTTGTTTCTGGTTTTATCAGCGCTGTGTGTCCACCGTTGTTGAACGGGCCCAAAACGCTCGTTTGAAAGACTGATGGTAGTGGTGGAGGGGGATCGAGTTTCATCAGACAGTGCAGGTTATAAATAAAACGTGTGACTCCATTCAACGGGTTTATTGGACTCCACTTCTGCATGCGTCGATTTCATCTCTTCCTGTGCATTCACCGCTTGGATATACTGCATTCTATTCCGTAGCATCGAGCCTGCACTTTTGATCATGCGGACGTGATCTGCTTTATAATTACGAATAATCTCAGATCAAGGACAAATTTAGAACTCATACAAAATATATGAACCGTATTGACTCAGTCCATAGAGCGACTGACATTGTACTGCCACGTTTCAGATTCGAACCCAGTCAAACGCAAGGACTCCTTTCAATCAGCATTATACAGTGCGATCGAAAAGTCCCTCCGCAGCTCTATTAATTCTTCTAACCGTCGAATACAACCCGGTAGAAAGTTGGTACTCCCCAATTCATTCCGGTTTGACAATCTCACACCTCCAGTCCATTATATGCTTAGCTGCCAGTGCTACCACTTGAATTCTCTACTAAATACACTTGAATTCTCTGCCTAGTGGATTCCCGGCTATACAAGCACTGCGGAGAGACTTCTCGATCACACTGTATAATGCAGTATGTAGAGATGGTAGATTTTAGTGACTTGAAATAAAAAATTTATCACCACATTTCGTCCAGACATGCAATGAGGAAACCACTCTAGCTAAGATAAAGATACATTTACTGAAATATATTATACAAAGTTAAATATGCAATGCAAACACACATTCTCAGAGACGCTCTGAAACTATGTAGAACAGTATCTTGAGATGCGTAACAAATGCAACGATATTAATTTTAAAAGCACATTCGAATTTCTTCCTCCAATCGCTTTTGTTAACATTATGTATTAGTAGTAGTGACATAAAAGAAATCTAAATCTTAAAAATTTTGAACTCAAACAATTCAGTCCCCACATACAATTTTTTAGTCGTCATGGCTGCCTGGCGTACGGAATTTGTCTACCCTTTATTTTTACAATAAGTAAATCGCATCTAGATACTTTAGATCTAATAAAATTAAAGTTTAGAATTAACAAATGACTATCTAACCGTGAAATGAGCGCGCTCCTTGGGATAAGTTACCTGGTTGAGATATTTTCCGGGGTTCTCCAACTCATTGAGAGCAAATGCTGGATAACTTTCGGTGCTGGACGCTGGACTCATTTCACTGGCATTATCACCTTCATATCACTCAGATGTTAGATAAACATAGCAGTAAAGTTGATAAAGCATCGTAAAATAACATATTAAAAAGTGCAGTATTGTATAGGCCTATCCTGATGAGGCCTGGAATCACAAACATATCTTAAGGTGCATCTATACTATTCAACTTTTCTTTCATCTTTACGCATTTAAGCAATGCATGCAAGAGTGAACGAAACACATTCAATAAATTGTGCATGCCTTTATATACTATAAATGAGAGCGCATGCAGCAATTGAAAGCTACCCATCGTCGGAGCGGATCTTCTGCGTTATCTCGTTCAACAGCGATTGTTCTAATTGACCGTGAATAAAATGAAAATTGTTTTTCTTTGGTGATGGTTAAAGGTAGGGATTTATACCACAACATGAGGATATGAGGTTAGATGTGCTTAGACTATCTTCACGTCATGAATGACTTGAAGTCTGAGGTATGGCCAGGTTACAACTGAAATGTGTTTTGTATCGCAGCAATTGAATGGAGGTATGTTTCTCGAGTGTACAACAAACACTTTATGCATACTTAATCTTATAGTCTCTGTGCGTAAATTCGTATCTTTAGTGATGGTGGACCTTTTAAGCTGAAAATGACTGCAAGTACGATTAGGTTTAATGAAAATTATCACAAATATGAGTGCCTATGGAATGTTCAACCACAATTTTGAGATTCAAGCTAGCCTAACTATTGGACTGATATGTAATACTTATTAATATATATATACACACACACACACACATATACAGGATGTTTCCGGGCTAGTGTTACTAACTTTCAAGGATGATGGGGAAGGGCACATGTATCAATTTGAGATCAGGAACCCTGGTCCGGAAATGACTGAGTCGAAAGTTACAAGCAAAAGTAGTTGTGTGGAAATGAAATAATTTTATTCTTCTGTACACCTTATTCATTTGTATTTATCTGTACATCTTACACATACTGTATTCATCTGACGTTGTTTACGTTGTCTACTTACAGTATTCCATTCAGTGCAGTGTCTGAGGGGTGGGGACAGGAAACTACACTAAATTAATGCAGATAGCGTAATGTGTAACGGACATGGTCGGTCCTGATATGCACGTCTGTATACAGCAGTGTATGTGTACAAGTTGCAGTGTCCAGTCGATCAGTCCTAGTGAAATGGAGGAGTACACGAGAGCGGAATATGCAGACCTGATTTTCGGATACGGATGAGCCAATGGGAACAAGCTCATAGATTGTATTGGGCAAGTACCCACGTAGGAGACATCCGGCCCATACCATCTTTCCACGACTGTTCCAAAGGTTAAGGGAAGGAGGGCAAGTGGTGCCAAATTACAATTTTATTTCCACACAACTATTTTTGCTTATAATTTTCGACTGAGTCATTTTCGGACCAGGATTTCTTATCTCAAATTAATACATGTGCCCTTCACCATCATCCCTGAAAGTTAGTAACACCAGTCCGGAAACACTTCCTTATAATGTGTAGTGATGATGCCGTTAAATACAGCACACCATATAGACAGACATAAAAATCTGCATGCATCTTAATTGAACGTGCGTCTTCAACTTGATTCTTTCAACATTTTCTCCAGATTGCATGCGCACTCGCATGGAAAATTGGAGTTGTATTCGGCGGCGACTTTCACTGTCTGCTACTCGTGTGGGTGGTATAATGTTGATGTAGTCAATACGTATTGTAGTACTCAGCACTTCCTGGAATATTTCTGAACTGGTCGCCAGACGCGGCACCTGAGACACTTTGCCACCGTCATACATCATTCAGAAGCCGTCGACTGTCGCCCGATAGACTGACGCTCCTCAGTTCTTATGATAAAACCCCGCTCTGCCATTCAGCGTGCGGACAATGCGCCGAGTCCTACAGAATGGGATCCAGCTGCTATCTGATATTACCCGTACAATCGCTGTCCTTCTTATGCCTTGTTTGCCTCCATACAGCAAATAAATTAAGCCATTCAATCTGAGCAAAATTACTCGTCAATTCAGTGTTTTCTCTGCCTGCTTGAATGTTTTAAATAGTCTGTATCAGGGGCGTCCAAACTTTACTTGAGTTATGCTCGAGCGCGGGTTCGATTCCCGCTTGGAATAATTACTTGATTGAGTTTTTCCCGAGGTTTTCTCCAACCATAAGGCGAATGTCAGGTAATCTATGGCGAATCCTAGGACTCATCTGCCAAATACCTAATAACTAGGCTTCGTATTACAGCTATCTAATGTCTTAAGTTACAGCTCGACCAAGTTAAGTCTGCGAGCCGAGAGGGGAAGTTGGAGGCAGTTCTGTAGTGAAAGGAGGCGGTAACGATAGGAGACCAGTACAGTCTCATATGACAGCAAAGTTTTCGTACTGCGCTTCAGTTCATAGAGCGGTAACAATTTAAGACGCTTTGAAGTAGACTGTACTTCTACTTCTGCTTGACAGTTAAGTTTGGCGTTCTGATTGGCAAGCGTGGAGAAAGTTGCATGAGGGGGAGGGGGAGGCTGGGAGACAGCGTAACTGTTGCCTTTATCTGAAGACAAGGACAAAAATGCCTGCGCTCCGTAGTGTATTTTAAACAATGTGCACACGTTGAATTCTGAGCGTCAAGTGACCTATGTGGCAACTGTGTTTTGCCTCTACATTCCTTCCCGATATCCCCACTCGCAGACTTGACTTGGGCAAGCTGTAAAGACACATTAGGTAGCCTATATAGTACGCCGAACACAGATGATGCAACGAATAAGGATATAAACAAACACATCGTCGCTGCGTGTTCGTGGGGTCCGTACATTCTGAAGCTATACTAGTAAACACATGCTTGAGCCGTGATGTTCATTTTCGTCGTGATATTCGCAGTGAATAATAACGTGCATTAGTAAGTTATGGAACTTGAACATATGCGGATGTCACTTGAAATGATTTTATATTGCAAGAAATTCTGTCAGTAGCACATAACGTTATTGGTGCATGATGTAGTACAAGATATTCTTATTGTGCGATATTTTTTCATGTTTCATTAGGATATTACATCTCGATCATCATTGAAAACCCACTAATTTTCTATGTACTTTTCTAGAATTTCTCTAAAATGGATATTATGTAATTTATTAATTGGGATCTTGGCATTGAACATCATGGTAGGCTACACAAATCCATTCTAAACGCCGAGTTAATATCTTCATAATTTTCAGATTTTGACGGTACTGGTTCTTTTGGAATACGTTCAGCATACTTTCTGTGCCTTTTGGTATTTCAGTGTCTTTCAGTACACTGTTCTTTGTCACAATTTATAAGTTATATAATGTTGTCTATATTGACAGTGAAAATATTAGTTCAAATATCCTCAACTATGCCCTGCAATACTACACGCTCTGCAATGAACCTTCAATCAGCCACAAAGGTGTAGTTATTTAAATAGCCCTAATACGACTAGTAAGGGCAGTGATCAATAAGATTACTCACTATGGCTGCTTCCCGATTTTCACTTTCTAGAGGAAGAGAGCAGAGGATGCGTAACTATTTTGTATATGAATGTACCTGTATCTGCGCTGTGACGTCACATATACTTTGAATCAGGCAACTTCATTCCAGTTTATAGGTAGCTGGAATACGGAGCCTACAAATAACTATCTTGCTATCACAATCCCATCCACGCTAAATGACCTAGCACTTTATGCAGCGTCGTTAAATAATCAAATAAATCGGTCAGAGCCACATGTTCTGAACATAAATTCCTCGAAATACAAATAAATTTATACATAGTAGTGTAGAATAATTTTTAGTAAATATTTCGCAGGAATAAGCTATTATCATCCACTTAATTTTATTTCTTATACTAGGTTAATTTGAAAATTATTATAAAATAAGACGTGCATAATTATTACCTAATGATAATTGTGGAACTAGGTTTTTGAAGATAATAAATTGTTAATATCAGGCTTTTGTTCTGTGGTGCTGATGAGTAAGACGTCTTGAAGATATTTATCACTGAGCTTGATTTCAATTTTGAGTTTTTAATTTTCATTTTATTTTTATAAATATTTGTTCACGTAGGGCACACAGGGTGATTGAAGTTTTACCGCTATCTTCACGGTCATAGATGTACAGGGACATCATTTTATTTTTACTTCAATTTTTATTGTACCTAAGTTTTTAATGTACTTCACTCCCACCCCTCTACTAGTAAACTTCCAACCGTTCTCCACACAGAACCGAGGCTGCGTATGCAGTACTGAGTTAGTGAGTATAGTGCGTTCCAGAAATATGTTCGCGTTTTGCAGTGACGAAAGAGCTTTCAATATTGAATCATATTTTCGCACAGGTACTATCGTCCGTTTGCCTACGTCGCATCCCGGTTTCCCCACCTGCTTCTGTTCGCCCCTCTGTAAAGTCTAGTAGCTGGGCTGTCTTAGCTCTTTTCTGAAAACATTAATTTCTTTTAGGAATTGGACGTCTACGAAATATTATACAACTGTTTAAAATAACTTAAATAAAAGGGCCTCGTTAAGTAATTAACTGTCACGTGATTTCCCCCTTTCTACGACCCTGAGACAAAACCATTTGAACGGACAGTAGATAGCATTTCTGAGTAATTTTATCTTTTCGGATCGGGCAGAAGTGAAGATTGAATTTACAGTACATAAGGTATTCTTTTATAGAGTAGGCATAGAATTATTTCAACATGAGTTACTCGTACGAAGGACGAAACTGGTAATTGGAATTAGGTACAATAGTCTATAGTGCGATAATATGCACAAAAGAACTGAAGCCTGTATTGAAATGAACGGCCACCATTTTCAAAAATGTGTTTAAATATCCGTATTATGATTATTTTACAATTTAACTTCATTCTCTATATTGTACGCTAATGTGCTGTAACAGTACAATATACACTGCATAATTAATACGTCCGAATGGATAGTTCAATTCGTGAGTAAAAACGCTAAATGTTAATACAGTACTGTATTTTGATTATACAAAAATCTAATGAAAATTATCAAACTCAAAATTGGGGTATTTCCTAGTTTACATAAATGGATGAAACTTTTCTTCCTCCTATACCTAGTAAAGTGATTTGTTTGTATATTACGCCAGTATCATCGAACTCCAGTCTTGGAAGGGGAGAAGAAGAGTGTTTCCGGTTCTAGACCTTTAATATAGCCAGGTACATATTAAAAATGTTAGTAAAAATAAAATGATGTCCCTGTATTAAAAAACACAGAGTACATTTGAAGTATTACTCGACCAAAGGCCAGTGGAGTCCTGCAGCCCGCAGCGCCACTTGTACTTCTCCTGCGTTCGTATAGCGTTAGCGCGATTTTACATTATGCTCGCGTCTCCAGTCGCCTCGGTCGAGTTATAGAAAAAGTGAGACAAATTGAAATGAGAAGGACAGAAGGACAGAAAAAACAGTACACATTTATCTTTAAAAATGTACATTAATAACCAAGAAACGCTATTGAAAATGAATATTTATAAATAAATTATATATATTCTATGACATCGTGAAAGTTTCCAGAGCTCCAGCGAAGAACACTTTGTTTCCGATATGTTTTGAAATTGAATTCTGTTTTGCTCTTTTCAGTAGACTATAGGCAAATCATAAATTGTTTATGCTCGACCATGCCGAAATGTAGTAATTATACACCTGGTAGCAGTCCTTTAATGCATGTCATTAAAGTACACCTATTCATTAAAGTTCAGGTTTTCGATTATTCTCGGATATGCAATATTAAAAGACAACTAGGGAAAGGCCACGGAGGCTGGAAAACAATACTGTCGCAGAAGGTTATGTTCTGTTACTATAATAATTAGAGTTAATTGTAAATAATATTCAAATAAATTCAATTTGTCATCTCGTTTTTCAATGTCGAATTCAATTTCAAGGTTATATCAAGATTAATTTTTATCTTACTCTCTAGATTATATCAAGGTCGTCGACATTCGTTTCCCGGAAAAAAATCAATACTTTCGCGTCTGCGCACATCTCACAATTTATGATGTAGGCTATTGCACTCACTCACATAATAACATGAATACTTATGAATAATTTCAAGTTAGAAATATGGTCGAGCATAAAAAGTCGTATGAAACTTGCCTATAATGGTAATTAAGACATAATATGAAAATTTGAAACTCGCTTGCGCTCGTTTCATAAACATCCTCGCGTCTTAATTACTACCATTATAGGCTCGTTGCATAATGTACTATTACGTTCGTGTATTTTCGTATAATAAAAAAGAAAAACAACGTTTCTCTGCTATAATCCGAAAAGCAATCGAAATGATTTACCTTAAAAGTAAATTACTCTAATTACATTATCACAATATTATTAAACTGAATTCATTAATTACGCGAATACAAGAATGTAAAATGTCAATTGAACATGTCTTGTTTTAGGGCTATACTACACGAACGTTAAAAACGTTGCGTTGACAACGTTCTTTTATAGAAACTTGGTTTTGGTAATATGATCGCTTGTATAATTGCATGACTATACTACACAAGTGTTAAAAGTGCTGCGTTTGGTTGCGTTGCTTCGACGTTGAGAAGTTTCAACGCATAGGTCTGCGTTGGCAACGCCAACTTTTGAAAACGTATTCATACTACATGTGCGTCACCAACGCAACGTCAACAACAGACTGGATATTGTCTGCAAATGCAGTTTTTACTACCTACTCTTGGTGAAAATGAAACCATTTCGAATATACCTTCACCTAAACAAGAAGACTTGCCGTAAACGGTAAATTATTTCTCAGGCTACTTGGTCATGAGAGTAATGTAAACGATACCCAAACAAAATCGGGACCATCTCTTCGCTCGACAGGGACAGGAAGAAAAGAAAAATCAGAAAATATTCTAGTAACTGCAACAAGGGATATTACAAATATATTATCAGAGAGCATGGATTTATAAAGACAAGACATGAGAATGACAAAGATGGAAAGAAAGCTTTCCTATTATCATTTGTAAAAATCATGGACATTTTACCTCCAGAGCTTGCAATTAAAGCCAGTTTCAAAGTTTCTGTAGTGTTCAGAAACCTGCTTATCGAGCAACGGGCAACATCAAGAATGTCCCAATTGTCAGATATGTTGCCGTTGAGTGTTATTGCCGATGGTTCAAATTATTGTGATTTCATTGTTAATTTCAGTCAGTACTGATTTCTGCAGCTTGTAATGTTCTTAATTTTCAACATATTATGCATAAAATAAAAATATAATCATTTTCTGTAGTTTGTGATGTTCAACATATTATGCATAAAATAAAAATATAATCATTACAAATTAAGGCAAATATTATTACTTACCTTAATGTTACAACCAACTTTTCGACAGGATGAATTGATTTCCTCATTACAGTATCAGTTTTCCTAATTTTATGAGAAATTATATTTAAAAGATCATCAAAACTTTTTATTGACATTTTGTAATAGAAAAAAAAACTTGTCGGAATACTGTCGGTGATTTTCAAATGCAGTACAGTATAAAACTTTCCTGTCGAAAGTCTCTTAGGGTGCTATTCATAGACATTTCGCAGCACCCGCTACGAGCGTACTAAGGTATACTACTGGTTACTAGTACAGAATTCAAATCATATCCTATCGCTAACACTGGTTTATGAATCCGAAAAACGCTGATCATCCACCGGAAGCCCGCGCTAAAATGTCTGTGAATAGGGCCCTTAATGTTCGTTGGGATGAATTCGCCACATTCTTTTCCCTCTTTTTTTTTTTTTTTTTTTTTTTTGAGACAGACTTAACACATAGCGGAGCTACATATGCAACTTGTATAACATCCATTGCAGTTCTGAAACCAAACACAGCGTCTCTAACGCAACGTGTAGTTTACACATTTTCACACGTTACCAACGCCTGTCAACGCAACATTTTTAACGTTCAAAGTATAGCCCTTAATGTTAACATTAACCTTCTTCTTGTCTCATTTGAACCTTGAAGACTCCCTACTATATCGAAGCCACTAGTAGCCAGACTCAATGTATAGAAACAGGGTCGCTGTGTGTTTGCTATCACCCAGACTATAAAATGTGCCGAAGCAATTTTTCGAAACGTTGACTTTGTAGCCAACAGCAAGTTGAATGTCAATTTCTATACTGTACACGTGCGCTTCAATGAGCAGTCACTTCAATTACACTTTTCCAATTCAATGGATTGGTCGGGGTGGTCCGTTAGCGTGGCCTTTCAAGTCAGCAAAGCGTAAGTGTAAGTATGAGCAAAACCTTTTTTTGTAAGAGATTGTTATAAACGAAACTCCGATTTATTTTTTTTAAGTGGATGTGTTCACTGGGGGCATTACCCGGGAAAACCCACAAATTTTATACATAATTTGGAATCGATGTTGCGCTGCCTTAGGCTGGATGACAGATTGAACCAAATATAAACTAATCGCATAATATTTGTTGGGATGTAAATGTGAAGAATTATACATTTATAAATTGTTTTTATGAAGTCTGTTACGTAAAAAAAGATTAAGTTTATCCATCTCAAATGTTGGTCAATAATAATTCCTAAGTAATTCACTTGAGTAATTTCTTCAGAATAGAACATCCGCAGTCAGCATTAATTGACAAACAACCGCTTTCGAAATTATGCATCTAATAACTAGGATTATTACTTACTTCAAAGTAAATAAAATAACTTCAGTCACACAGAATTGTTTCCATTTAAAATTGCAAAGAAAAACATAAATATTACAGAATACATCATTCAATTTCTACTATTGCTACCACTACCATGATCGTCATCGCACCTTTAGAGGGAAAATATCCCTTAAAATAATGGATGACAGTGTATATGTAAACTGCAGACTTTCGCTTTTTCCAATACTCAGTTTAGTACTTACTTGTCAATAAATTCTGTCAGTATGATTTATAAAAACAGATTATCTTCCATTTAGAATTACTGTCACGAGAAATGAAACATTGTTTTCTCCGTCGTCTTCGAAATAGTCACATAATTGCTTCAGTATCGACACATTCATCGTCAGAATCATAGCGACAAGAGGTTATTGAACTCAGTATGACACAAGACCAAACGATAAGTTTCGAACTTCGGTTATGTAATTTTGAGTTAAGGAACTCATGTGCCCTTGACATGTTAATACACAATTATCACGCAGTATTTTTTTTTTTTTTTTTATTTTACTGTTCTACTTCAGGTTGAATACAAAGAGTTTTGGAGGGGAAATGGGGCGGATCAATCAGAAGTTTACTTACAGTATAACATTCGTTATAAAAACCCTAACTTTATAGCCTAGTGAATTATTGTTTGGTGAGTTTTTTTACTTTCACATGTTTTTCAGTACTATGTGGATAATATTTTGAATATCATAAAGAATAACATCATGTTATAGGGGAGAATATGGTATAATTTGAAATTTTTTACTACTTGAAGCTGCACATTTTTAATTTTCTATGTAGAAATATCATTGCTGCAATAATTTAAATTCGAGATTAGTTTTTGAAAAGAGAGTAAAAAATAAAATGGAGATAAATTTTGATAAAAGTGTCAGTGTACAGTCATTCACTAAAATGAATGTATCTTAGCCATTTTTGTTAAATTAATTCAAAATGTTTTCGACATTTCACTCCTAAAACCACATTCTTTAAAATGTCGAGACATAATTTTGAAATTGATTTTCAAAATTTTCAGATAAACGATTGCATTTTAAGAATTTAATTTTAGAGGTACTTCTACAGAAATATGAATGGATATTTTTCAAATGCAATCTATTACAGATAAAATTTTCCAAAGAGCTTAAAGAATGTGTAGTGCCGAAGATGTAAGTTTTTATATGACAATAAAACAAAAAATTAAAGTTATCATACTATAAATTGCAATCAGTGTTAGTGTCATTTAAAAACCTTATACACCAGAGCTTTAAATGTGGTGTCACAGCAACTATTAAGTCATAAATGCGCATTAAATATAATGTAATATATTTTACACGTATCAGAGATTATTTTAAATAAATTTTCTTTTTAATTCATTGATTTTCCAACATATTTAACCAACCATTGCCAATGAAAACCCTGTACACCAGAGAATTCAAGATAGCTTTGCAGCAGTTGACAAGGGCATAAATGTGTATTAAATTTTATGCAATAAATTTTTCACATATCCAAGTGTATTTTAAAGCAACACCGGTTTTCCACCATATTTAAACCATCCTCTTTATTCAAAGTAAATTAAATACTCTTGCAGTAGTTCTGAAGTATCATCATCCTAGTTTCCCCGTTCCTTGGCTATATATTTCGGCTGGATCCTCGCTCGGTCTCGTTTCCTGGTTTCAAAACCCAAACCGGTCCCGCCTTAAAAAATCTAAACAACCAAACTCGATCCCGTTTGTAGATAGAGGAAACCTAAGCCTACTATAGTGCGTAAATTTCCTTCCCATTTAAGAAAAACTTAGGACTTTCAGTACAGGTATGCTTAAAAGTTATGCATTATAGCCTTTACGCAAAAGTTAAAATATTAATAGTTGTCATAATTAGAAATAACATTAGATGATTCCAAAACTTCCTAGATGTTTGTAACAGAAAAGCATTTGAAACTAACAACCTTAACATATTCAAATTTAGAAATTAAGTCATTGCCATATTTTGTCATAAGTTCCCTAAAAATTAGGGTCGTTTCTTAATATACTATTATCTTATTTCAATTAGCTCGACCGTCAGAGGACATCTTTACCGTGTCAATTTTCCATTAATGCTGTCGTCTAATGAGCAAAAAGTGAACGTGAATCAAGTACAGTAGAGCATCGATTATCCGAAACAATTGGGGACGAGAGTGTTCGGATAATTGATTTTTCGGATAACCGATCATTTACGAAAACAAATTGTGCCGGTGATATAGGAGCAGTATGAAACAAAGAAACACTGATATTAAACACAAAACTCTATATACAGTATATATTTTGTATCACACGTCTTATAAAATAATACAAAAAACTGACTAGCGTAGATTGACAAGTTCAAAATAGCCTTTAAAGTAGGCCTACAGTTTAGGAAGAGAAGTCCAAACTTTTTTTTTTTGCTTCAGAGCTGAGACTCTTTTTTTCGCTAAATCTCGCAAACAGCGCTAGTGAAATTGCTACATGGCGCGCGCGCAAATTCAAATTTTCAGATTGGAACGCTTTCGGTTAACCGATATTTCGGTTGATCGGTATTCGGATAATCGATGCTCTACTGTACAGTAATGAACGATAGATAGAAATTGAAGTCCAGTCTTATTCATTCGTACTGGTATCGGATCATCTCTGAATCAAATGAACGAATAAAATAAACGGATAATTTTGGTGAATCATTGCATTCATTCGTGTGGTATGAAACATTTCTGAATCAAATAAACGAAATGGAAGGAACAAATGAAGGAATAATATTAGCCAATGATTACAACAGCTGTTTGTGAGTAAATTCTTCCAAATGAATCGTACTTTTTTTCTATAGAAAATACCGTAACATTTTGTAAAATTCAGAAAGAGCATATACAAATATATTACAATAAAGTTATTCGACTGTAATTTGGGAACAGACGTTCCCTTGTTAATTTTTTTAATTCTTTTGATTATTATTTATGTTTTATTAAGATAGAGTTTAAATTTTGTGTGCATCTATAAATTATGACATCCCACATTTCTCAATAAAAGACCCAACAAAATCCATACATGTTCCCCATTGTACAAGCCACATTACATTTTATTATATTTTTCTTCATGCCGTAATTTCACAAATTGCTTGCCTATCATCGAGCTGACAGGGCCACAGAACATTATGTGCTTTTATTCTCAAATTTCACATACAAAGCACTGCATGACTATTCATCATCCCACAGAATAAGCGATCCCGAACATGGTGACAGACTTTGAAGTATATGTGGACAGATCTCAGCGTCAGTTGTCTTTCACTGAATAATCTGGCAGTGATACTGCTGTTTTTAAAAAGAGGTTCAGACAAGAGCATATATGTCATGTAAGTATGTATAATGTAATTAAATATCTGTTCGCTACTGTATCAAAGTCTCTAATACTTCAATAACTGTCGCTACGTGAAAATTTGTCGTTTTTGATAAAAAATCACATGTTTAGTTTTTATCATTAACAATTTTTTCATGGTCTAGGGAAACTGGGAGGGTATTTTCATCCACTTATGACTCTCCAATTGTATGTTTCGGCGACCATTTTTAAAAGGCACATGCATATGTTTAAAATATTCATTTAAAATTTTAAACTCATTTTGTCTGTTTTTGTTTTTTGCAGACTTTGCTTTACTAGAAATGCTTTTTCTCCTACAAAATCTGAATGCATGAATTATTTTTTGTAAATCTCTTTTACTATGTGTGTAATAAAACGTTCTATCAGTCTCACATTTTTTAATTTTATTTTTTAAAGAGTTGCAAAGTGTTTGGCTATTTTAGGGTTGACAATATATTTTTTGGGCAAAAGAAATTAAAACACTGCATAGTAAGTATTGATTTTGGTGTTTCAAAGTTATAACAATGAAATTTCAGCCAAAAGTGTTAAAATTTGTAAGAATAGTAGGGATGTTTTTAAAAAATAATTTAAACTTACAAAAATGATAAAAAATTCATAAATTCTTAAACCAAATTGGATGAAATTTGGTATACATACTATTTTATAAGGAGTACAATAACTATACAAAATTTCAAACTTCTACCAAAATTGAAATTTCACCTATGTGTAGGTCTACCCTTAAGCCAATAAACGGAACTTATTAATGTTTGCACTTACAGGCTCACATGTGAAAACAGGTAGTAATGTCTCATTTCCATTTATATCTTGATGTGAGGGGACCCAATTTTGGCATATTATTTCTTATTAGCAAATGTTTGGAATTGTTATTATTGAAAATGATGGACTAATGGTAGTGCAAAAGAGAGAGTTCGAACATGCCGCCCCCTCCCAAAAAAAGTTTACTACTACATTGCTTCCTTTGTAACTTAGTAAGCTGATGGATGATTTTTCTTCAGAGACGGAGTTCGAAATCAAGAAAATTCTGTGAAATGTGCAATGTACAAAGCAGCTATGATGATTTGTTAGAGTATTTTCGATACCCTGTTTTCACTGTACCATTGATCCATACTCCTGTATTATTTAATCGTTTCTAAATTATCTTTCAGTTAAACTTGATCATTGTACTATTTCTAATTTTACCACAGATCTCGTGCAGGACTTAGTTAACTACTCAGAATGCCGATTTTCTAGCCACTATACCAGGGCCGCCCAAACTATGGCCCATAATCGATTCAGTGCTCCACCATGATCTGAATATTAATTCGTTAATTTTAAACAACTTTATAAAGTTCAATTTCCAGCAGCATAATGTTTTGAGCATGACTGGAAAGTTTAAAGCGCGCAGTAACCATTACTTCCTGGAAAATGAAGACATCGTATTCGAGAGAGTGGAGTAGACTATATCTGGTGCGGTAGACTGAGGAACTGGCTTTTTCTGGAGTGCCATCTCTAGAGATGCGAACCTTCGAGGCTGTGACTGGTTATAAATTACGGACGGATTAGCAGACGTAGCAGCATGGATAAATATATAATAGGAAAAGCTGCGATCAGCACCATCTGGCGGAGGGGACTGAGTGTGCGTAAGATGATCAGCGCCCAACGTCGTAGTGGTGCAGTGAACATTAGAAATACGTGTTGGGGACATTACCCAGAGTTCTCTGAATTTATCCGTTCGAGATATTGCTCTAGAAGAAGGGCGAGATGATAGTTCTGACAGAAACTTGCTGATAAGTGAACATTAAAGTTGATGTGTTGTGTATAAATTGTCATTGTCGTAGTGGAGTTAAACGAATATGTTTATGGACGTTGTAAAAATAATTGTTGAATGTATTGTAAAGTTTAATAGTAATATAATAAATTGAACTATTTTAGTAGTTCTTGCAGACTTATCCATTTTGAGCAAGCTGAAACAATAAATACCCAAAGAATACAATCCCAATTATCTAATCTTTTGCTTCATTTTTGTCTCTGTCTGGAGTTATATTTTAATTGGATAGTGTAAAAAGTCGTGTCTTTTATCTTCCTGTTGGCTCCGTAAGAATTTTCAGTAGAAGATGCTCCACTGTTCGTGAGTGTGAATAAAAATGTAAATGTTTTACGACGCAAAGTCGATAGTTTGAATATCGAAAGCAGGCCTTTTATGAATCTTAGCTCGGTAATTATTTTTTTGAACATGGAAATAAAGTGAGTCCCACAGAGCAGGGGCCGAATATCGACAATTTATTATCTTCAAAATACCAGTTCCACACTTCTCATTCTTTTCTTCTACTATGGTGCCCAGCTCATTCCAATCTTCGAAGTTTGATGTGTGTCAATTACATCCATATCTCGATATTGTTCCATTACTTCCTGGTTATAACGCCTATCCTCCATTGTCCATTTTCGAGATCAATTTCTACAACAGCGCCTCAGTATGTCTTTCTTTCAAATGCATCTAAGGCTGATTCTATCTTATTATTCATTACGTAAGTTTCACATCCATAAGGCAGGATCATTGTTTTATTACAATTTAGGTCATTCATACAAATCATTTCAAGTTATCCATCAACTATACAACTTTGATTGTCATTCGTCATACGTGTTTCATATCTGCTCCATTCTGTTTTTATCATTGGTGTAGGTTTACCAAGATATTTAAAACGTTTTCGAAACGACACAAAATCGATATTGAGTGTTTCTGGAAAGTATGATGAATCTTGGTCTTTGTAATTATTTGCTTTTGAAAGAACATGAAATAAATCATCTGCACCAACAAGAGCAGTTAGACTTCGGATATCGACAATTTATTACCTTCAAAACAGCAGTTCGACACTTCTCATTAGATGAGTAATTATTCATGTTCTTTTATTTAAGTATTTTTCAAAATTATGTACCTAATTCAAATTTTATAAAACTAATTTAATTATAGTCTGTTTCTCGTAATATAAAAATTACACGTGCGTTTTTTTTAAATATTAAGTACACTGTAATGTGGACCGAGATCAATCACTAGAATAATTATTGGCCCCTCATGTAGAAAGTTTGGGCGCCCCTGCACTAGACTAACACTGCACTGCATTCTAATTTCGAGCGGTCTAATCCTTGTACATCGATCGTCTTGTTGTAAGTGACCAAGTTTTTCTTGTACGGACGAGGGCAGGCGGATTACGGCGTAATACTACGTAAACGAAGCATCGCCTCAGAAAGTTATGTCTGCTCTGGTTCCCGGATGGCCTGGCATTATCGAATTCCGTTTACCCGAACAACTTGCCCTTGTTAATGATGGCAGTGCCGCGGTACGGATTTCTGAAGACCGTACATCAATATTCCAAGCACTGTGATGAATATGTATGCCTCTTGTAAATGCAGAAGTTCCAACGGTGCTCAGCTAATTCGAGGTTCCTTACGGAGCTCACACCTTGTTGCCTATCCTTTAAAAAGCCAAGATACGTCTGGGATGTTATGGGAATTTATTTTACTACAGAATTGTGTATTTGCTCTTTGAATATTTTGAGAAACATTGTCGATATATTGTGGACCTACAGACACGCTCTCTTGTTTCCTGCACTGAAAGGAATGGTGAACAGGAGAATTATTCGTGGCAGAAGAAGATATCAGATGATAGACAACATTAAGATATATGATCAAATGAGGGGACAAAGAGGAAGGGAGAAAATAGGAAAGATTGAGTAATCTGGATTTGCAGTGAAAGACCTGCCCTTGGGCAGAATACTGAATGAAAATGAAGTGAATGAAATAAGTATCTATGGTGTGAGGGCGGCGAGGTCCTCTAATAAGAATATATACAGGATGTTTCCGGGCTGGTGTTACAAACTTTCAGGGATGATGGGGAAGGGCACATGTATCAATTTGAGACAAGGAACCCTGGTCCGGATATGACTGAGTCGAAAGTTATAAGCAAAAATAGTTGTGTGAAAATGGAATTGTAATTTGGCACCACGTGCCTTCCTTCCCTTAACCTTTGGAACAGTCGTGGTAAGATGGTATGGGCCGGATGTCTCCTACGTGGGTACTAGGCCCGATACAATCTGTGAGCTTGTCTACTGTTCCCATTGACTCATCCGTATTCCAAAACCAGGTCTGCATATTCCGCTCTCGTGTACTCCTCCATTTCACTAGGACTGATCGACTGGACACTGCAACTTGTACACATACACTGCTGTCTACAGACGTGCATATCAGGACCGACCATGTCCGTTACACATTACGCCATCTGCATTGCTTTAGAGTAGTTTCCTGCCCCCACTCCTCAGACAGCGCACTGAATGGAATACTGTAAGTAGACAACGTAAACAAGGTCAGATGAATACAGTATGTGTGAGATGTACAGATAAATACACATAAGTAAGGTGTACAGAGGAATAAAATTATTTCATTTCCACACAACTATTTTTGCTTATAACTTTCGACTCGGTCATTTCCGATATATACATACATACATACATACATACATACATACATACATACATACATACATACATGCATACATACATACATACATACATACATACATACATACATACATACATACATACCGGTCTTGTTTAAAATCAGTTCAGTTCCTCGGTCTGTAAGGCAAGATATAAAATTACTTGGTGTTCACGAGAAGTGTAAAAATTCACGCCTGTTGGACGATTATGTTTTATTAAATTGAACCGGGAAGTACGGCCGATGTCGCACCTAACAGATCCAACTTGTCGAAGCGCTGTCAGGAGAAGAGAGACTTCAGACTACTTGTAATTGACTTTCCGAAGAGAAAGAAACTTTCTTACTTATAAATGTTGCGAGTCCCAAAAAGCTACGAAGTTAAAATTATAGTTTCCTCAGTAGAATAAAAAATAAGGACTTGGGCGGCATTCGCAGAACATAATAGCGGCATTTCAAAAGCGATATCTCTGTGAGGAAGATAATAATGACGTCAACGGGATTCGTCGAGAAATTCACTGCAAAGAAAATGTAATTTATTCTGCATCATACTCGTATATATGGGAAACGCGTCTTTTAAAATTATTATCGGATGAAGTTTAACCTAAGAATAATTCTATATCTGTCAGCTTGTTGCCACGGGTAATTTTTGTAATGCTTGGAAATTTCAAAGAACGTGATAATGAATAATAATAACTTGCGTGATTAAAGACAGATTTAAGAGAATTTATTTGAACATTTTTCCATCATCAAAAATGAATAATTGTCAACTTTACTTATTATTATTATTATTATTATTATTATTATTATTATTATTATTATTATTATTATTTTTATTAATATTAAAATGATTTGAATAAGAATTAATAGAGACCGGATTAAATAATTCATCTTCTTTTTAAGTATTATTATTATTATTATTATTATTATTATTATTATTATTTTAATAATAACAATTATTGTAATAGTAATGGTAAATATTTACAATATTGTAAAAATAAGTCTATAAATTAAAATTATGAAATTTATTGCTGTAAAAATTGGCTTTCAATGGATTTGAAGTCAGGGGACATACATTTAGAATTTTGTTGTAGAAAAATGTAACTACTCATAGGGTACCTCTTGGAAACTTTATTTTGTCAAATGTTAACAGATTTTATAGTTTAAGTTTCTTCATTTCTGATGATTTGTTTAGTATTCCATTTTTATATATTATTTTTTTTGATATTTGAAATCTTTAAATTCATCTACTTTGCTAGTTATTTTTATTATTATCGTTATAGTCTTTGATTTCCAGGACCAATTTTTCTTTAATTTTTTCATTTCTGAGTTTGTTTCCAAATTTTTTCTATATTTATGATTATTCTATTCATATTATCGTGACCTTTTGTGTCCCTTCTTTTAATTTTTTATTTTTGTTTGTTACGATATAGTTATTCCACAAGCGATTTTGTTACAAATAATTATTAGTTAATCCTTTTTTTCGAAATGTTCATTTCATTAGCTAAAGGTGGTGTTTCATTATTTGAATTTCAACAAAACAAATTTGTTTTATTTTATTTCTATTTTTATTTATTTATTTTGAGAACTTTTTATTGACTTTTTTTAGTATTGTATTTTATTACAAACAAATGTTTTGGAGACGTTCGTGGTTGAATAGAAAGATTGTATTTCAACAAATAACTGAAATGATTTTCAATTTAAGTTATAACTTATAATACTGTGATATTCTTAGCTTGTAGCTGTTTTTCAACCATGTCAAAACTATATAGTGTTGAGGAGTTTATCTTCAAATACAATGTAGGAAATGCAGCTTTAGTGATATGCGAAACAGCTCAAAAGTTTTTCCACGCCTTCTTTGTAATCAGAAGATTTATTTTTGCCTAAGAAATTTTTACACACCCAAACAAAACTTTCCCAAGCAGCCTTCTCTTCATCATTTAGAGTTTCCACAAATGCATTGTCTTTCTTGTATTTGTGGCCTCACGAAAATTACTTCTTTTAATTTTGCTGATGAAATCTTGGGAAATTTTTCACACAAATACTTGAATCACCTAGAATTTGCCTTCGCCATAGGTTCAACAATATCTTTAATTAAACCCAATTTAATATGGAGGGGAGGGAGAAATATATTCTTCGGATTCATTAAAGGCACGTTCTGAACACTGTATCATCCTGGTTCATACAAGTTCCTCAGTTCCCAATCTCGTTTCACGAAATGTGCACCTGTGCACATAGGAAGCAGCAGGACTTCGTGAAGACTCCTTGGATTCCCAAGAGGATCTCGATAATTTTCATATCTCCACAAATACTCCGCTGGTGAATATTATATATTGTATGGCGTCCAAGAGTATTTTCATGTTGTCATAAGTCTCCTTTAAGTAGACAGAGTGGCCTATTGGAATAGACAGTTTTGTATCCCCATTATGCAGCAGAACTGCTTTCAAACTTCGCGCTGAGAAATCAATTAAAAGTCTCCAGTCAGTGGTAGAATGGTCCTGTTTCAGCTGCTTGAAGGCTTCCACCGTATATAGTCCATACTACAGAACGTCCATACGATAAAACCTCCATAACTGCAGGAAACTTTAAACAAGCTAGTGCTCTGGGCCCGCACAAATGAGATGCACCGGAACCCGCGGAAGACCGTGACAATGACTTTCCGCAAAGGAGGTAGGCCAGCAGCAGATGACATTCTATATCTAGAAGGGGAACCGCTACTTCGAGTGAATAACTTTAAGTATCTAGGTATAACTTTTCAGACCACAGGAACCACATACACGCTGCATGTAAAAAAGAAAACAATTGCTGCGATTAGAGCCACGAATGACATCAGTCATCTGAGACAGATGTCTGTGCAATCAGCATTAAAGCTGTTTCACGCCAAAATCACACCAATAGTCACATATGGCCTAACACTCATATGGGAACACCTGAATAGAAGCAACCTCAAGGCAATCGAAGCAGTAAAGGCAAAGTATCTCAAATGAGTCCTGTGCATATCGAAATACACGCCGTCGCGACTTACGTATGAGCTGGCAAGGGAGCCATTCTACTTAGAGGAACTGCGACTGCAGCTGCAGCTACCATCCACACAGGCATACGAAGAGACAGTGAGAGAATTAGAAGAAAAACGACTGCAAATCTGGAGCGACTTCTACACCACAGACGCGATGACTACAAGAGAATGGATGGCCGCGGGCTGAGACACACGATGACCCGCTTCGCGGTCCATGGATTCCATCACAAACTATGTAGGACAAAGACCTTCCACCTGCTGGCAGAAGACTGCATTTGTGAACTATGACTGAAGAGTTGTGATATATATCATGCTGTGTGATGCACACGAAGATCAGTCTCTCTGACACGATTTTGCAACGAGTGATTCTAGCTTCATGCATATTTTGCTTGATTCTCTTTATTATTATTAAAACCTCCATAAGGTCAAAATATCCATATTGTCAAATGTCCATACGGTGAAAATGTCCATGTACTAAATGTCCATACGACAGAAAGCCCATATGATAAAACGTTCGTAAGGTGAAAATGTCCATATTGTCAAACGTCCATAATGTCCAAGTTCAAAGGAAAATTCTGCTTGAATAGAATACAATAAATTTTATTCCATAACTCGTACAAATAAGTTATTAATCATCGGGAACCGGAACCCCTCTTTTAAGATGGTAACCAATACTTTTAAGGTAGCTACATGAGAATTTCTCCGTTTTCTTTGTATCTGTTGTAGTTTCTCACAATCTGGAGAATTTTTCTTTGATTCGTCAAATACGTTTTATTCATCGGCTCTTTAATTTGTGTATGCCCCTTCTTTCTTGCAATATTTGTCTCCAAATTTCATTTTCTTCGCGCTTTAGGCACTGTATAAATCGCCAAATGGATGGATGATGTACAGCCAACGCTCTTGCTCTTGCCTTAACACGGTTCAAGATGCACTTTACTTCTATACCTGCTTCATCGGCACTATGTAAATGTGCCATCCCTCAAAACCCGGATGTTATCCAGGTTGCTGTTAGTTATTATTGCAACATTACACATTTTTCTTTCCCTGCATCGCCAATATATTTTTGTCCTCTCTCTATTAAAGTCATGATGTTGGTACAGGTACCCACGAAAAGAAAGAGGTGGCTTACCCTTCTGTGATGGCACTAACTGACGATTTCGTTTCATCTTCAAAAATTTCAGTTCTGGTTAGTTCTGTACTTGAAAATTTTTTAACAGATTACTATAACTACCTTGAACAATGGATATAGTGTACATTATAGAGCTATGGACATTATGACTCTGGACATTAGAGTGAAGTGGACATTATAGAACTATGGACATTTTGACTCTGGACGATTTAACGTGGACATTATTCCATGGACATTTTGACGTATGGACATCATAATCATGGACTTTATGTCTGGTAACCGTTGAAGAAGCCGTTAACATCATTGCAAAATACCATTGGACCATAAACTATAAAAAAAAAACTTAGCGAACTATCGCAGACAACTTGAGGGAGAAGTCAGCAGCAACCACAGAAAAGTGCTGAGGCACTGTATACAATTATTATGAAAATTTTAATCTTTGTAAAATAAAAGCTATTATATCCTGATTTTGTATAATTTTTTTCTGAAAATTATATAAAATATGAGTCGCCTCCAAAACTATACCTCATACAGGAAAACTAATTACATATTTGAAATCAGCATGTCGATTTTAGTAAAGTCCACCTATTTTTTTATTTCTGATGATTTTTCTTGTCGACCAGTCTTATTTTGTTAATTATTCGTGGAATGTCATACTCTGGTTCTTAAATTAAATTCTCAGGGCACAATATTTAATTACTGTATTAAATATCTGATGATATGCTAATTCGAAATAGCCTATGTTAGTATCTCAGCTATATCAGTCAAGTGAAATCTGTACCAGCTTCTCTTTCAGATTCGAGCAGTGAAATTGGAAAAGTTGAAGTTTAAAGTTTTGATTAGATTGCGGGAAAGAGCTCTCCTGCTCCAAAATGCCCATATCTCTATCCAGTCGATTGAGATTTCTGTCTCGAAGAAGTCAGAATACACAGATTGGGTCATAAATCAACTTACAAACCCACAATACATTAAAGAAACATCTCGGCGGAAACTTGTGTCCCTTGGCGCGTAGATAACTGAATCGATTATAGAAAAAGTGGAGAGAAGGAGAGAGCGCGCGTTAGGAAGGAGGGAAATAAGATCATTTCCTACCTTATAGACTTTTCCAAGACCAGATGTGTATTGAGGATTAGAGTAGTTTTATTTTGCTGTGTAAAGTATTTGGGAAAAGTATTTACTTCTAAGAGAAAATGAAACAGAATTCCAAGTGACAGCCACATTCAAATACATTGAATTTTATTTTCAATCACATAATTTTAACGACACGCCGAATCAAGAATAGGAAATACATAATTATTTTATGTCTGCCAAGTTACATTAAGTTCATTCTTAAACAGTATGATTATCGATAGCATTGACGCCTTAAGGTAAGCGTTCACTACATCGTATCGTACTCCTCGTACGAATCGCACGCAACGGATATTTCAAGTGCAGTGCGTTCACTGTAACGGCATCACCTCATCGCCTCATCGGATTCCCCTATCAGCTGTTTAAAACATGACGTCGTACGATATTGACATTGCTGAAAGCAGAGGAGTTGAGGTTAGGTCTATTAATTACGTCTGTTAGGGAATAAGAATTTGTAACTGCTTCATGCGTCTTAATTGAAGAGGAAGAAACGAAAGAGATATTGGTTACATAATATATTTACAAGAAACGACTTGATTACTGCAATGGGAACGCCTGGGAACGCCTCAAATTATATAATTCTTCGCAATTTTCTACACGCGAAATAAATTTTCCGTCTGCCATTTTGGCGCGACACTAAACATGGCACAACATAATAGTAACAGTTGACCAATTAAAATCGATTTATTAAAGAAGGCCATGATCACACGCATCGGAAAAGATGCCTATCCGAGAAACGTGGACGGATTTGCCGAGAGGCGATGCGTCCGATACGATGTAGTGAACGCGGTTACATAACAATTACAGCAAAGTTAGTCTTTTTCCGATCCGTGCGATTCGTCCGATACGTGCGATACGATGTAGTGAACGCTTACCTTTACACAAATTTCCTTAAAGTCAAATAAGGGAACTTAGTACCATCAGTAAAATTGTCTACAAAATCTAATTACAGCAACAATCAGATTTAAGCCTTATTTTGAAAGATTGTGAAAGATTTAAAGCTTGGTTCTACTTTACTTACGGCAATATTCAATCTTTTTATTTTTTTATTTTATTAGGTTATTTTACGACGCTTTATCAACAGCTTTGGTTATTTAGCGTCTGAATGAGATGAAGGTGATAATACCGGTGAAATGAGTCCGGGGTCCAACACCGAAAGTTACCCAGCATTTTCTCATATTGGGTTGAGGGAAAACCCCGGAAAAAACCTCAACCAGATAACTTGCCCCGACCGGGAATCGAACCCGGGCCACCTGGTTTCGTGGCTAGACGTGCTAACCGTTACTCCACAGGCGTGGACTATTCATTCTTAGTGGCTAAAGGTTTCGCAGAAACGAGATTCTTGGAACAAAAAAAAATCATTATGATCACCACCATCACTATCAGACCTCATTCGGCCTCACCCAGTAATTTTTTAAAAAATGTTGAACCTTTCTGTTTGAACCATGTTATTATTTTATATACTTTGTTTTTTCACTTCTATTTGTTTTTGTATCTTTCGAATTTACTAATGACTGTTTTTATTTTCAAATTTCGCATCATATATTTCATATCTCATTTCTTCGGAGATTGTGTATCCTGCAGTTTTCTTGAAAAATATCACTTAAATTACTTTGTCTGTTTTGTAATTTTTTTTGAAAGTCGAAATTTTACTGGTACACAGCAGAGAGATAAGGATTATAATATGTAGGTCAATGTATCTTATATAAATACGTATTTATGGGAGAAATGTTGCAGTCGTATTTCTGTATTTTGTCACAAACTACATATTGATGGCTGAGAACCAGACTGTTCTAAGTCCAACTTTTTATAAGAAAGAAATCTGTGTTTCAGTGTGTTCCAGTTCTTGTCTGTATATATGAATCGAACAAAATTGTAAATATTCCTCTCCATAAGGTTGCTACGAAGCTATTCGAAATTGTTTCATGAAGCTCTGAATGTCAGAAGCTTAAAATCGATCTCCTAAAAAATAATAAAATGGGCTTGGATCAGTCTGGTTCTGGGCCATCGATATTTCGGTCATAAATTTGGAACAAATAATCACTTGTCACTGTTTGCAGCTCAGATGAGTCTATAGCGATTATGACTACATGGGTGTCATGATTATTTCTCATCTTGTTAAACAATTTCGTGGATTCTTTTGAGTCAGTTTCAACTCGACGAGTTTATGATTACAGGCTGTGTCACACTAAGCAAAACTCTTTTGCAAAGTGAGCACAGTCAGATTTGTTTTAATTTTCAAATTTTTGCCAACAGTATAATAGCTCAAGATTGTTTTTTTGTAGATGACATTTGAAAAAAAAAAAGATCTAGAAGCTTTAGTATATCCATTATCACGTCTCAAAATTCTCTGAAATCAAAGTACAGCCGAAGACATGAAATAAATTTTTACAATATTCACTCCCATTTGTTGGGCAAATTTCACTAACACAATCTTCAGAAACTCAAGAAATTGTCAAACTTGCGTTTGAAAAATTATATAATATGTAACAAAATATCTCTATTAAAAAACAATTTGTGAAATTGACGAAAAAACTACCTACAGTTCGTCAGAGTGGTTATGTTGCATCTCGGTTTCCCCCACTCAATTCTGCCGGCTTCTCTTTAAAGGCTTGTGGCTGGATGAGCTATTTTCTGAGAACATTTTCTGTTCGGAACTGGATTTCTACGTAATACTATATAACTGTTAAAAAATACTTAAAGAAAAAGGCACCGTTAAGTAACTGTCACCTGATTTCCCCCGTTTCGATGACCCTGCAAGATAACCACTCGGACGGACAGTATCTGGTGTAGAGGTGAAAATAGAAGAGGATTTAACCGAAGAACTGTGGTATTTCTCACCTGTTCCAGTGACGTTACGTGACATAGAAATGTTACTCTCCTTGCTTAGGACATTCTTCAATGATAGCCGTAGAGTTTTCACTGAATAAAATCTCATGACTTTATCATGTACCTTACTACAACAGTCTAAAATAAAATACATTTTTTCACGAAATGAAGAATTCATTCAGTTTCAATTTCCTTATTTTTGCATACAATTGTGCATATGCATTCTTTAAATTTTCGTACGTGTTTTATTGTTTAATTCCCATACAAACACAGACTTTAGTTACAGAGAAAGAGAACTTCTTTGGAGAAAGGACTGTTAATATTTCCGCAACCAGTCTTTCGGTACAACTCAGGAAGCAAAAGGAACAAGGACCTCCAAGAAAGAGATGGACAGTTTGAAGCTCAAACAAGCCAATGCCTAATCCTTCAGAGTTCGATGATGATTATGATGATGATGATGATGATTAGGTCTGCTACATTCTTTTGATGAGATATAACTTACTAAACCATACAAGTCAGTATCATTATCGTCCACACCTGTGGAGTAACGGTTAGTGCATCTGGCTGCGAAACCAGGTGACCCGGGTTCGATTCCCGGTCGGGGAAAGTTATCTGGTTGAAGTTTTATCCGGGGTTTTCCCTCAACCCAAATGCTGGGTAACATTCGGTGCTGGACCCCGGACTCATTTCACCGGCATTATCACCTTCACCTCATTCAGACGCTAAATAACCTAAGATATTGATAAGCGTCGCTAAATAACCTAATAAAACATCAGTATCATTATCAAAAATGTATGTTTATATAGGGTGTCTGACTCAAGTCATTCATTTTTACTTAGGCAGTCCATATAATATCGAGACGTGTGGGACGTATTTAATGATTTCGTAGGCGAACCTGGGGTGGGTATAATGTTCACTGACATCACGTGAAAGAGACGAATTTTAAAACTTCTTATGATAATTTTATGTTAAACACGTGCTGTCAATCTATTATGTTAATTATTTATTTTCCCTTTCCTTTCCAGCGTTTATTCCAGTCTTGGATAATGTTGTATCGACTCATTTACTCTTCTTGTAATTCGTATAACATTGCTTTCTTAATACATAAGCTATATCCAATCCTTCAAATTAATGCATTTATTTTCTTTCATTCAGTAAAAGCAACGTAGGCCTATCTTTAAAGAACAGACAGCGCAGAATTTTAACATTATTTATTCATTTATTTCAATATATTTTGAATATGTCACGTCTAGTGACACTACCAAGAGAGCGTCAAAACCTGGATAGACCAGAAAGAAGTTCGATTCAGACTGTGACAGATCATAATTATGGTCTAAGACATATGAGATCGATAACAACCCGCATGGAGTTGGACGATGCGGACGTAGTTTCCGTGCTGGAACATCTTATATTTAATTCTTATTTCGCCATCTTTCACTTTTGCTGTTACGAGATTCAGAAATTCGAACCGACGATAGAATTCGAGCTTTTATAGCTACTGCAGTGGTACATTCTGGTTCCAATGATGTTACGATATATTATGTGTTTCTATATTAAAGTAGTATTAATTAGAATATTCTAGAATCATCTGGAATGGAAGTTCGAGAGATCCATCTATTATAAATATTTGTTTCTTCACTCAGACGCGTCGTATGAATTAATGTACAAATCAGTCCACCGAAGCTATGTCTATTTATTTATTTTAGCTGTTCTCAATCATTACTTAAACTAAAATACAAGCGTTGCGAGTTAGAGAATTTCAACGACAAAAAGTTAGTATTGTTTGTCCACCCCTACTGGTGTTGTGTGTCATGCCTGAAACAATTTATAAACGGCTTTAGCCTGACATTCTGTATATTTATTATGTAAGATATTGCAAAGCGTTTGAATTTTAACTTATATTGTTGTGAAACTTTTATTTCCCATTCTTGTTTTTTTTTTTTTTTTTTTCTTTTCAGACTGCAATATACTTAATAGGTTTTGTGAAGGTGTTATTATATATGAATTTGGGACGAGGAAAGATGACAAAGATAATAAAATCTTAATATAATAAATACCCAACTTTATAAATGCGAAATGAAAGCATTGACTTTTTGTATAAATGGCGTCCGAGAAATAAAATTGCCATCTCTAGCTTTAGTCATGCAATGTGTCAACCACAAACGATGTCCACATATCCGCTTAAGATAAGCCCCCAATGAATATACATTATTAAATAAGTGGCCGACAAAACGCAAGTTATTGAACTTTCAGCTGTCCCGCGGTGCTCCCCAGACCTTTGTCTATGTCAATAAGGGGGCAAAGCACTAGCCTCGAACGTGATGATGGTATCGTAGCGGAGGCATGGGCTTTGAATAAAAATATGAGGAAGTATGTGCTTATGAATACACGCGATTTTAACAAGTCTTTCTTTAATGGGGCTGGAGCATGCACTACATAGGCTACTTACACCAGGAGCAAAATCTGTAATTGTTATACAAGAAGAAGGATACGTGTGGTATTAAAAGAAATTCAGGTCATGTTATTATCGGTTATCCTAAGAATTGTCTGTTTCTCAGACAGAACCATCATCATCATCATCATTTCTTCTTCTTCATCATCATCATCATCATCATCATCATCATCATCATCATCATCATCATCAGAGAAAACAAAAGTTACGGCATATTGTAGAAAAGATCCAGTTAAAAGAAAAACAATTATTTATTAATAACGTGTCTATTAAAGAAGTAATTTTAATTAGTTAAGGATTTTAAAGTTAATGACAGAACTACAAGATAAATTAATAAGAAAATAAATATATTCCAACACATTTAACACAAACAAAAAAACGTTAGTGAGGAATTTAATGAAGATGAAATAAGAAGTCGAATTAATATATGAAGAATGAAAGGGGAAAACAATCAATGACACAATTCTCTTATGGGTGATGTCTTCATCTAATTCAGTATATTACTGCAAAATTTATTGTTGTTCTTAATAAAAATTAGGAAATGATAACTGATAACTGTATACGTGATGATATTCCTCTTTTACCAGTTCTGACAAGAAAAACACATAATTTTTCCAGTAATATCCTGAATTAGATGATGACACTACCCTTAAGAGAATTGTGACTTTGGTTGTTTTTCCTCTGTACTCTTCATAAACATTTTTTCTCGCGAATAATTATTTGAAATTTTCTGCGTAATTTGGTATATAATTTATTGAATAATTCTAATTGAAGAGTCCACTGCAAGAATGATGGATGTCATTTGGAATACATTTTGCAGGAGAAGCAATTGAAAGTTTGAAATGCTTAGCGCTCAAAGCTTAACTGTGATTTTCCGATCATTACTGGACAATGACTATCAGTATTAATGGCATATAACCACAGTCTACTATATACAGTCACGAAGCTTGAGTTTTGAGGGTGCTAGAAACAATAGACTGTGACGGTACTATTTTGCATTGCCTGTAATGAGGCGATATTAGCGATCCTAGTGGTGAGCAACTAACTAATGTTTGCATATTTACTACGTATTGAGCTTCGCGACTGTATATACTAGACTGTGATATAACTCTGTATGTACATTCTATATGTCTTAAGCTATGCATTGACAGTCTTGGTTCATTTTCGACAAGAAAGTGATATCCATCATTCTTCCAGTGGACTCTTCAATTGTAAGTGCTTTTAATTATACAATACATTTTATGAGTCAAAAATACTTTTTCTCATCTTGCACTAGTGCATAAAAGTATAAATATCTCTTAATCTATTTGGTGAAAAAGGATGTGGTTTGCCGTAATTTGTAGCTAAATGTTTGTTCCATAAGTTGACGGAATTGTTGAAGAAAAATGAACTGATTTTGTTGTGAATTGTCAAAACAAGTTTAGTATTCTTTGTTTTTTTTTTTATTTTAATGTAGACCTAAGTTTCTCTACTGTTAAATTTATCGCTCATTTTGTCGGACGTTGAAAATCCACAGCATAGTATGTACCTTTTTCTTAGAAATTAAAAGATAGCTAGAAGCATTAAATTTTTACAATTTACATACACTATATACATTATTGCTGAGCTCAGGTTTTAGAACATTTGGATAAAACTTTGTAGTTTTATTTTTCTTGAAACATAGTCTGTTACAAAGAAAATCCTATCTTACTATTCTCACAAGTACACTTTCTAAACAAGAAGTCAGCACTTTTAAAATAGTAAAGAATCAGCATAAAGATCTCTATTATACTTTCTGGGATGAAGGTGCTTAAATATGATAAATTTAACATGGTTAATCTAGGGCCTCTGATTTCATTAGTTTAATTTTATAAAATTTTAGCAGTACCACCGTTATTATAAGATTTTGAAAGTTTGTCTCTGAATAAAGATTCAGTAAGAAGACTGCATGTCAGAGCTTACAACGATCCCAAAATATCCATGTAAACGCTTGTCGCAACTTGTCTAATGAAATTGGGGTTTGTTTAAATAAACTTGGACTTTAAAACATCTCTTCTGATTCTCTTCAAGTAAAAAAATGAAGACAAGAGCTCAGGGGGAGAGCATTTCAATCTTTGTGCTCTTTAAATCAGAAAGGGAAAGGCGTCATCCTCTATAAGGAGTTCACTCCCGCCAATAAATGGATCCGACAACCTGATCGCCTCACTAGCAGTGAATGGAGACTAGCTCTTAAAATGACAGCTAATGTTTGTCCGTTGCGTGCTATACCATGAAGGTCCGAGACGGAAACCACTGTCGTCGTTGAGTCAGTGAGATTGAAACTCTTGGCTACGATTTGGGTGCCTGTCCTTTCACCGAGACGCTGCGGAACTCTAGACATAACAGAATCAGGTCTATGATTGCCGAAGCCTTGAGGAAGAAAGGTCTCACTGTACATGAAGAAGTCCATGGCTTTTCTCCAGAGGGATCCTGTTGGCGAATTGACATGCTTGCCATTCCACCAGGCTCTACATCTGCCTACATTATCGACCCGACAGTCAAGTTCGAGGCACAGGAACAACAGCCCGCTGAAGTCCACGCAGAAAAATGCAGAATTTATGAGCCCACAGTTCCATTCTATTTGGAGAAATATCACCTCACCTCCATTGAAGTAGTTGGGCTAATGATTGGCGCTAGGGGCACAATACCTCGCTTCTTTATCAGTTTCTGCAAGAAGTTCCAGCTGAACGACGACTTCATTCGTGATGTTTCCCTTACTGCTACCAGAGGATCACTTGCCATTTTAAAATACCACCTATGCTTTGTTTTCTAAAATGGAAGAACTTTTGTTTGAACGTCTAATCTGTTTGTTTACTATGTTTAGGCCTGTTATATGTATGCTATTATCTTTCCTGTACTTAATTTTCTTTTTTTGTTCGTTCCCTACATTTCTCTCTTGTGATCTGTTTTGTTTTCACTCTGTGTGTTTGTTATGCTTTGTCCAATGAGGCAGTCCCGTTATTGGGAAAGCTGAAAGAGTGTCTTTCTTATTATTAATAGTTTGTCTCAAATATTATCGTGTTAAAAACTTCCAATACAAAATGAAGTTCGCAACATAAATATATTTTTTCAGATTTGCGCACTCATACTCATATAATGTAAATTTAAAAATATTTTTCACATAGTATTTAAAGAAGAACTAACTTAAAACTTATGTCTCACAGTTTAAAATATAGAATTTTTGGTATAATAATTGGTTAGGAGTAAAGTAGTGGAAGAATTGATGAAAGCAAGAAAAGACTAGTGGAAGAATTGCAATAATAAATTAAAAATAAATAATGACCTAAATGATTTGTACGAGAGGCGTGTAAAACGGGGAGACGGCACTGTGTGCTAATAATGTGAAGTACCGCCTCACCGAAAGGTATAGGCCTATTGCTTAAAGACAAATATATTCATTCATTCATTCATTCATTCATTCATTCATTCGTTATATTCTTCCCCTTATTTATAATGCAGTATGACGTTATGTCGTACGCCTGTTCGGTTCAGGCGATTGGCGAGTTTGCCTGCTGATCCGAGGATTACGATTTGCGCTTCTGATTACGTGGTTGTATTTTTCCCAAGGTTTTCCCCAACAGTAAGTCGAATGTCAGGTAATACATGGCGAATGCTCGGTCTCATCTCGCTATTATAAATTCCATCAACGATAGATAACCTAGTAGTTGATACAATAGCGCTAAATATCCAAGTAAAAAAGAAATTACATGGTTACAAAGATGGGACACAGTCCTCTGTTTCCGGGGCACGTCTCAGAACCTGGAGAGTACGGAAGTTCCACATTGCCGTGACCATCTGGTAAACCCATTGTGTAAGGCGAAGCCTTGCATGTGAGATGAGTTTACAAAGTGAACTTGAGGTCAGGTCAGTCACCAGACTTTCGTGATTGTTATTACCTGTGTGGAGTCGCGACAAAGTTTAAATGGATCGATGAAACTTCCGCCAGTTGAAACCGGTTAACATTTACGTAAATACTGGCACACTAATGGAACTAATCCATCAAACGCTGGAATTCCTCCTCCATCATATGATAAAACCGTACTCTCACGAATTGCATCGTGTAGTTAACCGATTTTCTGTAAATTTGAAAATAAATAGTTAATTTACGTGTCTAACCGGCATTAACAACTTCATTTCGTTATTGCTTGTACAACAATCGGAAAACCATTTCCCTTACCTACTTCCGAGAACGTAAACCAAGGCCACGCATTGAAGATGCTTACTCTGTCTAAATTTCACGAGAGAATCCCTGCGAGGCGAGTACAGTCCTTGTGGGGTAAAGGCTGGTTCACAATAAACCGGGAACGAGAACCAGAATGAAAACCAGAAGCAGAGGACGTGAATATGAAAATTTTTGATTCACAATAAACCGAGAACGTAGACGACTATGCATATCGATATGTATGTCAATAACGATATGTAAAGTCGATATTACGCATTCTGATGTTATTTGTGTATAATTGACCAATGGCGTTCTCTCATGAGTACAAGGCAGCCAACATAAACACAGGTTAACCAACTTCGAAATTTCAACTGAAACATTTCATTAGGTACGGTACTATAAATATGCCCAGGCATCTTTATTATCACAACCTATTTTAAGTCTACCATAACGTAAAATAATTAGAGAAGAAACATTTGTAATAGAACAAAAATGAACACAACAGTAGTTATTGAATTGAAGCGTGAATACATAGTGTGTAATACAACCAATACAGTAATAAAATATGATTCGCTTCCGATCGGTGTTCAAAGATGCAGCTATTGAAAGCCACATATTCTCCTTCATTTTCTGATCTTTATACGAGGCGCGCCGCTTATCATAAACGTGAGGATTTTCCTCAACATTCAATATTAGAATCTCATCAAATAAAACTTGCTCCATGATGCACAGCACAGAAGAAAATAATGCATAGGTTATGTCACGGTCTTCTTGCTACAAAATATACGACGACAAAATAGCTTTTAGATGGCAATAGAATGAATCTAGTGGGCTGTGATCGGAAACGTGAACGCCAAAGTTGAAACTTGGCCAACTCTCCGTTCCCGATCTAGGGCTCCGGCAAGCTTTTCGTTAATTGTGAATGCTCACGTTTAAATGTATACATTTTAACAATTTTACCGTTTTCGTTTTCGTTCCGATTCTCGTTTCCGGTTTATTGTGAACCAGCCTTAAGAGGAAAGGGTAAGCCAGTAACTCAGCGTTCTTGAAGGAGTAGGTGGATAGGGGTGGTGTCATTGGCCGACTAGGACAAACAAGGCTCAGTCAATGCTCGGCCGGTTCCGTGTCGATTAGGTTATAAGAGTGCAGAAAAAACTCGCATTCCTTGCTCGGATCGTTTCGTGATATGCGGACAGTAGGCCTATTTCTTATCTTCTACATTGGTCATTCAGTGCTTTGAAAAGATAATACGCTTACACGCCATTGACTATGCTGAGACGAGAAGGTAGAACTCCCACGGCATTATTACCTCGGCACTAAGAGAAAGGGACTGTGGGTCTGAGCCAGATCAATTTTGATAAAACGAACATCATCATCATCATCATCATCATCATTATTATTATTATTATTATTATTATTATTATTATTATTATTATTATGCACTATCACCTTTACTTTTTAACTTCGCTTTAGAATATGCATTAGGAAAGTGTTCAGGATAACAGGCAGGGTTTGGAATTGAACGGGTTACATCAGCTTCTTGTCTATGCGGATGACGTGAATATGTTAGGAGAAAATACACAAACAATTAGGAAAATACGGAAATTTTACTTGAAGCAAGTAAAGCGATCGGTTTGGAAGTAAATCCCGAAAAGACAAAGTATCTGATTATGTCTCGTGACCAGAATATTGTACGAAATGGAAATATAAAAATTGGAAATTTATCCTTCGAAGAGGTGGAAAAATTCAAATATCTTGGAGCAACAGTAACAAATATAAATGACACTCGGGAGGAAATTAAACGCAGAATAAATATGGGAAATGCGTGTTATTATTTGGTTGAGAAGCTCTTATCATCCAGTCTGCTGTCCAAAAATCTGAAAGTTAGAATTTATAAAACAGTTATATTACCGGTTCTACTGTATGGTTGCGAAACTTGGACTCTCACTCTGAGAGAGGAACATAGGTTAAGGGTGTTTGAGAATAAGGTGCTTAGGAAAATATTTGGGGCTAAGAGGGATGAAGTTACAGGAGAATGGAGAAAGTTACACAACGCAGAACTGCACGCATTGTATTCTTCAACTGACATAATTAGAAACATTAAATCCAGACGTTTGCGATGGGCAGGGCATGTAGCACGTATGGGCGAATCCAGAAATGCATATAGAGTGTTAGTTGGGAGACCGGAGGAAAAAGACCTTTAGGGAGGCCGAGACGTAGATGGGAGGATAATATTAAAATGGATTTGAGGGAGGTGGGATATGATGATAGACACTGGATTAATCTTGCACAGGATAGGGACCGATGGCGGGCTTATGTGAGGGCGGCAATGAACCTTCGGGTTCTTTAAAAGCCATTTGTAAGTAAGTATTATTATTATTATTATTATTATTATTATTATTATTATTATTATCATCACTATCATCTTCCAAACATTATTTAGACAAAGTGGTTTGTTACTTGCTCACATCAGTACATCTCTTCGCCGGGCGATCAATAGATTTTCTTCCATGAGGTAAATATTGAGGGATTTATTAAGGGATGCGTCCTCACTCCATTACCTAACAGGTTTTTCTCAATTTAAACTATGATTGTTTTTATACTGTAAATTTGTTGCATTTGAATTTCATTCAGGATTTCTTCATTCCGTTCATAAACCGTAAGATTGAACTGATCGATAAACAGTATCATCATTTCTTATTGATGTGAGTGTTATTTTTTTAATGTGTTATGGTTTAATAATTAATAATAATAATAATAATAATAATAATAGTAATAATAAATGTGACAAGAAATATTTACAAATGTGCGTAGGCCTACAAATTGGAATCGTAATTTTCAGAAAACGAGAGTAAACTATTATTGAAATTATTTAAATTACGGTATTGGATTGCAACCAGGAAGACGATATTGATATCTGATATTACAAATACAGTAAAATTCCATTATATGCAAAACCCTTCACAGAAGGAGCTGCTCTGTGTCGGTTTACTAATATCGCAGTTTTGCATATGCACTAGGAAAATATCCATAAACATGATAGTACCACAAATAAATACGCAGTGTTATATAATACAACATTTGCTTTAATATTAAACACAAATTACGTCTCAATACATAAAAAACACACCTTTTTTATGAGTTGTAATATTTTTAGGACTAAAAGTGTTTCTACAAACTTAGTTTTATTCTGTTCTTAAAGAAAAATAAATAGTGCTTCACAAACAGCCCAAAGACTTTCTAACAAACTTACAATTTTATTTTGTTCTTAAAGAAAAATATATAGTATCTTACAAACAGCTCTGATAACAGTCGTCTCCGTAGCACAATGATGGATTTTACAAAAGGTTTCTTCATTCAGAAGACGTTCTTTCATCTTCATATGTAAGTATTTTATTCCAGCTTGTCTTTAGAATTACAGAAGCTGCAGTTTTCATTGATTTTCTTTTCATCTCGTTCCCGTCAGTCTTTCTGAGATAGTTACAATATTCTTTAATACGTTTAGTATCATTTCTTATCATTTATACTGTGAGACAACTACGTTTAAAGTTTTCGCGATTTTAAACTCGACGAATAACTGAAGTTTTGTTAAATATGTCCTCTTGACAGACATCTCTTACGGTTGGAACCACCGATTCTGGCGAATGACCTTGCTGACAGTGCCAGTTAACGAGCTATTTGTTGTCCTTCATGAATGAGTTGGCGATAACGTTTTCCTCCGCTAGTATCATTGTTATGAAACATACAAATGGACCACAGTGGATAATTTGTAGCTTGCCGCAAGCGACTTTCGTTCGCAATGATTTTAAGTACGTCTTCCAGTACGTGTAATATTTGTTTAGTTTTTGGAGGTGACTGTCCAGAGTCCAATAGAATACTCGGGCGTGCATGTTTATTCTTATGTCCTACCCATTCCAGCTGCGACAGAGATAACATCCGATCTTGCAGCGGTGAGGAACTCGCTCTCAAGTTCACATTAACAAAATCCATCTGCCAAAATCGCTGGCGCCACTATACCGTCTGTGATGTGCTCGGTGCCAGTACCTGAACTGAACTGAACTGAACTGACTTCATCATTGTTTACTAAGCCACGATACGCTTACAATCGTTCACAGAATTCAAGTTGCACTGTGTTCAAAGTGTACCTCATAAACAAAATGGAACTAAATTTTCAATCTTGTGTCGAAAGACAGGCGAAATTTAAAATACATGCATGATAGTTATATCGAAATCTGTTTTAATAGAATCACAATGAAGCCTGGCTTAATCCACACATAATTACCTTTTAATAGTAAGATTAGCGAGTGCTTCTTTACAGTAACGAAACATTTCATGTTACTGTACACGTGCCACCTTTAGAGTTCATGTCCATTGGCATTCCTATCACGAAAACAATAGAGAATTCACGTGACATATGTCAGTAAATAGTAATTATATATGAAAATATGAGTATTAAGTATAGAGTTGTGGCATGTTCGTTTTATCACTCGAAAATCAATTAAAACCAAAGCCATTTCGGTCACTTTTTGTGGGCCGGTTAACAAACTTTGGACCTCATAGACGAGGGTCGTGTATTATATTTTGTTGCTCATGTTGTATTCCTTTGTTTCCGTTATGGTACCAATAATGATATCAGATTTACATGTTTCGGGTTTTATACCTCACTTTTATTTTTGTACCAATTGCCGTGGCCCGCAGTATTCAGTCAAGCCTTATCCATGACTCCATGAGATAAGGGATCGTCTGCTGTTGTGAGTAAGAGCAACATGACAGTGTTTACTCTAAGAGCTAGGGAATTGTTTTGTATAAACACTGTTAACAGCGCAATTGACCTACAACAGGACAATAAATTCCCTCAGTCATTGTCGGAAGTGAGTCACATTGCTTAATAATGTAATATTTATATTAGTCATTGCTCTATGTTGACCACACGATAAGAGAATTCTGCTACTCGTGACCGCCTATAGCAGAGATGGGCATCGTGCCTCACTGACCTTCACAGAGCTTATCGCTCTGAGTGACATCATCTTCACAGTCCCCGTTCCTCCCTCAGGCGTGGGCAGGTTCTATATCAGTTTCATAAGCAATATCAGTGGTGGCATAATGGCATTATCAAAGCAATGTGTACGCGTTAGAAAACGATTATTTCATGAGAAATGGGAGGAAGAATTTTTTGCTGTTTAGAAGGGGAGAACATACGATGTATGCTATGCTCGAAAATCCTATTAGACATTAATAAATTTAATATACAACGACATTACTCCTTATGTCATAAAGAACATGCTGAATTAGAAGGTAAGACAAATTAAATGTTATTTTTCGTACTATTCCGAAGAAAATTTATGATCTTAACATTTGCATAGTATACTAAATACGACATTATACCTTAAACACGCTGCATTAAAAGGTAAGCCTACGAGGAATTAAATGTTGTTTGTAATATTATTTCCAAAAGAAATTTATATAAAAAAATATCAAATGTGCGTAGAAAACGAAATATGATTTTCTGAAATTATTTTAGGTCGAGAACGTGCAAATCTATTAAGTAATCTTGAGAAACGCCAGAATATTCAAGAAAATAAACATAGACAACGTGATGGAATGTTATTGGCTAGTTACGCAATTTCTCGCCTGCGATTTAAATCAATTCAGCTACGGAGAAACAGTAAAGAGGTTTATGGTTAAAGCTGCCGAATTAATTTGCCAAATTGAATAAACATTTTCGAGTCTTCACGTTAACCAAGCACTTTCCTAATAATTCGCCACTGACCGCCTTAGCGATTACGATATGGTGACGCAGGTCACAGCAGTTTATTTTTCTCATCCTACTCTGCAGTCTCCTCTCCTAGTAAACAAACTATTTCAAATTAGTGTTATGTAACCGAAAATTCTGCCCATGTATTTAAGAAATCGTTTGTCAGTGGAATGAAGGAAAATTTTTTTGCATTTTTGGATGAATAGTGTTTAACTCATGAAGAAGGGTCATGATGAATTTATTTAATTAGTAGGAATTTTAGGACATTTTTATTTAATTAGATCCAAAAGTAGGACCCATTATTAATAGGACAAAGAAATAAGTTTTAGATTAAAGCAAATAATATTAGGTCTAGTTTTGACCATTAATACAGTAAAATGATTGAAGTTAATTTAATGATGAGAATGCGGAGTAGATAAAGTTATTTATGTTGTCGATGGATTAGGAAATAGTAGAAGGTATTTAGAAGGAAAGAAGGAATCGTTAATAAACGCAGAAATATAGGAAGTATGGTGAACGAACATGAAAGACATAGTGGATAAACATTAAAATGATAAAGAGGTGTCAGATAAATCGGGTAGTGCACAAGTTGTAAATAGTAGTCTATGTGAACGGGACTGTTGGCCCGGAATACTATAATGTGAAGGACCAGCAGGACCGAAGGTTTGAGTGAGAATAAACCATACCATATTTTGCAAGAAAAAAAAATCATACAAAGCAATTCGTTCTTTCTACAAAACAGGGTGTTTCAAAAATACGGGGCATAATTTAAGGTATGTATTTCCCACATGTAGACAATCAAATAGTTCATTACAATATGTGTCCGAAATGCTTTATTTCCGAGTTATGGCCTTCAAAGTGGTTGAAATTCACCGGAACGTTTTTCTTTCCGCAGGTCGTTGGTAAAAGGAGATTAATTAAAGGGCACTCTGACAGTTCATTCCGAGGCGAAATTACATAAAGTGTTGTGTAGGTACTTGGATCGAAGGTTTCCTGATCGATGGATAGGTAGAGTCTGTAACGCGAGAGCCAAAATTGCTTTTCATACTCCAAGCTCATTATAGAATCTGAACCCTCTCAATTTCTACTTTGAGGGCCATTTAAAATCATTTTTTCATTCGTCTCCGGTGCCTGATTTGGAATCCTTCGGAATCGAATTTGGCATGTTCTGAGGACATACGCAATCCTAGCCCTGGAGTTTGGGATCGTGGTGACGCAGGTCAATGAGACATCGATGTTAGGTCTGTATTCAAGCAGGAGGTGGACATTTTGAACATCTTCTGTAATGACAAACGACCTGCGGGAAGAAAAACGTTCCGGTGAATTTCAATGTTGTGAAGGCCATAACTGGAAATGAAGCATTTCCGGACACATGTTGAAGAACTATTTTGATTGTCTACATGTGGGAAATACATACCTGAAATTATGCCCCGTATTTTTTAAACACCCTGTATGGAGAATGCAAAACATAGATTTTTATAAAGAACTTTGAAATGATGTCCAAATGCTAGAAGGGAAAATCAAGAAAACTAATTGAAAGTAAAGTATGTAAACATTGCAAGGAAGAGTCGCAGTAGAATATCACAACGACTTCGCTATTGGCAGCAGGAAGATGTCAAATGTTACATGCATACAAAAGTCAATTTCGTATTAATATCCCGGATTTCCTTTCAAACTTCAATCCGTACGTTAGGTTCGGAAGTATAATGCTGTATACAACGGTCGATAATTCCGTTCAGTGTCTTGGTAACATGCAAGAGTTCATTTTCAACTGTTTATTTCCCTGTTAACACGGCCATATGACTTGACGTTACCTGTCCACCCCTTCTCCCTCTCCTACTAACACTACCCACCCCTCACCCTCCACCCCAATTGAGCACGCGCCTACATTCACGGCATGCCACACTCTGGTATTTAGTGCTACGCTCTGATCAGTGCAGTATTCGGTTTATTGGTGCTACTCTATTCCGTGCGGAGTGATGTATCTTGTTCTCACGAAGACGGACAGTGCTGTTTTTTGTCTTGACTCTAAGAAATTGGCGGTATTAAACGTCCAAGAAAAGATTTTTCGGGTTATTTCCCTACTACGGCGAACGAAGTAATTGTGACAAGATGGGTCTCTAGTTATCCCAAATAATCTTCGAGTATATCATTAAGTCTCCGATAGAAATGTAGTATCTGTAACTCGAGAGTCCACAATTTTAAGAATGTTAGTTTTGTTACGATTCTGTGTAACTAGAGGAATATAACTTTTAAATCGTTTTTCTTATGAGACTAGATTCAATTGAAGTTAAATTTTTTCGTCACTGCTATTTGAATGTAAGTAATATAAACGCTTTTAAATCATTATAGAATAGCCTATAGGCCTATGTTGCGTCTGTTTTTTTAACTTTAGTGCTAGCTGCATTCCATTGTCCGCAGTTATGTTATGACTAGAGACGAGAATTTCATGCACTATAATATCCCAAAATGTGGATGCATTCATGCACTATCAAACTGTAAAACATGCACGATTAAGCGAAAAATACATTAAAATAAGCACTTTTATTTTTGTTCCAAATTTCTTGTTTCACTTCATTTTTTTTTTTTTTTTTTTTTTTGCAAATTAACATCTAACATCATTTCTAAATTGGTTTCTGTGAGGTTCCTATGTTTGTCAGTCAATATGTTTTTGTAGGAAGAGCATGACCTCTCCACATTGAAAGAAATTATGGGTGCAAATTTGAATTAATATATTTGTGACAGTGTCGGATAAAATTCTTCATTCAAGTTTTCGCCACAAAAGAATCCATAGTCCGAATTCGCGTTTATGATCCTGTCCAGTTTATTTTAAAGAAGTTTGGTAATGTTTTACAAAGAATAATTGTCATAGAAAATATTATTCGGAAACAGAATAGCAGTGCTTAGCTATCTCTTTACTGCAACAATCGCAGAATACGACATCCCCATATGATCTAATAAAATTATTTTCTTTAATTCACTGTGTAAATAGTACACTTTTGGAACCTTTAATTGTAGTTTTAATGATCATATATCTACACAAATAAGAACAATCGCTTGTCACTTGAAGAGTCACTTAAAACAAGATTAAACACAGTTATAACTAAAGGTAGGAATTTATACCACAACATGAGGATATTAGGTAGTTGTGCTTATATTGCCGTTGCGTCATGTATGACGTGAAGCCTGAAGTATGGCCAGGTTACAACTGAAATGTGTTATGTATCGCAGGAATTGATTGGTTAACCACATAAAGCTGCAACAACCTCACCCTGCTTTCATACCACGATAGAGTTCTCTAACAGGTACCCATGCACCTGCATTGCTAGCTTCGCTCACTCTCTTTTTCAACAACGAACACTCTATGCCTTGTAGTCTCTGTGAGTAAATTCCTATGTCTAGATATAACTAGGGCCGTGACATCGGTATATTTGTATTAGTTTGAGGTCTATTGAAGGTGAACATAATGTAGTCGACGTGTTTCAAGCACAGGCAGCGAAAGCGAATTTGACACACGCCTAAGCAAGCACATTCCGTGTTTTGTATACGATTATTGCGCATTATAAAATCAAGACAATGTAATCATTGTATATAAGAGTTAATATCGGAAAGATCTAAAATGCTGGTGAGGTTGAGAATAAATGTTGGAAATAATACTTAAATTGTCACAAATGTGGTAAAACATACGAGTAAGTCTGAAAATGTTTTTTATATTTAGAGTTTTGCATTACAGTTTTAGAAAGCCGAAAACTTATCTGGCGTACAATTTTGCTTTCCCTATATTTAGCTGTTACATTAATTTATTTATCACATCTATTCCGTGCCTTACTTTTCTTGCATGTTGTTTGCCTGATTTCGGATCGTGCTGCAATAAACAACAACATTCATTTTCAAAGTTTCAAATGAAAATGACCCCAGAGTGTCGGCTAGTACAACCTTGCATGCTGGAAAACTGCGTTTAACACCGGCTGAAACCAAGGGCACATATGTAAGATACTTCACACCATCCATTTCCACATCAAGTTGATAATCACACTTGTCATCTGACAAAAATCTTGCAATTTTGCACAATGAATTGAAACCACCTGTTTTTTTGTATTACTGTGTTCATTTTTGCACACACCTTTTTGCTTATATCATTTTGCAGATCATTCATTTTTGAGATGAGATTATTTACTATCGAAATTTGCTCCACCAATTTCACACCAGTCTTTCCGAGGTGTTCGATTGTAGAGGGGATAAATTCAAAATTACATTAAATATATTCACAATGTTCTTTAATATTCGAGTCACCAAGAAGAGTTTGAGCATTACTTATGGAAGCTGCATCGTTTACGTCAAACATTTGTATGACTCCTCTTATCCTTACATACACAATGATTGTATTGTCTTGATTTTATAATACGCAATAATAGTATACTAAACACGGAAAGTGCTTGCTTAGGCGTGTGTCAGATTCGCTTCCGCTGTCTGTACTTGAAACGCGTCCGGCGTCGTGTGTTCCTCTTCAATCGACCTCAAACTAATACAAATATACCGATGTCACGGCCCTAGTTATGACATAAGCATAACGTAACTAATACATAACAAATTACTTAACTTTTTTCTTTCTTTTCGTTTTCAGCAGGCTATCTCGCGTGCTTTCAGTTGCATCAGGTACCGACAACTCTTAACTAATATATCCATTTAGTTTGATTCAAATAATTTTTCAGTTCTTTGCACAAATGAAAGTAATAGTAATTACTAACAAAATAACAAACCGTAAAGTAAATAGTACAGGTTACTCAGTGAGGTGGGCTTGCTTCACTTGTCTTCTGACAAAAAATGGCAATCTGTTTAAGTGTTCTGGCAGAGTGCTACCATCCATTGCCAAAGCATTATAATATAATAGATTCATTTATTATTCATTTAGAAAGATCTTACGCTGTAGTAGGTTGTCTTAAGTTAGCAATTTTTTATTATTTTTTGGACTTGTACCACTTGTACTATTTAGAGCGCACATCAATAAATTTAAGAATGCAGTTATATTGTCAGACTCCAAAGCAGCTATTCTATCAATAGTCTCTAAACACACACCTTAATCTCAAACAGCAGAAATAACTAAAATGCTCTCTCAATTAATATCACTCAATAAAAGAATTGTAGGCATCCTGGGAAACGAGATGCCCATAGGCGCAAGCGCGCGCTTTAGAGCTCAGGAGAGCCTGAGCGCTTTACAGCGGAAAGGAAAGAGACAGACGAAAGAGGTAGTACAGTGAAACTTCCCTTAACGGACACTCCTAATAGCGGACTCCTCTCAGTAGCGGACATTTTAAAATTCCCCTGCAAAATAACATTGGCCCTTATGATAAAATTCTTCCAAATAGCGGACATTCTCAATAACGGACGCGGACACTGAAATGTATCTTCCAACAACAATTAAAACTTTCAAATAACGGACAGCGTGAAAGAAAAAAAAGAAAAAGACGGTAGTAAATTAAACGGAATTCTTTAGCAAAGAAGGGCAGCACTGCTACTTACAGACCTGTTACTAATTCTACGTATTACTCTGTGAAAAGTCCGTTCTTAAACTTCAACAAGCAAAATTTGATAACACAATCTCAAGGGAAAAAATGGAACTCTCTGCATCATAATCCACAGTTAATTCCCGATTTACCACGAGAAAATCGTCTGTAGCTGCATTTAGATTGGCAACAGGCCATGATTGTTTGGCCAAACACCTGCATAGAATTGGAATATATCAGTCCCCTAATTGCCCACTGTGCAACTCAAACCAAGAAATGGATTCGGAACACCTCAAAATCTGTGCTTCAGTGGCTGACCATGATAATATCTTTGAAAAATACTGGAGTGCAAGAGGTCAAATGTCTTTATTGTCAAACGCCTGGCATTAAAAAATAACAACTATTTAGAGCGCCTCATTTGTTATGTCCTCTTTCTTGCTTGTGTTGCGCTTTATTGTATATTTTATAATTCGTTTCGTTAGTTACATCGACTCTGAGGTTAGGTCACATAATTCATAGCATGACCAAGATAACGAGCATGGCCACCATATGTTATGGTTTGTGTTTCAGCTCCATGAGGCGTCGGGACGAAAGGCGTCGGTGATAGCGGGCGGGCTGGCTCTCGGATCTGCTGGCGATGGTCGGGTGCTGGGGACGGGGAGTTGAGAGGACTCGCCCCGTTACTGCAGCACTCCGCCATGACAGCACCAACATGAATCCAATATGGCCCCCGGGCACCGCACCCGCTGCCCGCCTTACCTGCTCCTACACTCCACCTCGCTCCCCAACATCAGGATGGCGCCCATCCTATGATCATCGTCAGTGATCACGACCACCACGCAGCACAAATATTCTTCACCCTGGAGACTTTAACGCAAGCGGGTATCATTTTCATCATGGGGGTAGCCATCATCTTGACCAATGTCCTCATCATAGCTACCTTCCTCAACTATCGCGGTGAGTACTATCAATCTGAAACATACCTATCTCAATTTAATATTGAAATGCTTTGTCAACTTACTCAAAAATGATGTCTCTAACAGTACTGATTTGCAAAGTAAAACGACGCAACATTTCATTTTCTCTTACTTGTACTGCTACACGCTGATTAGTTGGCCAGTGTCAGGAATTCCATTAACAGTGACCTGGTAGGTCAGTCATGTCAATTGATGCCCATAGGCGCAAGCGCGCGCTCAGGAGAACCTGAGCGCTTTATAGCGGAAAGGAAAGAGACAGACGAAAGAGGTAGCATAGTGAAACTTCCCTTAACGGACACTCCCAATAGCGGACTCCTCTCAGTAGCGGACATTTTAAAATTTCTCTGCAAAATAACATTGGCCCTTATGATAAAATTCTTCCAAATTGCGGACATTCTCAATAACGGACGCGGACACTGAAATGTATCTCCCAACAACAATTAAAACTTCCAAATAACGGACAGCGTGAAAGAAAAAAAAGAAAAAGACGGTAGTAAATTAAACGGAATTCTTTGCAACAATCATTATCGTGCATTTGAATGTTCTTGTACTTTATTGAAGGTAAGCAGCACAGTTGTTAATTGTGATACTGTACGTGAGCAGTCCGTACTTTCTTAGTTTGTCAAGTTGAGTGTTCGGAAGTACAGTCACATTAAAAATGTCACAAAAAACGTAAACGTTCGTCACTAAAAAAGAAAGTAGATATTGTAAAGCATAGTGAGGAGGAGAAATTAAGTGTTCGTGAGCTGCCCACAAAGTTTAATGTGGGAAAAACTCAGGTTAGTGATGTTTATTTCATTTACGAAATATTTACTGGTACGATTTCTCTCTGGATGAATACTGTAAACAATCTCACTGTGTACTGTACTGTACTGTAAAATATAGTGCTGAATATATATGAGAAATTTTAATGTAGTCTATTGTATACTGTACATACTAACGATTTTCTAAATACCGGACACTTCTCAATAACAGACATTCAATTTTTTCCCGGCGGTGTCCGCTATTGGGAAGTTTCACTGTATATGCAGATGGGTCGAGTTATACAGGAATGGCCAGCACTGATTCAATATATAAAGAGAAGAAAACTTATTACAACTATATCTGTGTTAATTTTTAGATTTGTTTGAGAAGTATAAGTGCATTATAAGAATGTATGCTTTAATTGTAATGCTAATTTTTCACAAGTTTGTTTTCTTTTTATTCGAAGGAAATATTTTCTCAACTTTTTTTTTATAGAAAAGTGAAATTTTCAGATATAGATCTATTTATTTAGTAGCCTTGCAGGTACTGAAACAATGTTTTCGTAAATGCAATATACCGTAAATACGTATTACTGAAGATAGTGTATTACAAATTTTGAAAATATTCGCATGGAAAATGTTTGTAAGGAAATGTAAATTTTTCTTTAGCAGATAGTTGTGTTTCGAAGTCAAAGGAGTGGCTTTTAACCACCCAAATTCTGAGGACTAACTTACCGTGATGATAAGCATGAGTTCAAACGAACGAAAGACACTGCGTTAACTCACCCCAACTCTGAGACGTACTCGAAGTAAGAGGCGCACACAGCGCAGTGGTAAAATAACGGCATATATTTCTCAGGTCTAGTTATTATTATCAACGATTTTGCAAGCACAGTGAAAGCCCGTGTCAGAAAAAGTTAAATCGCAAGCATGTTTATAAAATAACGTCATTACACAAATACGTTTTGAAAAGACCGCAACAATTTGTGTGGCCGTCCCTAAGAAGGCTGCCTAGCTGACACACCTGCGCACTTTATACAGGAATCGCTTTCCGCAGGCCAATTCGTCGTCCCAGCAGGGGCACGTCATTAAAACGTAGTCTCCCCGTCACAGCTTGTGGTCCCTGCAAGGGGCTTCTTTCACGAGGCTCACATTTCCTATCTTGTTTCAACAGATTGCTGCTTTCTGTAGAATGCGATCTAGTATCCATAAACTCTGCTCCCACTAGCAAAATGATAAATTCAGATCAACAACTGCCCCATGTAATTCGCCCTTCCACCACTAACCACTAAGTTACCGAGCGTGTGATATGTGTGATAGAAGTCTTAACTTAGAGCACAACTTGTCTCCCAAAGCTTATTTGTGGTATAGTACATTTACGTATCTATTAAAGAAGCAAACATCTACAGTCTACATTCTCAGACATGTTTATACTCACTACAAATACTCATGATTCGGATTGTCCCTGCAGCATACAGAAAATTCACAATGTTAAAAGTGAAACAGTTGTTTCAGAATCTTCCATTCCCAAGAAACTTAATTTCAATAAAGTCATAAAACATTGTTTCAACAAAATTCATCTCTCTAAAAAAAAGTTCTTTTTTATGACGTAGACTGTAATTTCAATAAAGATTTGGTGAATTTTATAAATCTGACTATCAGGTATAGCCCCTGTAAAGCTGACTTGAATAATTTTAAGGGAACAATTGTTCCGGGGCCGGGCATCGAACCCGGGACCTTTGGCTGATCGCGCCAACGCTCTATCGATTAAGCTACCCAGAACTCTATCAGACCCCGATTCACGAGCGCTGCTCATTCGGTCCTCAAATTTTATTAATAGGATTGTATCCTCTTTTTTATATTGATGTATTATTTTATTTCTATTGTTGTAATTATAGTCTGATGTAGTCTGATGTATTAGTCTGTATTATATGTTCTATTCTTCTGTTTATGTATACGTCAATAAATTGTCACCACAATTTACAAAAAAAAAATCCTTTTTATCCACATACCTCAAGTGGGTTGACAAGATATCAAAGACACGACATTGAGTGCACACTTTCTGTGTGACTTAAATTTGTTGTTTTGTGTTAACGAACAGTAAAGTGTAGGCCTATTATACAAATTTGGCCTTCAAGTAAGCTTATAGCTCAAGTTGGCTTTGCAGGGAGCTATACCTGAAAGCCAGATTGTGTATAATACACATTACTGTTCCTTAACAGAAAACCACAAATTTAAGACACACAGAAAATGTGCACTCAATGTTGGATCTCTGACGTCGTGTCAACCCACTTGAGGTATGTGGATAAAAAGGGAATAATTTAGACGTGGTCTGGTAGAGTTCCTGGGTAGCTCAGTCGATAGAGCATTGGCGCGCTCAGCTTAAGGTCCCGGGTTAGTATCTACCATTTTGAATGTATTTTTTATACATGTAACAGTTTGCTGGCCTTTGGAATTCAAGGCTATTTCTGATAGATGGATGAATAAATTAATATATTAATAGTTTGAAAATGCACGTTCAACTTGAGCAGAAGATGCAAATATTTTATCTAGCTTAAAGACAAACAACTTGACCAATATGGTTACCTAATGAATTTTGTCCGTAGCCTAAAACACTGTTGGGTCACTAACATTTTTCTTATGCCTCAAATTCATACTTCTGCCAGAATTAATTAAAACTTCTTACTTCTACTTGATCAACTCTTCTGCTTTACTTTGTGCGAGTGTCCCCTTGAGAATAGAAGTTGGTCGTCATTATACTTGGCATGAAGATAGTAACAGTTAATGTGTAAATATGAAGAACCATTTTCTTTCTGGATTCTACGTTACTTTTAAACTTCTACCATTAAGATGGAAAGGTGCAGATGTAACTGCTACAACTATGATATTGAATTGTCTTATTCTTTAAAAATATTTATTAAATCTGAAAATTAAGTACAAAAGCTTTATGTTTTCCTACACTTCGTCAATAAATCCAGTATAAAATACTATCTCTCTGACTCCTGGTTTTACTTTTTTCAGCCTACTGTTATTTGTTCTAAGTATTTTAATGAGGTGAATATTTCTTTACAACTAATTCAAATCAATATCTGTTATATACCACAAGGAGTTTTTATTCTACCACTAACCTGATATAATAAAGCTCTTTCAAGATCTGTTTATTTGAATTACTTTATTACAATTTGCGCCATTCATAACATATTTTGTTACCTGGTTGAGGTTTTTTCCGGGGTTTTCCCCCAACCCAGTACGAGCAAATGCTGGGTAACTTTCGGTGCTGGACCCCGGACTCATTTCACTGGCATTATCACCTTCATTTCATTCAGACGCTAAATAACCTAGATGTTGATACAGCGTCGTAAAATAACCCAATAAAAAATAAAATAACATATTTTACAAGGAAGTTACCTAAATGACTACTGCAATAAATTATTTTGTCGTATTGAGGCAGTTTCGCCCATTTTCCTTATATTGGAAACGTTATCAGATGTAATAGCATAGACAATGGTAGTATACAAACATATTTTCTCTGCAATTGATTCGTTAACAATATCACAAATTTTTGTATCTGTTTCTGATTCTTCGGTTAACGTCCTGAGTCTTGAAAGTAGGCATACGTATAATACCTGATTAGCCTATTTGGTTGGGTTTTTTTCGTTCCCAGGATTTCCCCAAATGTGAGATAAAAGCCAGGTGATGTCACTGCAATCTTCATATTTATCTTGCCAAATACTATCTCGCTATCACCAATATCACTGGCGTTAAATAACCTAGTATTTGATATATCATCGTTAAGTAATACATGTCATTCATTCAATTCCTATCGTTCCCTCTGGAACATTGGGCTATGACGGAAGTCCTTCACTTCGTACGGTTCCTAGCCAAGCTCTTCACTTCACTCCAGGTCTTTCTGTCCGGTTTTATACTTTTGTTTCGGTTAATCGAATTATTTAAGAAGTATAAATTATTAGTCCTCCGCTATCTAGTGCCTTGGTGGGGCTGCCACTTTTTGCCCATGCTTCGTTAAATAATATATTAAAATAAATATTCTGAATGAAATGAAATGATCGTCAACTGAACTCATCGAATTTTTCCCTAGCATATCCTTTTATTTCAAAAGAATATTTTTTAATTTATTTTATCTTTCAAATGACTGAATCAGTTACATACTTTGCTTTACACATAAAAGGGACTTTATAAATTAATGTAAAATATATGACTTACTATTTCATATTTTAACAAAAATTATATTTGTATTAAAAGAAGTGGACATGTATGCAGTAATCTCTTGAGTTCAAAGTTGCGGTTATGATGTAAAACTGAGTTCTGAAGCGACTGCCACGCTTAACATCGCTTGCTTTGGTCTTCTATTAATATGTTTTACAAAAACTCTTTTGATGTTATTAAATTTTTAATATAATATAGATATAAGCTATTCAGTTTTCAATATGTAGAATATTGAAAGCTGAATAGCTTGCAAGTGGCTTGTTGATATAGAAAAACGAAGCAAGCTGATAAAACACTGAACAGTGTTTGCGAATAAATTTTGAATCGATGTCTTTTTTTTTTAATATTGCCGATATCATTTCATTGGTAAATCTGTTTCTTCTTCTTCTTCTTCTTTTCTTCTTCTTCTTCTTCTTCTTCTCAAGGCACTACAACTTCAAAATTGAATGTCTTGACCTTCTCAACAATTTATTTCCAGAAACTTCTATTCTGTACTGCCATCATCCAATCCGTGATTCTTGGCTTCCTCAAATCATTCACATTATCATCTTCCCAGCGGCTTTTCGGTCTATCCGCTGCTCTAGTTCCCAGGGTTTCCATTTATGTATATCTTTCACTAGCCTCTGGTCTTCCATTCTTTTAACATGGCCAAACCAACTTAACCTCATAGCCCTGATGAAATTTATTATATTTTGATTGTGTATTAAATCATTTAGTTCTTTGTTAGTTTTTATTCTCCAGTTGCCATCTCTATCCTTGGAGGGTCCAAATATTCTTCGTAAAATCGGTAGATCTGTTTACACTGCGTAAAACTTCTATAATTTATTACGACAATGGGAGATTTAAGAATACTGAATTGGGCAAGAAAATACAAATAAAATAATTTCTTGAATTTTCTATCAGTTAAAAGCTATGAAATTCTCACAGATCTTTATCCTAATTATAATAAATAATAGCTAGCTATTTCAATGTAGTTCTATAAGGAAAAGTAATTTTGTATTGCTGAGGTAATGCACCAAAATACTATACATAGATTTATATGTGTAATTATGTAAGACGAAGTATAAGGATGGAAGATTTTCATGAAAAATATGCACCCATATTACGCTAATTTCTTCATGTTGGATACACACTTTTAAAATTTACATAATCACTGATTAATTTTATAACTTCTTTACTGTGTTAAAATTACCTGGCTGAGCAGTTTCGAAGTGATATTCTTCATTGTCCGAAGTCTAGTGAAGGTCTCTCGCTATCTTCTGATTTCCTGTTGTGGTGGGTGTGTTCATGATTGTGTCGAAAAGGGTGTGTGTTTTGAAATTCATTTGAGTGTTCAGGATGTGCTGGGAGTGTGTTTTTGTATGTTTGTAAATTTCATATTGTTCTATTGTGACAAGTTTCTGGTTTTTTGGCTGGTTGTATAGTATTTTTCATATCAGTGTCTATGTTGCTGTAGTTGTGATTGGAATTTGTGATGTTTTCTGAGTAGATTGAATTGTTGTGTAGTTTGGTTATGGCTGTGATATATTCCTTGTAACGTAATTGAAATGATCTTCCAGAGTGCCCAATGTAGAAGTCGTTGCAATTATTGCATAATACGTAGTTTGCATACATCTGTTAAGTTGTACTTATTTGTGTCTTGTCTCTGTTAAGATGTTCTTGATGTGTGTTTGCAGAGCTTGACATCTACTGTAAATTTCACGCATGTGATAGTAACACGATGAGGATTCGGAGTAGATACAGTTCCTTTTGTATTTTATTGAAAATAATAGAGAAATCAGTGACCACTAATTGCGAATGTTTACTCATTTATGATGTTTATGTTCAAGATTTTGTAGGAAAGTATGCAATGAGTTCTTCTCAGAATAGACTTGACTTGTTTAATTATTTAGTGTTGTTTAACGATTCGACTAAGAACTGAGGTTCGTCTAAATCGATAAGAAGCAAGGACGATAATAAATTAATTTGAGAATGGCGGAATTAGAAAATAAGCCCTATTAGAAGTATTAACTATTTATCTATACAACATATTGAGAACTTTTCGTGAATTATAATGAGATTTTATTCATTTTATATGGGGAAAATTAGCGGCAACACTTTAATTAAGAACAAATACTTATTTATTCACAATCGACATATTCTCAGTTCTTAAAAGTAATCTCCTCCAGTATCACGTACCCGTTGCCACACCTCTGAAAGACGACGGTTGCCATCCACAGCAACACTTCACTCTAACGGTCTTACTAATAAATCGTGTATAGTTTTTATACCAGACTTATACACAGTTGAGACAGAAAACGTTATTTAATAAATCATACATAACCGATAAATGTATAAACAGCCTGTAAGTATATATGATAATTGCTTTGTAGTAGTTATATACACGAAACCCTTGTTTAAGCGTTGAATATAGAGAAAAAATGGCCGCCCCTCTAACAGCTATTCGTATCGATTGTCGTTTTATGATGATGGTTGCCTTGTGTAACCAGAGAAGAACAAACCAAAGAGCACAGAATAATTAGAATAATATTGCTGCAGCTGTACTCTTTGATCAAAATATAGCGAGGTAATCGATCAGACCCAGTTGTACTATCGATACTTAGCGCGGCACACTAGCGCTCACTATCGGATGCACTAGAGAATCTCGGTTATTTTATTACCTTTCGTAATGAAGTAATGACGCAACTATGACGTACAGTAGATATGTAATAGTTGTACTGTTATACACGACGTATGTAGTGATCTTTAGTAAGGAATTTACATACGACTTATAAACGAGCTATTAATTGTGCAAGCACAAGACACGTAAAGATTAATTTTTAGTCCTATAGAATTTGTCTGTTACTGTAACAATGGCTATTACTTACTTACTTACTTACTGGCTTTTAAGGAACCCGCAGGTTCATTGCCGCCCTCACATAAGCCCGCCATCGGTCCCTATCCTGGCAAATTAATCCAGCCTCTATCATCATATCCCACCTCCCTCAAATCCATTTCAATATTATCCTCCCATCTATGTCTCGGCCTCCCCAAAGGTCTTTTTCCCTCAGACCTCCCAACTAATACTCTATATGTATTTCTGGATTCACCCATACGTGCTACAATTCCTGCCCATCTCAAACGTCTGGATTTAATGTTCCTAATTATGTCGGGTGAAGAATACAATGCGTGCAGTTCTGCGTTGTGTAACTTTCTCCATTCTACTGTAACTTCATTCCTCTTAGCCCCAAATATTTTCCTAACACCATATTCTCAAAGATCCTTAATCTCTGTTCCTCTCTCAAAGTGAGAGTCCAAGTTTTTAGAGGAGAAAAATTCGCTCCGGTGTCGGGGATCGAACCCGGTCCTTAGTTCTACGTACCAAGCGCTCTAACCACTCAGCTACGCCAAAGTTCAATCCCCAGCACTGGATCCAATCCCCCCCCCTCTAGTTTTTTTGTTCCTTTGTGGCTTTACTCCATGTTCGACATATATGTTGACATTTATATTAAGTCAACTGCCATTATACAAGGAGCGCACTCAATTGAGTTACTTAGTGGTCGGGATTCCACAGTATATATGCACTGTTGGACGAAGAAGAGATGGAATTTATTGTTTAATTTTCATTTAAAATTTCACTAAATATTGTAGAAATTTATTTCCAATTCTCTTTAATGTACATGATAAAAATTCAGTACAGGCAAAAGTAAGGAAAAACAATCGTAGGTTATGAAGAACCTACTCGTATTACTGAATGTATCTTACGACGGTTTAGGCAGCACGTAACATATTTCTGGGAATTTAATAACGCGTTGCCAGTTATTACGGTTCTTCCTTACATTCAGCTGCCGCTTTCTTACGACATAAGAAATTCTTTCACCTGTAGTAACTGCGGGTAAAATTCCTTGTGCGCAGTAAATTGAGGGATTTAATTAACCGTCTCGACGCTTCGAGCTTGTGCGCTGTTTTCGTGAAGCAAATTACACATTTAAGCACCGAGATCACACACTCTCACACGTAATGCAATTCTTGTAAAGATGAAAGTAAAACACACCGCGTCTTCTATATTCCTTGGCTCGAAAATTCTGCGACGCTTGAGATTTCGGTGCCGAAGCCTTCTGTTTACCAGATACTAACTGGGAGGCTGTATTGATTCCTTCAACTTGCTTCTGTACCGTGGTATTTTAACTAACGCCAGAAATACAGAATATATTACTTATAACATGTGATGCTAGAAAAAGTGAGAGATTGAGTTGCTTTATTACAATAGAAGTAAACGGAGAATTCACAACATTTAAAAATTTGGATTTATCTTTGTCTTTAGGTAAACAAATATATAAAAAGACCTTGTTTGAGCAGTGTCAGACAACAGAAGACACAGTCTCCTCCTGATTGATAGGGTTGTCTGCCGTTTTGAGAAATAGATGAAAAACGACTCCTTGTAAATTAAATTTATAAATCAGTAGGAGATATTTCAAAGGAAAAACTGTACTGTATAATACAGAGACTGTATAATACGAAACTACTGCAGTAAAACCCCGATAAAATGCTGTTCAAGGGACTGCGTTTAAACCGCGTATTAAGCGGGTATACTAATTTTGACTTATATACAGTCGGTCTTACTAATAAACCGTGTATATTTTCAACACGAGACTTCTGCAGAGTTGAGACAGAAAACGTTACTAATAAACCATGCATAAGCGATGGAAGTATAAACAGTCTGTAACTATACAATGGGAATTGCTTTGCAGTAGTTATATAAACAGAACTCCTCGTTTAAGCGTTGTATATAGAGAAAAAATGGCCGCCCCTCTAACAGCTGTTCGTATCGACTGTCATTTCATGATGATGGTTGCCTTGTAACCACAGAAGAACAAACCAAAGAGCACAGAATAATTAGAATAATATTGGTGTAGCTTGTACTCTTTGACTAAAATATAGCGTGGTAATCGATCAGAGCCAGTTATACTACCAATACTTGACACGCCACACTAGAGCGCTCTACCGGATGCAATAGGGATATTCTATTGCCTTTCGTAACGCAGTAATGACGATACTATGACGCAGCTGTGTAACAGTTGTACTGTTATACACGACGTATGTAGTGATTATTAGTAAGAAATTTACACACGACTTACAAACGAGCTACTTATTGTATAAGTATAAGACAGTTAAACGTCTGTATATAGGCTAGAGTTTTTATTAGTAAGACCGAGTATCTATTAACATTTTTTTATTGAAATGAAAGGTCATAATACAGTATTACCACAGTCTAGTATATACAGTCACGAAGCTTGAGTTGATGAGGCTACTAGGAGCAATAGACTGTGCCGGTACTGTTTCACATTGTAAGTGATGAGGCGATAGTAGCGATCCTAGTGGTTAGCAACTATCTATGGATGCATATTTCCTACGTATTGAGCTTCGTAACTGCATATATTAGACTGTGGTATTACTCCATTATGTAATTATTGTACTGTACATCAAAGACATTCACAATATGTGCTGTACTTAATTCTTTCGAAAAAAGTAATTTATAGTTGTTTGCCGTGTGCGTGTTCTCCAAGTCCTCATGTTTATCATACTTCAGTTTCCTATGCTGACATCTTCCCGACGTCGCAGCTGCAGTGATTGAGTCGTGATTTTTTATTATCGTCCTTAATGTCGATGATGGGATTCCTAATGAATCAGAGAGTTTTTTTGATTAAGAGTAGGTCAATTGTTTTCATCAAACTTTCGTAAGATTTCCAATTTTTCCGACACAGAAAGCTCTTTTCGTTTAACACTCATTGTAATCACACTCACAGATACTTCAATACACTACTAATTTTCAGAATTTTATTACGACCGAGTGAGGAATATTGTTTGAGAGAGTGGGTGGGGTATTGTAACTGTATGTAGGCTTTAAGCGCGCAGGGAAAGAGTCGAAAAAGACAGCGTAACAAGAGGTTGGGATATTGTACATTATGAAGGTTTAAGTGCGCAGGTAAGGGTCGAATACCAGCACTTTTTCAAGTTAATGGCATTAGTGAGTTCAATGGCCAAAATGTTTCATTGCTGTTACAGTACATTGCTGAAAATTACATCGAAAATATTACACAAAAATAGCGTATTATGCGGGACTTGAGCGCAAAAAACGGGGTACTTTATAAAAGTGTTATATATGAAATGTGCAGGGCCGGACAGAAAAAAAAAGCCTATTACACGAGAGAGCGTAATAAGTGAGCGCGTCTTAACGAGGTTTTCAAAATAGGATTGCTATAAAAGTTGTGAAGGCATTTCTGGCCAAAAGAGTCAACATAAAACATGACAGTATAGTGATGAGCAAAGCTCGGAACTTGGGGACTTGGGTCTTTGAACGTGGCTAAGCGACCAGACTTCAATGTCAACAAACTCCCGCTTCCAGCACAGAGGTACTGTAAGGTCTGCTATAAAAGTGGTTCCTGGCTGGAACAACATAATGATAATATTATGGTAGGTTGAAACACGTAATTTTATAGCATATATATAAATAAACATGCAAAATATATCAAATTTACAGTTCTGCTCTGTATAGTTTATTACAGTGTATGACTACATACATTCGAATATTTTTCGAACCCATACCTTCTTCGTCTGTTAGTTAAACATGATTTGAAACGAAAGAAACTTATTTCCACGTCACATGAAGTGACAGGAGCAAAATTAATTTTTTAATTTTATTTATTTTAACTAGCTACCTACTTAATACAAATTTCATTTATAAAACAAAAATGTTTCTAGCCACTACCGTAAGAGCCAGGCTCGTGTACGGTGTGGTCTTAGTCAATAATATAACATAAAATTTACAAGGACAGTTTACTAAATACAGTAAGTAACTTAATTCAAACCAATAAATACAACACAAGAGGAAGAATAAAGAAGAGAAAAAGAGAGACAAATACACATTTAATATAAATTGACAATCCGACAGAAGCCAGTGATATTCAATAAAAACAAGAATATAGTAGACAGAAATAAGAGGTAAAAAAATACATTTGTTGATATTATATTATATCGTAGATAATTTTACAAATTTATTTTTTAAAAGCTTCAATTTTAAAAAATTTCAAATTTGGAAAATGGTTTGTAATTGTATTATAAAGTCTTAGGCCGAAATAAAGTATTGAATGTTTTCACTGTCACTGTTTCCTGTTCGATTTTCAGTAGTTGCTAGCTGATCTCGTATCTGAGAAAGATAAGTATCCTAAATTTGTCTCGAAAATAGTTTTCAATTTCTATGTCACTACTAGGGAAGGTTCCACTACGACTTGATCCATGTCTATGGACATATTTTCCACCGATTTAAGGGACTGCAATGCATTTCAATGAATGCCCGTTTATAATCTCTAGTTTGTGTTTGGCACAAGTTACAAAATATAAACTCTCCATTCGAAGAAAATAATGTATCTCCTCAGAATTCCTCCACGAAATTCTGTACCTAAATTTTAAGAAATATATTTTCAAACGTATACAATACCCATTCGAATAATACGTATTTTCTTATTTTCAAACAAACCGTTTACCTCTAATTAATTATCTGAATATCATTGGCTTCGACACGACAGTTTCCTCGTCCGTCTTCATGTCATTCGATGTGGCCACCACTTAGTACACACGACTGTCCCTGAGCACTTGCAGGGTGAGCTTTGTGTACGTTGTACCTGTAACCTTACTCATGCACACGACACACAAGTCCCCAAGTTCCGAGCTTTGGTGATGAGGAACAAAAAAAATTATATCTTTAAATATAAGGAGCTTGCAAAACGTTTGTTTTGAATTCGAAAAACAGAGACATGAACAAGTCTACAAATGAAGATATGGAATTTAGAGCAGTGCAAAATTGAAGTTAATATCATAACACCAGCTAAACAGAAGAATGTCAACAAACTTCTGGAGATTATTTATGGAAAAGAATGAAGAGAGGATAACGTGTTTAAATGGTATGACATCTTGAAAACGAGCATTATTGAAAAGGAGAAGAAGTTGATGATGTGCAAGAAGAGCCTAGCAACTGGTTAGATGACAACGGTGCAGTGTACGGCTAAAATAGACAGTCATAAAAAGAACTTGACTGAGTTTTCAGAATACTGTTTCGGTTTCTTTGATTATAAGGTAATTAAATAAAAAATACTTAATTATTTATGGAATTTTATTAAGTTAACATTTTTGGCGCATATTGAAAATTACATTTGCACCTGTATACTGGTTACTATTTTCAATGTAGAAATGATTAATTGAAATTATGGTTATAATCACTTCGCACCGGTATAGTAGCCACTATTTCCAATGTTGAAGTGGTTAATTGAAATTAAGGTTACAGTTACTTCGCATCGGCATACTGGTCACTATTTTCAATGTAGAAATGGTTACCCTAATTCAGGCGCGGCGAAAATGCGATTCACGAGCACATTGTGGCTCGCAGTGCTTTTCTCTCGCTTCCTACCCACAACCCCCACCCTCTTACTCACTGGAGTCAAACTCCGTTCTATTTGTATTTGTCTCGGACCTGCGAGTGGCGTATCGTCGCAATATCTCTCTCGAAACCATGTACCTCTATAAAAACGAAAGTTTCAAGTAGGATGGGAGGATGCATTCTTTTGCTTACAATATGATGAAAATATTAAATGTATGATTTGTTCACAAATATTACTAGGAAAACGGTTGTATAACATAAAACGGCATTATAAGTTACTACATGTTACTGATGAAACATTAAAAGGTTGTGTTATTGTTATTATTATTATTATTATTATTATTATTATTATTATCATTATCATCTCTATACGTCCTTTCTTTTACAGCAGATGTACGAATAATGCGGTTAGATTTTCAATTTAAACTCACAGATTTACAATGTGACGTTAAATGAAAGCTAGATGTAAGGACTTGATAGATATTGAACTTTTCAAATCTTTGGAAAAAAATAAATATTTGAAGCTTCGTTCTTTCGCTTGCTCTGTTAAAGCCATGTTCGCTGTAACTTACGTTTGTGAAAAATTATTTTCAACAATGAAAATAGTAAAAATCAAATTTAGATCACGACTGACAGACAAATACCTTCGTGATCAACTACGATTGTCAGTAAGTGACATAATTCCTGATTTTGAAACTTTGTCGCAGAGACATTCTGAAGACAGTTAATTTCAGGTTGTGATAATGTGTCCTATGTTTTCTTGTTCATTTCTTTCTTCGTTACACGTCCTAAACATTAACTTCCCCTTCGGTTGTCCGCCTCCCTCCATAGGTGCTATGCACGTTGCAGCTTACACAGTGGCTCGGCGCACCATGGCCTTTTCGCCAAGGCTGCCCTAATTGAAATTAAGTTTATAGTTGCTGTCGCACCGGTATACTGGTCACTACTTTTAATGTACAAATGGTTAATTGGAATTAAGGCTACAGTTACTATAGCTCTGGTATACTGGTCACCATTTTAATGTACAAATACTTAATTGGAATTCAGGTTATAGTTACTGTCGTACCAGGATACTGGTTACTCTTTCCAATGTTGAAATGTTAATTGAAATTAAGGTTACAGTTACTTTGCATCGGCATACTGGTCACTATTTTAATGTAGAAATAGTTAATTGAAATTAAGTTTGTAGTTGCTGTCGTACTGGTATACAGGTCACTATTTTAATGTACAGATACTTAATTGAAATTAAGATTACGGTTACTGTCACACCGGTATACTAGTCACCATTTTTAATGTAAAAATAATTAATTGAAATTAAGTTTTAAGTTGCTGTTGATCAATTGGTATACAGGTCACTATTTTAATGAAGACAGATACTTAATGAAAAAGATTACAGTTACTTTGCAATGCATACTGGTCACTATTTTTAATGCAGAAATAATTAATTGAAATTAAGTTTGTAGTTGCTGTCGTACTGGTATACAGGTCACTATTTTAATGTACAGATACTTAATTGAAATTAAGGTTACAGTTCTGCATCATACTGGTCACTATTTTTAATGGATTGAAATTAAGTTTGTAGTTGCTGTCGTACTAAATAAAGTTTATTTTATTACAGATATTTGAAATTAAGATTTTATTCGTTTGTCACCATTTTTTTACTGTCTTTTGGTCAATTGTTTTTGAAGACTAGATATAAAAAGGCTGTAAATGCCAAAGAGACAAACTTTAAAAAAAAACAGAGCTATCTTGTGCGACTGTTAATGTAATACGATAGATTCTGCACATCTATGGGAGAAGCTACGGCCTAAATAAAGTTTATTTATTTATTTATTCATTTATTCGTTTGTTTATTGGTCTGTTTTTCTGTCTATCTGTCTGTCCGTCTGCTAGTCTGTCTGTTTCATGTTTGTCTTTATTTACCTGTCTGTTTGTCCGTCGTTCATTTATTTATTTTGCTAATAATTGTTACATAAAATATAATAAACAGAAAAACTTTAGCTCACCCCTGACAGATAAGAACTCGTGCTCAGAGGAGGATTCTTGAATTGAAATTAAGAAGTATATACCTAATACAATTTGTCTTATGTCTACTACGCAATAAGAATATATAAATTTAAATTACAATTTTTCAATTTTCATAAAATCCATACGTAACTTTTTAAATTTAATACTATAACTATTAGAATTGACAATGGTATTTAACATTTTTCTTAGTGGATTGAGCCAGGGTCACAATACTCTTTTGGGAAAAGCTAATTGTCAACGATATTGGCACTTACAGCCTATTTTATGTCTAGTCTTCAATTATTGTCGCACCTGTATACTGGTCACTACTAAATGGTTAATTGAAACTAAGGTTACATGTACTGTCGCACCTATATAGTGGCTCTAAACGTCCAACATGCGGGCAATGTTTACATGAGCACACAATGAATGTTGTTGGAATGACAGATTCAAAGCAAGTACAATATATAGACGGATGGGTCACGAGGGTAGAATGGAAGGGAGCACTTGATGTTCAGGTTCCGCAGTGCCCGTAAAATACACTTGTTTCTACGTCGAAGAAAAATAACATAAATTTTATTGTATTTTATACTGGTACGTAATATGTTCGGAACTGCTGGTGTCATCCAGTGGTGTGCCATAAAATATTTGCAGCACGCAGCAATAAGAAGACCGGGTCTTTGCTGCAGCCTCCATTTAAAACACGCAGCGGGTCTCTCTCTCCGTCTTTTGTGTCTAGGACTTCTCTTCTCTCTTGCAGTTTAAAATATTGGCGGCTATATTGACAGAGTTCTCCGTGACGTCAATGCGTTTCGAGATGCAATAAAACAAATGGTTAGAATTCGAGAGATGTTTCCCGGGGTAGTTCAATATTTGTTCCCTCGCGCTTGGTTGTGCTTTACATTTCATAGCTGTGGAAAGACGGCAGTGGAAGTAATGTAAGAGAATAAATTACAAATGAAACAATCTCCTTTCAATTGGGAACTGCAAATTTCTTAAAATATTGAGACTATGCAAGCTTTTCATGAGTTGTTTTGAATATTTTTTCTATAGAATTTAAGTATTATCGTCAGGAGGTGAATTTCCGCATTTTTCATTGTTTCTCCATGCAGATACAAGATAACATTAGCTAATTTTGTAATTTAATTAACTGCAAGAACTGAATAAAGATAATGGTAAAGACAAGTAGACTACATAATAGAAGGCAGAAATAAAATATTGTTTGGCGATGTCTTGTTGAAGTCATGTGTTTCCTGAGGAATTAAAGGATTGGAGAGGAGATATAGCAGTGGCGGCTCGTGATAAAATATTATGTGTGTTCACAATTTTGTAGTTCCAAAATCGAAGAGAATTTGAAATTGTACGTTTAGTCTAATCTGAAATGTCATGATTCCAATGTTTCGCTATCGAAAAAAAAAAAAACGTATATAAATTCAAAACAACATATAATAGTAATAATAATAATGAAACCCAGTCTTTTTATTTCCTATTTTTCCTGGTGAGCCAGTTTACCCAGTTCTTTACTGTTCAAAATTACTTAAACAGAGTTCATTGTTTACGTTTGTTAAAAATGAATACATACCAGTCCTGTTATTTACAAACGCGTGTGTTCAGTAATATATTTTGATTCACAACACACTGATACGCTATAGCCTATACCAGTACTGTAATCCCATTCGTAGTAAACATTATTCTTAAATATTATACACTACCATACAGATACTTAAAGTCATACCACCACCACAGTCAGCCAGCAAGTGTTTGAAAGCCAAACTATGCTATTATGCCGACACTCTCGTAGCAGCACTGTACACACATCCACGTAAAGTAAACGTTCCTACAGTCAGATGCTGACATCTACAGGCTATTAAATTTCCTCCTCGAGATATAGCACGTGAACGATAGGCATCGATGCACTTGACATCTGTAGGATAGATACTCATCATGTTCACTTAACGCTTTGTGCTCTTGACGAGTCATAAGCGGCCAGCTAAAGACAGTTTTCTCCCTCGCATGCGTGAAATTCCTGTAACCATCTCGAAAAGAGCACGGCTTGTACGTGAACGGATGTTGCCAAGTTTACATAAGAAGTTTATGCAAGATGCGGGAAGTTTAAAATACTCGATTCTGATATTATACATCCCCACTACGTCAATACGGTATCAAATAATAAAACTAGTCGTGCATTAATGGAAACAAGGTGTTCACGTGCTCTTGTGCTCTTATTGACGCACCGCCACTGAGATATAGTGAGGATCACATAACAGTAGTTCCTAAAAGTCTGATTTGGAGGTCTCTTCAGTGTTGTCAACTAATACCAGTTATCACCAAAGGGGGAAAAATCAACAATGAAATAATAATAATAATAATAATAATAATAATAATAATAATAATAATAATAATAATAATAATAATAATAATTTGTTTTGCATAGAACATCAGTTATATTTTTTGCTATTCTTTGGTCGGCGAGAAAAAGGCACATAAGTCAAAAAGAATAATTTTTCAGGAGAGACTTTCTTTTTAATTTACTCTTAACTGAATATAAATATAATAATTAAATTTATGCATGTTGGTTAAAGTAAAGTCCTTTTCAAATTAAAATACAAGAAATTTTATTATTTCAAAAAATTAGAAAAAATACTGTACTTATGTGATTAGGACTTTAAAAAATCGACTTTTTTTACTTGTGTGCCTTTTCCCGCCGACCAAAGTATTTATTTTATAATTGCTGTGCAGTTTCGGGGTATGAAGGTAAAAGGATGTATTTCAGGGGTAAACTAGCAAAGAAGATTGAAAACAAGTGTTCTAAACAACATGCATTTAATTATACACACAATGGCGCAAACTAGACCTTTCTATGACTAATGGTTTCCGAGTAGCATAGCTCTAAATGTGGATTCTGGAGATGAGTGTGACGTCACACTGCTGCGCCGTACCGCAGTAAGTCCATTCTTGCTTTAGTTGATTATGTTCCAGTCACTATAACTCATATCAAAATCACGAAAATTATAGTTTTTTTTTCATAAAGCGTTAAGCAGCAGAGAGCGTACACAACGCAAGCCAGGGGTGCTGCAGTGTGACGTCAGTAGCAATGGTGGACAAAATTCCTTCGCTAGTATATTTAGAACCATTTGATATTTTGAGTTGCGGGTTTCAGTGCTATCATCAGGCTCCCTGTTGTCTACAAGATACGAAAAAGAAAATATTTTGTTTTTTGTTCAGTGCCTCTTTAAGAGAAAATATTGTACACGAATATAAACCCAGACAGACAGATCATACTAAAAACTAATGTCTAGGGATGCTTTTTTGTAACAATATAAAGTAAAAGGATGAAATATAAAAATAAAATATAGTGTGTAATGTAATAGCACAGTTATTACAGTTTTAGAAGTGTTATTGCTGAATGTAGTAAGACATTCATCTTTCTTTGTTAGAGAAACGTTTCTAGGTATCTGTAAAAAGTTCAGATCCAAGTACTTTGCAACTTTGAAGGTGAGAAATATGCGGTAGGGAAACCTCATTGGCGCTGCCGTAGACTTACAATCCCATTCTTTCAAATGGAGTTTTCAGGCAGTTTGAAAACTTGCTCACTTACATGCATTTCAAGATTAGGGAGTGGTAGTAATTTTTCTGGAATATACTGCAAGTGGACTTACTTTTATTCCCTTTTGTTCTCCACGCCGACCGATGGGCGAGACGTGAAATCTGTATAAAGCTTTGCAAGGGGAACTATTGCGCAATATTGTAAGAATATATGGACGATTCATTTGTATCGATATTCCAAGAAAGCATGAGAATAAGTATATTCTTCACCAACAAACATTAGATAAGCACTGGTTACTGATGCAATAAAATAAAATAAACTGAAGAAAATATACGAAACGTTGCACGTAAAATTTATTTATTATTATTATTATTATTATTATTATTATTATTATTATTATTATTATTATTATTATTATTATTATTATTATTATTATTATTATTATTATCACTTTTATTGCTAATGTTATTATCAGTCTATTTATTATAGTTATTATTATTATTATTATTATTATTATTATTATTTTATTACTACTACTGCTGTTGCTGTGTGCTTGGACCCGTCAGAAAAAAAAATATTAGCCTATATACAGAATGTTTCCGGGCTGGTGTTAGGAAAACATTTCAGAGATGATGGGGAAGGGCACATGTATCAATTTGAGATAAGAACCCTGGTCCAGAAATGACTGAGTCGAAAGTTATAAGCAAAAATAGTTGTGTGGAAATGGAATTGTAATTTCGCACCACGTGCCCTCCTTCCCTTAACCTTTGGAACAGTCGTGGAAAGATGGTATGGGCCGGATATCTGCTACGTGGGTACTTGTACCCAATACAATCTGTGTGCTTGTCTACTGTTCCCATTGGCTCATCCGTATTCGAAAATCAGGTCTGCATATTCCGCTCTCGTGTACTCCTCCATTTCACTAGGACTGATCTACTGGACACTGCAACTTGTACACATAAACTGCTGTTACAGACGTGGCATATCAGGATAGAGACCATGTCCGTTAATTACGCCATCTGCATTGCTTTAGTATAGTTTCCTGTCCCCAACCCTCAGACAGCCTACTGAACGGAATACTGTAGGTAAACAACGTCAGATGAATACAGTATGTGTAAGATGTACAGATAAATACTCGTACACATAAATAAAGTGTACAGAGGAATAAAATTATTTCATTTCCACACAACTATTTTTGTTTGTAACTTTGGACTCAGTCATTTCCGGACCAGGGTTCCTTATCTCAAATTGATACATGTGCCCTTCCCCATCATCTCTGAGAGTTTGTAACACTAGACTAACCCGGAAACACCCTGTAGAATTGCATAGAATAGGAAAGGAAAGGAGGGATATGGAATACCATTTTTTTAAGCTTATCGTTTGAAATATGCGTATGAAAAACAGTTTTTGTGGTAATACGAGTATATAGTACATTTATTAGACTTGAGTACACCATAAACATAGCAAAATACATATGCATACAGTACACAAAATTTAAAAAAAGATTAACGATACAAAAAACGACAGGTTTATGGAACAGGGAGGGGTATATGGAATACCCATGAGAAAGCCATTAAAGATAACATTATTCACAAATATATGGATATGATTCACATTCTTCGCACTCTTCATGGGTCCACAACTCTAACTGAATACACTTTACCCGAACTTCTCCATTCGTATCTTCAAAAAATTGTACTCCTACAAAATATACAGTCTGCATTTCTATCTTGTGGTATGGAACGCAGACTTCCAAAATCTTCGTCACTCGATTCTTTCAATTTTACTCCACGATGGTTTGAATTTGCTGTCGAGGACTCCGTACCTTTCTGTTTTCTGACGTACTCCATAATATCCGTCTCAAGTAGTAACGACTTAAAATACGCGTCTCCCTTAATCTCATTCATGAAAAACAAAAGAAAACAGTTTATCTACATTATTTGAAAGAATATTTCAAGGTTTCAAGGCAACCTATACACAGTCAGACAATGTATAACTTGTTATATAATGTATACTGTAGATACCTACAAAAATTTCTTATAGGCATAAAAGGGTTTTCTTATTTTGTTGTAAGACCATTGTTTCCAGAGAGCAACTGCCACGTTCTGACGTTAACTCACACATAAGGAAGAAGTTACGGTAGTATCCCCTAGATAGAGGAACCAAAGTGATCATTTTCTGGTATTCCATAACCCCCGTACTAACCCATATCCCCTCCTTTCCTCTACATTATGGTATAATATGGTATGTACAGTATGATATAAACATGTTTCGACTGCAATTTTCTCGATGTTATTTATTTATTTATTTATTTATGTATTTGTTTATTTATGAATTTTTTTATTTATATATTTATTTATGTACTTATTTATTTATTTATTTATTTATTTATTTACTTATTTACTTATTTACACCTACTTTAACCTATTTCTCTCTCCGAAATATCGACATAATCATAATTAATGTATATTACACATGCCATTATTCAACAGCGGGTCCAGAATGAGTTGACCTTAAGATCACAAGAGCATTATGATCCTGTATACCATTATATTCAGTGGACACACGAGTAAAACAAACGATCTCATTATACTGCGTAATCCTACGTGCTAGCAACCCATAATACACAACAGCACGAGGGGTTGCAGAACATCAGGGAAATTAGGGAAGTAGCTAGCTATTGTGTAACATCACAGACTTGTACTGTGAGGTTATGGAAATGCATGACACTTGAGATGTAAATTGCTCGTTTCAAAAGAAAAATGAACTCTTGTACGAGGACTAGAAATTTCTGTGACTGTAAAGGAAACTTGTTTCAATTTTATTTCCTCAACTTTAATAGCGTAATTACATGGATCATTTGCCGCGAATAATTTAGTGTTTATGCTTTGTGACTTCAAAATGTCCTTGCTTGCTTGCTGGTTGGTTAGTAATTGGGTGGTTACTGGTCGGCTGGATGATTGCCTAGATGGTTGGATGGCTGTATAGGTGGATAGTTGCTGGTTGGTTGGTTGGTCGGTCGGTTGGGTGGGTGGGTAATTGCTTGTTGATTGGATGGATGAGTGGTTGTTGTTGGCTTGATGGATGGACGGTTGCTTGTTTCTTGACTGGATGGTTGGTTGCTTCTTGGATGAGTGTTTGTCGGCTGGATGGATGTTTGGTTGATTGTTGGCTGGACGTATGGATGGATGCTTCTTGCCTGGTTAAGTGAGTGGTTGTTGTAGACTGGATGGATAGAAAGTTGCTTTTTTGCTGGATGGATAGAGGTTGTTTGTTAGGTAGATAGATTTTTATTTTATTTTAGTAGGTTATTTTACTATGCGGATGACGTGAATATGTTAGGAGAAAATCCACAAACGATTAGGGAAAACACGGGAATTTTACTGGAAGCAAGTAAAGAGATAGGTTTGGAAGTAAATCCCGAAAAGACAAAGTATATGATTATGTCTCGTGATCAGAATATTGTACGAAATGGAAATATAAAAATTGGAAATTTATCTTTTGGAGAGGTGGAGAAGTTCAAATATCTGGAAGCAACAGTAACAAATGTAAATGATACTCGGGAGGAAATTAAACACAGAATAAATATGGGAAATGCCTGTTATTATTCGGTTGAGAAACTTTTATCATCCAGTCTGCTGTCGAAAAATCTGAAAGTTAGAATTTATAAAACGTTATATTATCGGTTGTTCTGTATTTTTGTGAAACTTGGATTCTCACTTTGAGAGAGTAACAGAGACTACGGGTGTTTGAGAATAAGATTCTTAGGAAATTATTTGGGGCTAAGAGGGATGAAGTTACAGGAGAATGGAGAAAGTTACACAACACAGAACTGCACGCATTGTATTCTTCACCTGACATAATTAGGAACATTAAATCCAGACGTTTGAGATGGGCAGGGCATGTAGCACGTATGGGCGAATCCAGAAATGCATATAGAGTGTTAGTTGGGAGGCCGGAGGGAAAAATACCTTTGGGGAGCCCGAGACGTAGATGGGAAGATAATATTGAAATGGATTTGAGGGAGATGGGATATGATGATAGAGAATGGATTAATTTTGCTCAGGATAGGGACCAATGGTGGGCTTATGTGAGGGCGGCAATGAACCTCCGGGTTCCTTAAAAGCCAGTAAGTAAGTAAGGTTCTTTTACGACGCTTTATCAACAGCTCAGGTTATTTAGCGTCTGAATGAGATGAAGGTGATAATGCCGGTGAAATGAGTCCGGGGTCCAGCACTGAAAGTTACCCAGCATTTGCTCATATTTGATTGAGGGGAAAACCCCGGAAAAAACCTCAACCAGGTAGCTTGCCCCGACCGGGAATTGAATGCGGGCCACTTGGTTTCGCGGACAGAAGCGCTAATCGTTACTCCACAAGTGTAGACTGCTAGATAGATAAGTGGTTGCTTGTTGGCTGGGTGGTTGGATGGTTTTTGTGCTAGCTGAATGGATGTTTGGTTGCTTTTGGATGGGTGGATATTTGTTGCCTAGAAGAATGGGTGGTTGCTTGTTGGCTGGATGGATGGATGAATGGTTGCTTGTTGCCTGGATGGATGTGTGGTTGATTGTTGCCTGGATGGATGTGTGGCTGATTGTTGACTGGATGGATGTGTGGTTGATTGTTGACTGGATGGATGGGTGGCTGATTGTTGCCTGGATGGATGTGTGGTTGATTGTTGCCTGGATGGATGTGTCGTTGATTGTTGACTGGATGGATGGGTGGTTGCTTGTTGGCTGGATGAATGGATGTGTGGTTGATTGTTGACTGGATGGATGTGTCGTTGATTGTTGACTGGATGGATGGGTGGTTGCTTGTTGGCTGGATGGATGGATGTGTGGTTGATTGTTGGCTGGATGGATGGATGTGTGGTTGATTGTTGACTGGATGGATGGGTGGCTGATTGTTGCCTGGATGGATGTGTGGTTGATTGTTGCCTGGATGGATGTGTCGTTGATTGTTGACTGGATGGATGGGTGGTTGCTTGTTGGCTGGATGAATGGGTGATTCGTAGGTTGCTGGATATCATTAGGTTGGTAGATTGAATTTAAGGTTTTAATTCTTTTTTAATGGAGGTGCATCAACTACCAGGTTATTTAGCGTCGATAGAATGTGTAATAGCGGGATGGTTTTTGGCAGGGTGAGGTCGATTATCCATCATTCGCTTATGATTAGGGTAAACCTAAAAAAAAAAACCCAACCAAGAAATCGAACTCACGCCTGAGCGCAGCTTCGGATCAACAGGCAAACGGATTGGATCTAGTTTAGTTGTTTAGTTGGTAGATACATTTCAGGTGTCGAGAGGCAACAGGAATGCCGGTCGCTTAGGTTTTATTCGCCCTGTATTATGATACTGTAAAAATAGATTTAGAGAATTTCATGTAAATACACGCTCTCGACATCTTTGATACCAAAGAAGTAGTTTTTGGACATACCGTTCTTCTATATGGACAGCGATCTGCCCTAAATTATTGGTCGGATTTTCTTCATAGTACCTTCGAGTCCATTTATTCTAAAATAGTGTAGTTATATGTTGTTTAGTCAACAGTCTAAAGACTAGTTAGAATCTCGTAATTGACAACAATAATGCATCACTCAGAGGTTTGGGAGTGGCAAACGCTTCATGGGAAACATATTTACAAAATATCAACATTATAATTATCTGGGTAGAATCAGAAACGACCACCTTCAATCAACAAGAAGCTTCGCCAATGAAATTAGTAAAAGTTTACAGCACCTGGAGGTGAACACTGACAATCCTACCAATGTCAAGAAGCTGAGGAAAACTTTTCGAGAATTACAGTGCGAGAAGTGGAAGGGTCAGAGAATGCCTTCTTTCTCTGAATGAACTATATGCAATTCTTGGATTTCTACCAAAAAAATCTTTCTTGCAAAAAAATGAACTTAGAGGCTGTGAGAAGTGTCCCGGGCAGAAGTCAAGTAAACAATTGCCGCATGTGCAATGAGATTGAAACTTTACCACATGTGTTTGGCTTCTGTAGAAAGGGAGAACTTACGATAAATTGCCACAATAGAGTAAGATGCTCAGTTACCAACTGCTTCAGAGAGTGTAACCAGTTTGAAGTGCATGAAGAAATTCATTGTATTTCAAATGACGGTTCCACTAAGAGAGCGGACATGGTTGTATTCGACAGACAGAGAAATAAGGGATACATAATTGACCGAACTGTATGCTTTGAAAGAGGAGGCACTTAAGTACAAGATATAAATCTGGAGAAAAAACATCATTACGAGCCTTGTTGTGCATATTTTACACAAAAATGTTATAACATCTAGAACTGGAAAACGATAGGGTTGTTTTTTTGGTGTAAGAGGAACAATTACAAGATTTCGAGATTACCATCTCGAGGACATCGGGGTACAAATCTTAAGAGACTCCTTAGCTCTAGTACACAATCATTTATATTCTTAAAGTTAAAATGTAATAACTTCTTGAAAGTGATAGGTGCCCACTCAAAATTACATAAAACAAAAACAGTTATTATACTAATGCATTAAAATTATTAGCATACCTAAATTAAAATGTCTTGTTTGGATTGATCAGTAGACTGTATCTTCATGGTAATCCTTAAAAAGGGCAGCTATAACTTTTGTTATATCTGCGTATTTTTATGGATATAACTTAAAATTCATATCTTGAATAACATTTCACTTGTAAGCAACGGATAGTGATTTTGGTTTAAAAAATCTAAGATCATGTGGGAAATAAACGTAGGCTGTATTATATTTACTGCAAAATTACACACTGACATGATTTAACATGTGTGAATAGAGTAATGAATTTCGGCTTTAATTTTTCAGTTCTATGTACATAGAGCAAAACAGCTGGATGATAGTCATTACAAATTAATGCAATCAATTAGTGATATTCAAATTACAGTAATGAATACAAACACAGTTAAAATCACATCACCTCTTTTTGAAGTCAAAAAGCAGATTTTCAGCATAGTTCAAAAATAAAAACCTGAAAAAATTACAGGATGTAGTAAAATGTCGCCCAGAGGGCTCGATTCAGTTTTCAGTTGAAACAAAGAGAACATCAAAAACTAAGTGCTGAATTTGTAATGAAATTTTAAAACTTACTGTACTTTGAAATCAAAAACAAATTGCGATTTATTTTAAATCGGCTCTAATATTTGTCTTTCATTTTGTTTCTTGCATAAGAGGAATAAATAAAATTATGGTAGGCGATGTGTTTCCTGACGTCTTGAAGTAATTTTCAGAAATATTAATTACTTATCTTATGTAAAATCGTTTCTAATTTCCTAAAGCCTTCAAATCTCAACAGATGGAGCCGGTAAAGAATATTTCTTATTTATAACCTTACCACTCTTTCTCATAAATAGAGTTTGTATGCTTGGATGAATGACTGAAGCAAGGTCTAATATGTTTGAACATTATAAAAATAATATTAACAAAGGACACAGTATACGCACAGATACTTCATATGAATTTGTACAAACTTAAATACATAATTATACTTAGTCGGCCTCGATAGCATACTTGGTATAGCGCTGGCCTTCTATGCTTGAGGTTGCGGGTTCGATCCTGGTGAGGTCGATGACATATAAGTGTGTTTAAATGTGATAGGCTCATGTCAGTAGATTTACTGGCATGTAAAAGAACTCCTGCGGGACACAATTCCTGCACACCGGCGACGCTGATATAACCTCTGCAGTTGCGAGTGTCGTTAAATAAACCATAACTTAATTTACATTTATATATTCCCACCTTAAACACCTTAAACAGAGCATTATCCATTGTTTTCATATTCATTCTCGCCGCTTATACACAAATGAAAGTTGTCTTGGAAACATAAATAAATCACGGCTCCCAAAAAGGCATGTCGTCATCACATTTGACAAGTGTATTCGAAAAATTCAAATCATACTTTACTGATTGAGATTCTGGCTGATATGTAGGGTAAAGTTGCCTAATTTCGTGATACCCCTAGTCTAATACCGTGATACTTTTTTTCACTGGCGGTCACGGGATTGGGTATGTTGCTATGAAGTTCACCGATGTCTCAAAAGTAGCTGAAAGGTGCAATCTTTCTAGAAAGATGTCTGGCGCTATGATCGAACGGTAAAGCTTTGACTGACATTCAGTTTTAAAAAGGTGTCACGGGATTAGGGATATCACGGCATTAGGCAACTTTACCCTACATCTATTATCAGGCAGTACATCTCACTTGACGATTTGTGTCAGAGGAATAATAATTGTTTGTATGCATCTGAAGTCTGACTAGTGTAATATGTAACTAGTCGGCAGTGTATGCAATGGAGGGGGAAAGGAACTGGCCACCCTATCCTATTATCTTCTGGCTTAGTTGCGTCATAAGCGGTGCCTTGTTGGTATCACTTGTGAGGTTCAGACCTGTCTTCGGACAGTTGATTAAAAACAACTCTAATTTATAACCAATTTATAATGCTAAGACTGCATAAAACTTTGTATCCAACACTTTAAAATTAACAGTTTTAATGTCTCGAACACTAAACATTCACTAGTGCCATAATCTCCAAGATTATACGCTTCTCGCATAAAAAAATTACTTAACTCGTATAATGTATAAAAATGTATTCATATTTGTTACGTGCGTTATAAATAATGTTACCCGGAAAAAAGTTAATCTTAGATGTAAAATATTAACGAAATGTTTAATTTAATTTTAATTTAACCAAAATAATTATTCGTTCACAAATGCGGGTGATTTATAAATGCGAGAGTTATAAAGACAGAAATAGTTAATTTAAAGATAAAGATAAAGATAGGATATTGTGTCCCGTGAAGAGCAAACCTCCTGCTAGAGAGAAAGCTCTAACTTTTCTTACGCGAGTTAATTTAACATTGTGGACTAATTCTAAAGTACCGGAACTTAACTATGGTATTAATTTCCAAATGAATTTAATTAATTCATTCATTCATTCATAGTTTTCTGCCTGAGGGCAGGTCTTTCACTCCAAACCCAGCCTTCTCCAGTCTTTACTATTTTCCGCCTTCCCCTAAGTCTTCGCATACTGCCAATATTTATTGTTGTCTGTCATCTGATATCTTCCTCTGCCCCAAACTTTTGTTCCGTTCACCATGCTTTTTAGCACATCCATCAGTAGGCAGTTTCTTCTTAGCCAGTGACCCAGAAATTTCTTTTTCGCTTCCTCATCAGCTTTAGGATTATTGTTTCTTCACCCGCTCTTTCTAGCACAGATTCATTTCTTATTCTGTTTGTCCATTTCACACGCTCCATTCTTCTTCATATCCACATTTCAAATGCTTCTAGTCGTTTCTCTTCACTTCGTCGTAATGTTCATGCTTCTGACCCCCAAACAATGCCACACTCCACATAAAGCACTTCACTAGTATTTTCTTTAGTTCTGTTAATGATACATCATTCATTAATATTTCAAACAACCTATTAGCGTCACATTAATTTCTGAATAGTTTCAACTATCAGTTGCTTTGTTCTCTCGAAACTAGGCCTCATGGAAGCAATTATGAAGTAATTACGTAGTCTAGTATATACAGTGACGAAGCTCAATACGTAGGGAATATGCATCCATAGATAGTTGCTAACCACTAGGAACGCTACTATCGCCTCATCACAGACAATGCGAAATAGTACCGGCACAGTCTATTGTTCCTAGTACTCTCATCACCTCAAGCTTCGTGTATGTACTAGACTGTGGTAATTACATTTAATTGCGGGGAGTATAAAGACAGAAATGAAAAGAAATATCAAAATGTTACTTAAAATCCCAAAAACGTTATCGTACTCACAATAATGGTAAAAAATAGCCTATTTTCAAGCAGTCATAGAAATGTAATACTATTTATCACAGCTATTTCACTTTTTTAGTATAATGTATAGCATTTTTAAAATGAAAAAGAATGGTTAATCTAGTTAATTTTAACCTTAAATTAAGTTTTTGAAAAACATATGCAGTTTTTTATATAAATTCACTACAAACATTGATTATGGTACACTCTATTCACTTATCAAACCACATTGAATTAAAATGAACTTTTCCTTCCATTCCTAAATATTAAAACAAATACCCTACTAAAATTATTAAAATGACCAAAGTGATATTATAAAGGGCAAAGAACTGCTTATACTAATCTTGAATTTTTTAAAATTTTATTGAGATTGATGAATTAGGTAAGTCTGAGAATGAACAATATTGAGCTATTTTATCCCGCATCTCTGCGGTAGTTTTGGTATTCCATTCGCTACCATCGCTCTGGCTCCAAATTTGATTTAATGCCTCCTGAAATGTGACATGAATGTGAATAGAATTACGCCTCAGAAGGAAGCAATGTAATGAAAATTGAAAAATCCATTGTGCTTAAATATCCAATCTAAAATCAGAGTTGGATCGCCCTAGAATTTAACAGCATTCTTTTTGCTTTAAGAAAAGAGATGTCCGTCCATCTGCTCTGAATAAAAAATGAAAAAAATTTGATAAAATAGACTATTATATTTATGACTGGATGAAAGCATTTTTTTGGTCCACGCGTTTGAATTGTATGAAAGACCAAGCAATCTTAAATTCTTTTAAAAACCCAAACATACTCACAATAACAATCACAAACAGCAGAAACGTTTCACTCAATAATAGGGATTTTATGAATCCCTTGTCTTATTTTATTTAAAAAGAACATTTTAGTAGTGCAGGGAATTCTGTTTTTAATTGTTCTCGAGAATGAAGTTTTTAGAAAAACTCATAATTATGCAGTTTTTGTGTAGGCCTACATAAGTCTCTGAACACTAAACATTGAATATGGACATGTTGATCCAAATCTACCCTACGTAAAAATGAAATTTTCCTTCTATTCCTAAATATTGAAATCAAATACTCTATCGAAGCCGGTTATAATGACCAAAGTGACTGTATTATAAAGAAAGCAAAGAACTGCTCGCTACGTGTATTGAAAGTGTAAAGATTTTATTAGGAGATTCAAGAGAAATAGGTACGTCTGAGAATGAACAATATTGAGCTATTTTATCCCGCATCTCTGCGGTAGTTGGTATTCCATTCGCTACCATCGCTCTGGCTCCATGGGATTTGATACATGGCCTCCTGAAATGTGACATGAATGTCGATACTTGAATTACGCCTCAGAAGGAAGCAATGTAATGAAAATTGAAATATCCACACCTATGTGTGTTAAATATCCAATCTAAAATCGAGTTGGATCGCCCTCGGAATTTAACAGCTTCCATTTGCTCTGTAAGAAAAGAGATGTCCGTCCATCTGCTCTGAATACGAATTCCGCACAATAAATTTAGAAAATAGCCACAATTGTACGTTCTGCAAAGGATGGAAGCATTTTTCTTGGTCCACGCGTTGTGAATTGTATGAAAGATTGGAGCAATCTTGATAATTCTTTTATGTTAGACGAATGCCTTGAATGGGAAATATAAATATATAGATGGCTAAGAAGTGATCATTTAGTTTAATCACATTATTATTTGGATTAACTACATTATTATTATTATTATTATTATTATTATTATTATTATTATTATTATTATTATTATTATTATAATTCTTATGTTCATAAAATTGGAAAGATGACTAATATTTTGTTCTCGAGTAGAAGATCTTGCAAAGCAGGAGCATAATATAAATGTCTATTTTGAGAAAAAATAATTCTTAGAACATATTTTATTCGCTTGCAAAGTTACATTTACGAGGTTATCACTTCTTAGCCATCAATATAGATAATGTATTAAGTTATTAGCCTTGGACCTTCGTATAAACAAAAACCTAAGCGGTCACCATGGAAAAGAGTATGTTGTTTTAATATGAGTTACTTCATGTTCTGTCACAAAAACTTCAACTTATTCTATTGTATAGTACCTGGCCAAATTAATTTTTCAGATATTCATTTTAATTCTACATTTACTGCAATTTTATATTTGAAAATAGAACTTTATTATCTACACTAGTGTCGTGCATTTCAAGCGTTATTTTCGGTTCAAGTTTGTCGAGCGTGACAAAAATAGGATTCTGCTTTGAAGAAGCGGATCTATCCAGTTCGTTCGAACCTGCCCTTAAGCTCGCTGGTCTCTCCTGTCCTCCCCTCCCATCTGTTCATACTTTTAGCTGAGTAAGGAGTTTAGAACAAATCTTGTGAAGTGTTATTTAGATGTAAGGACAGGTAATTTTTATTACAAAATTATCACTAAAATTGACAGAAATATACGTACATATAGGTAAATCACATTATGCTTTAAAAATAATTATATGACAGTTTTTACTTTACCAATTACCGGCAGAAAGTAGCTATAATTGCATTCTTCGCATAATATTTAAATAAATCACTGTTTGCTCGCTAACAATAGATATGTGTCTATACGGATGATGAAAGTATTATAACATGAACACATAATATAAAATCATTGTATAAGTACATAAAAATAAATGATTTAATTTTCATACTACATATCATTATGACTTATAATATCTGAAATTATTAGTTGTAAGTGAACTTTCCAAGATATTATACCGCTGTTTTGAAGAAGATTCTTCTAAGTCTTTGGACCATATTAAAGAAAAATTCAGAATGGAAGTAATTTATATGTTAAGATTTTAAATAATTTATTCCTTGGATAAAGTACAACAAAAAATAGAAAAAAATTATAATACCACATTAGTTTCCTATTTATTTTAATTTATTCCATTGCCTCTTTGAATCTCTATAGTTATATTACTTCCACTCTCTATATTGCACAAAACATATTCTTTGTATTTCGAAATGTAAGATATTTCACATAATTTACACATTGCAGTGTTTAAGTAGTTTTATGTCATTAATACTGCACAACTTTGCAGTTTAAATGTAATAAGTACACCTGTTTTGTTCATGATCACTTCTGATTACAAAATAATAATACAGGGTGTTGCAAAACTCCATACTCAAACTTCCAGGGATGGTAGAGGAGCCCAAAACAAAGATTTTTTTGTTATATAACCATAGGTCGAAAAGAAATAGTTATGTCAGTCGTCACCTTTGAACGCAGACATTGCTGACAGACATTGAGAGTGTGGTAACCATTTAAAATGGTTTTGGTAACATTTTTTCACAGGTATTGTTCAAACGTGCGGCCTCCTGCTTCATTACATGATGTACAACGACGTCATAATGCGTCTCTCATACGTTGAAATACTCCATGTTGATGTTGTAAGTGATCGGCAGATGTATGAGGTCCTCCACTGACACAATTGGCGTTTCATACACTAAACTCTTTAAATGTCCCCACACAAAAAATTGAGTGGGGTAAGGTCAGGTGAACGAGCAGGCCATGCAATGGGCCCACCCCGGCCAATCCAATGTTCACCGAATGTGCCACGTAAAAGCTGTGTGCAGTCTGCTAATTGTGATGTGTTTGTGATGCGCAGAGATGCTTGTTTGTACTCAGCGATGCGTCCGAAGGTGAAGACTGACATAACTCTTGTCTGCGTTCAAAGGTGACGACTGACGTAGTTATATGTTTCCGACCTATGGTTTTGAGCTCCTCTACCATCCCTAGAAGTTTGAGTATTAGAAAAAACACATAAAATGCACCTAGTGATTGTCACACAAGACATAAAGCGAATTCTCTTAATTATTGCAATTACACTGTCAAAGCATAGAAATATTTCCTATCAATTTTCAAACTCTCATTCATATATGTGATATTAAAGAGTCGGTAATGAAACTGTATAGTCTTGCGTGCGTTCTGTACTGAGAGCAACAAGTATTTTGTCATGTTCCTACAATCATTAGAGTTGTTGCGCTCTTAAGATAGCGATCTGTTGTTTCTTATTGCTATACATTCTTGATACAAAAGCCTCCAACTGAATTCTCTTCATATGTAAATGCATTGAGCGCTAGTACTGTACCCACGATTCCACTTTACAAGGCCGACTCCACACGTTCGTTTTGCTTTCGATTGATCTCGAAATACGATTGCTTAAACTGTATGCATGTTATAGAAAGTTCAGGTGAGTGAGTAGTAACACTGCTTCTTAATAAAGACACCTGAGTCTCGCTAGAAACTTTCCTTTTAACTTCAATGAAATATATATTTTTTTTACTTGTGTAATATGCATTTGTATGAATAATAATAATAATAATAATAATAATTCTTTATTTATACTGGCAGAGTTAACAT